>JAUPFN010000025.1:5696762-6296762 GCA_036924255.1 Apodemia mormo
TAGCGACGATGTTAGTGACTCGTATAGCCAATCGGTTGCCTTTTACGACCTGCCTGGCTGAACGGCAGTTAGCTTATTCTTCAAAGGAGCCTGGGACCAACATGGGGAAGATTTTGGGCTGATATCGTTGGATTTTATTACTAGGAGATTCGCAGGGTTTGATAATCGAACTAGAAAGTGGCCGTGGAAATCCTGCACTAAACAAAATAAGCCCATTGAGTGTGGTCTCATTTGTTATATTTTTACATACACTCTGAATCAAAATTATTTCCAGGGTTACATAGTGGAACTGGAGGATATGGGAGCTTTGCAATAAAACAACGCAAGATCATTGAGTAAGGAACCATGGTAACCTTAACCTAAAACTGCAAGATCTCCTTTCGAAGATTAAAAGGTTCTTTCATGTTTGCTCTTAAAATGATGCAGAACGGCGGTCTGAGGATGTGTCGGAGGTTTTCGAATTTTTTTATCTTGTATAAAATGTATAGATAGATATAGATTTACGTTAACTACTGAATTGTAAATAAAAGTCGTCTAACCATAAAGTTGCAAGGAGGCAAAAGATAGAGGTTTAAAAGGTTCATCCTACAATAAAGACAGATAGAGTAAGAATGAGGAAACCTTCTACTTTTCAGTAAATCTATATAATCTATAATATCTCGATGATCAAGATTCAGTCGTTTCTTGTAGGAATAAACAAAGAACCATAATATAAAGTTTGTTAATCCTTTGATTCTGTAGGCAATCCCTCAAAATTCCTGCTAAATTGAGTTATTTTATACAGCAAGAAGTCAAAACTATACATAACTATTGAGTTTTGCAACCAAAGTGTTAAAAAGTCTCAAAGTTGGAAACATTGAAAAACACTTGAAGAGGGTAGGTAGAAGTCACAATTCGTGTAGATTTGGGTTGCTTCCTCTACATTAATTTCTCTCCTCATCCAAACACGCCATTTGTGATGACTATTGGTACAACCTTCTATTTTTAAAAAGTCATAACTTTTGAACACGAAAATTGATTTTGATCTTTTTTTTAGCAAACAAGTAGATGGTCTATGGATGGATGGAAAGAGTCAACCATCGCCTATAGAAACCAAAGGTGTTAATGGTGCGTTGCTATTTTGCGGCGACGTCTAATGCCACATCCATAAGTTTACCGGCTACTTTACCCTCCAAAACGGAACACGACAGTGACAAGCGCTGACGCTATTGCAGTAGTTAATAGTTAAAGCGGTGGTACCAGACCCGGGCGAGATAATGCAGAACTCTACCACCTAGTAGCCACGATGGTAGTGACTTGTTTAGCCAATTGGTCGCGTTGCGTTGCGCAAGTGGTTGGTTAGAGACGCACACTCACAAACACGTATACATACAGACATACTGCCTGAATCATCGTAAAAATGGGTAGAAAAGCATTCTAGGATTTCAAAACTAGGACTATGTATGTAAAGGTATGTATGTGTATATATTGTGCATATATATATAAAGGTGCGCGTTTATAACAAAATAAGATAAGGAAATATCAAGATCGTAAATAGGAAAACCTGCAACGAGCGAATGTTGCACGTAAAGATGTCGGCCTTATCGTTAGAAATAGTGGTAATTGTTATCTAGTCAGTAGAATGCGGTGATTGAGATCACCACTCATCTCGCGAACCAACGAACCGGTGAATACAGATACGATAAACTGGTAAACCGGCAGGATGATCGCGCATCTCGTAATGCGCAATTATCGTAATTGTTTAGTTATTGCAAGACATATAAATAGTCTTCTATATTAGTGGCAGTCGTTGTTACTTGATTATTTTTGGTGTTGTGACATTGCAAAAAGTGCATCCAGGGACCAATATGTAATTGGCGACGTTTTGGATGATTTTTTTTGTACGATTAAAAGTCAACGCTGATCGCTGGTGGTGGTATTGCAAACTTTAGGTGATACGCCTACAGAAAGTCTTTTGAAGTTCGGTTCACTTTGACTACCTTACAAGAAAACCTGTGTTGTAATACTGAGATGAGATGAAATGATGATCGCAGTGATGTTTATTCGTCATAATTTTGTTACGATTAAAATTGATGAAGTTGATACGGAGATATAAACATATTTAAGGGAAAACAAATTCATCTCATCTTACAAAAGTAGAATCTCTCGCTTCGTTATGAAAATCCAAGATTTAAATCTAAGATTGGTGCTGTTGATTTTTGTTGGACAAAATATTATTGGAATTACTTATTAAATTATTTTATAAATACATTAACACTAAGGTTGTATCCATTAAGGAATCATATATGAATTTGGCATATTTTGATCGTGCGTCTAGTTTCGCTGTTGTTAGGAAGACGAGGCTAAATTTACCTTAAAAAAGCTGGATGTGTCCAACTTTCTACGCTGTCCTCCAACTTTCTACGGTACAAATTCGGCCTCACATAAAGTATTGTACTCTAGGTTGGGGCTTTCCAGTACCAGCTACTTCCACTTAATCGCATTCAACGTAGTGCAGTTCAAGTCCTTGACGACCAAGCTATTTTAAACGATAGTTCTTTGTCATTACGCAGAGATGTATGTTTGTTCTACGTCTTCTATCGGATTTATCATGGAGAGAGTTCTTATTGTCCAACAATTGTTCGGATTAATTCTTGCTGCTAAATCCCATCATCGGACATCGCGCTGAAATTTAAAGTTCCAACCTCACCATCTCAAAGTCTATAAATCTGTTGTGGATTGACGTGATTTTTTTCCGGCAATTTTCACCTCACACCATTTCTCTGTGGAATTAATTACCAACCCCGCTTCCGAACGGACTTTGGAGACTCAAGAAAAGTATTTACTCATTCTTAAAATACCCACAACCCAACACAACCAAAAAAGACCTCTGATTTTGCGGATGTCCATAGATGACGGTGATCACTTACCATCTGATGCACCTTCTGCTCGTTTGCCCCCCTCTTCTTTAAGAAAATATTTAAAAAAAACGCAACGCTTTCAAAATCATTGAAAAACAAAACGTTTTTGTGTTTGTCAATAGAAAGACGCATGCGAAGTTTCAAGAATGTTTCAATTATTATTAAACAAACAGTGTGATATCCCGTGAACTATATCGCTGAACAAATAATTATATATGCCATAAAAATAAATAAATAATATTTACATACAAACGCCGGATATTTCCAGTAGATTGGGAGAACGTTGCGCGTATTTCTTGTTCATCTACAGAGATTCTAATGAGTTACATAGTACATAGATGTCTTTGTTCATCTACACTAATTTTATAAAGAGGAAATTTTAATTAATTGATAAACAATTAATTAAATATTTCCTCTCTATTTAAAAGTTAGTCTCAGAAAAGTTGCTATTGACGAAAAGAAATAACCATCGCCTACTGATATTAAAGATGATAGTAGCGCGTTGCTATTCATGTGGCAGGTGTTAGTGCTACATGTCGAAGTCAAAATTTATTCAAAAAACCTTAGAGTAGAAGAATCTTAGCGAGCTTGTCCTTTTTTCAATTACTATTTTTAGTCAGTTATCAAAGATTAGTATGAAGAGCAAATAATCCTAGGCTTTTTTGACTTCAAAATAATCTAAAATTTAAGAATAACTTTTAACATGCTATAGCACATACAATAGCAAGCTGTGTCAAGAATCGCACAGTTATGGATTTCTGTAGAAATTCACATTTTTGCTTTTCCATCGCAATTTGTATAGTAAGGATGAAATTTGGAATGTTGTCGCGATGTCTCGACATGGTAATATTTCGGCAGTAGGAATTAATCCTAACAGTTTCTCTGAATATTTCTGTTATTATATTTAATAGAAGATGCAGAGCGATCCCACACCTCCACATAATGCAATAGAAACAGGTCCTCTCGTCGATGATTCGAGCCTCTCTACGTTTATTACGATCAAAACGAAGGAGCTGGTGCTGGGGAAGCCACCGCCATAAATAAGAGCAGTACTCCATATAAGACCGGATTTGCGCCTTATAAAGCTGTAGGTGGATATTATTTGTCAAGACATTTGATTTTATTGTTTACAGTGAATTTTATTACGCTATCATACGGATTTGAATCTGGGTGGATGTCTCCAGCGACTAAAATCCTTCAGTCTGATGCCTCCCCTACTGGCGCTCCACTATCTGACAGCGCAATAACTTGGATAGCAAGTTCTATGAGCTTAACCGCTGCAATAGCTGTTCCGATATCTGGATACATTTGTGACGTATACGGCAGTAAGCGAGGTGCTATAATCTTAACTATACCATTAGCGGTAAGTCATAATAGTGAAAAAATCGAGCGCGAGTTCAATATGCGGTTGGAGTGGAACTTTATATTCTAGTTAATTTGTGAGGGAATGAGATGAGTATATTATGGAGGTGGTTAAGAGAGAAAGTGAGATAAATTACGGAGTCAAAGAAAAATGTTTTTTATATTTTAGATATAAAAAGTTGCAGTAAATTTTTTTGGCTCTGCTATTTGTTATGTGTAATATATTCTATCACAAACTCTCGCTAGCTTAATCCTATACATTTATGTGTTTTATTTGTCTATCGTTACCATGAGATATTAGGTAAAGATGGAACTAGCACTCGGATTAATTAGTTGAAACACATACCACACAAAATTTGAATTCAGCGGGCATGATGAATCCTAGCAATGTGCGCTTTACATTGCGTGTCGTGAAAATAAGAAAAAAGTTTTATGATAAAACGCAAATTTTCCATTTCTCACATAATAAGCGATTGCCATTATGAATAGAACGTTAAAATGGCAGGTTTTCTCAATCTGACCCTTACAATAACAACGACTTTATCAAAATATACTATACAATTTAAGTTACTTTAATTTAAATTTATATTTGTTACAGCTATCATGGCTATTAAGAATCGTATATTCAACTTCCACAACGCTTATTATTGCTAGAGCTATAAGTGGGTTTACCGCAGGAGGCATTTTCAATGTGATCCCAATGTATGTGAAAGAAATAAGTCAAGATGACATGAGAGGAATTCTTGGAGCTCTAATTGTGCTTTTCCAAAACATTGGCATATTTATTATGTACACCATTGGAGCTTATATGGATTATTATAAAGTAATGTACATTTCATTATCATTACCTATTATTGTTGGATTGTTAATGGTAAAAGCTCCTGTATCTCCTTTGTTTCTGGTAAAACAGGGTAAATATGAGGTTTGTCTTACTTTTTATTATGTTGTTTTTATATTTATGTGGCCGGTTCGGATTCCACATGTATAATTTTATCAGCTCCCTTGTCCTCCAAACTGGAACACGTCAACGAAAAGCACCGATGCCATTACGGCAGGAATAGGTAGGACCAAGAGGTTGTAGAAATCTACCAACTAATTCGTAGTCATGATGTTAGTAACATGTACTAGCCTTGTCTCAATTTAAATGAGATGCCTAGCAGTATGGTAATTAAAACGATAAAACATTCTAAGTGCTGCTATAAATTAAAGAATCGCAAACCACATACACAGGTTTATAACAAGTTATTACGATTATGCCAGTACTGGTAATACATAATGTGTTGGTTTCAAATTTAGTTACTACAAAAAATTATATTAATAGTAAATGTTTGTTGTCACTATAAAAAATTTTCATTTCTTTTTAATCTAGGAAGCTGCAGAAATAATAGCACACTTGAGAGGCCTCAAAAATAATGACCAGAAAGTACAAAATGAATTAGAGTACATGAAAAAGGAAGAAGCGCGATTCAGAGATCTTCCTGATATATCAATAACAGCCATAGGTATATATTTCTATGGTTACTAATACTGTACTTTTACTATACTTACGCTGGTTTTAAAACTAGTACTATTGCAAAGGCCATGAAACAGGCAATTGCAGGTCCAGTATAGGCTTGAAGTCGCGGTGGCAGTGGTACCTTCAATGATACGCAGTTGCCATTTCCGTCTAGGCATATACACATATTGCTTTCCTCAAAACAATGCAAAGAAATATAAAACGCTTTCATATATAAAATTAATTTTTTACCGCTAACTAACCGGTGAAATACGAAAAGAATATGACATACCTATCTACTATTGGTAAGAAAATATAAACTATGTTGTTCAATTGCGTATTCTGGGGGGGGGGGGGGGGGCAAAATTGCGCTCACAAACAATCCTGTCCGGGGCAGACAAAGCAAGAAAGCCATAACACCCCCTACCACGCTTACTGTGGATTTCTGTAATATTAGGGGGCTTCATTCCAACTTGAACGCCGTCCATTGCCATCTCAAGACGGCGAAGCCAGCTTTGCTCTTCTTGACCGAGACACAGATATCTTCTCCGGCTGATACTTCCTACCTCTCCTACCCGGGGTACAAACTGGAACATTCCTTTGAACCGCGGGCTGGTGTGTGCGCATACGTCAGAGAAGATATCTGCTACCGGCGCCTCGGCAGACTTACTTGAAGGTCAGGACCTATTCATCCTCTGGTTACGCGTAGCCTGCGACGACCATCCACGCAGCTACGCGTGCCTATACAGGTCCCATAGCGGGAATACTGAAGTTGACCGGCTCGTTGAGCATTTACAAACGGCCGTAGATTCCGCTTTAGAGCAGGCCCCCTCCGCAGAGATGGTGATCTTGGGCGATTTTAATGCCCACCATGCCGAATAGCTTTGTTCGCGCACCACCGATCATGCGGGGAGGTCTGTTCACGATTTTGCCTTGGCGTATGGTCTTATACAACTGGTAACTTCGCCCACGCGAGTTCCCGATGTGGATGACCATACGCCTTCACTGTTGGACCTTCTGCTGACCTCTCATCCGGACCATTATCAGGTATCTGTGGACGTCCCACTTGGTTCGTCAGACCACTGCCTGATCCGGAGTAAAGTGCCGGTTTCGCGCCTACCACGGCCTCCTTTAGCAGGCTGTCGTCGTATTTGGCACTATAGGTCAGCAGATTGGGACGGGATGTGGTCTTTTTTTGCGTCCTACCCATGGGGGCGGTTGTGCTTCTCGCTGGATGATCCGAGTGTAGTCGCTGACTCTATTGCCGATGTGGTGCTGCAGGGCATAGAACTTTTCATTCCATTTTCTGCGGTACCAATTGGTGGTAAGTCTCAGCCTTCGTTTGGTCGCTCTTGTAAAACGGCTTCACGCCGAAAGCACGAGTGCTACCGGGCTTGGGCTGCTGCGTCCGAATCTTGTGATGAAAAAACCAGCATATTACGTAAGGAGTACAATTCCGCCTCGAGGTACCACAAAAGAGCTTTCGCCAAGGCAAAATCTGAACACATAGGCAGAATTGGCGAGAAATTAGTTTGCCTTCCTTCAGGGACCCGTGCGTTCTGGTTTCTCGCCAAGGCTGTCTTAGGGAATTTCTCACAGCCCTCTCTTCCATCCTTGCACGGAGACGATGACTCTTTGGCCCATACCGTAAAGGAGAAGGCCGATCTCCTGGGCTCCTTCTTTGCGGCCAACTCGACTCTGGCTGACCAAGGGAACACACCGCTTACCATCCCACAGTGTGAAAATTCCATGCCAGAACTACAATTTCGGCAGTCATCTGTGCGTAAAGCACTACTTTCCTTGGACATCCATAAGTCGAGTGGGCCGGATAGCATCCCTCCGATCGTGCTAAAAGTGTGTGCTCCAGAGTTGGCACCAGCACTAACATGCCTATTCCGGCTCTCCTACTCACTCGGCGTGGTACCGAATTCATGGAAGACAGCTTTGGTTCATCCCATCTCTAAAAAAGGAGATCGCTCTTATCCGTCTAACTATCGGCCCATAGTCTTAACCACCTTGTTCTCCAAAATTATGGAGACGATCATCAACTCTCAGCTCCTCAAGTATTTAGAAGAGCACCAGCTGATTAGCGACCGTCAGTACGGTTTCCGTCGCGACCGTTCAGCTGGTGACCTTCTAGTACACCTAACTCATAGGTGGGCGGAAGCAGTTGAGTCCAAGGGGGAGGCGTTGGCAGTTAGTTTGGACATAGCGAAGGCCTTTGATCGGGTATGGCACAAAGCGCTTCTCGCGAAGCTGCCTTCCTATGGGCTTCCCGAGAAATTATACAAGTGGATCACCAGTTTTTTGGGTGACCGGAGCATCAAGGTCGTTGTCGACGGTGCGTGCTCCGACCTTAAATCTGTCAATGCTGGTGTTCCCCAAGGCTGCGTGCTATCACCGACTCTGTTTCTTCTGCATATCAATGACATGATGCGAATTCGCAACATACATTGCTATGCGGATGACAGTACTGGTAATGCTACATACTCCAGCCGAAGCGGTATTTCTCGGGAACACGTCGAAGAGTGCCGAAACAAGCTGTGTCTGAAGTCGAGAATCGACTTACCGATGTCTCTGAATGGGGTCGTCAAAACCTGGTCACTTTTAACCCCAAGAAGACACAGCTTTGCGTGTTCACCGCAAAAAAAGACACCCTTTGTCGTATTACCTCGATTTGGAGATACTCTCCTGACAGCCTCAGCTAGTGTCGGAATCCTGAGAGTCGACATATCGAATTACGTTCAGTTTCGCGGTCACTTGGAAGGCAAGGCTAAATTAGCCTCTAAAAAGCTCGGTGTGCTCAGCAGAGCGAGACAGTACTTTTTGCCGGCCCATCGCCTTCAACTTTATAAGGCACAGATTCGGCCTCACATGGAGTACTGTTCTCATCTCTGGGCCGGAGCTCCCCAATACCAGCTTCTTCCTCTTGATCGCATACAACGTAGAGCGGCTCGAATCGTTGACGACCAGGCTATTTCGGAACAGCTCGACTCTTTGGCATTACGCAGAGATGTAGGTTCACTCTGCATCTTCTATCGTCTTTATCATGGGGAGTGTTCCGACGAGTTGTTTGGAATAATTCCTGTCGCCGAAATCCACCATCGGACATCGCGTCAAAATTTAAAGTTCCATTATCACCATCTCGATGTCTGGAAATCCACAACTGTGCGTTTCTCAGGACACTTTTTGCCTCGCACTACTCTGTTGTGGAATGAATTACGGCAGGTGTATTTCCGAACGGATACGACATAGGGACCTTCAAGAAAAGAGCTTACTCATTCTTAAAAGGCCGGCAACGCACTGCAAGACCTCTGGTATTGCAGATGTCCATGGGCGGCGGTGATCACTTACCATCAGGTGCACCTCTTGCTCGTTTGCCCCCTCTTCTATAATATATATATATATATATATATATATATATATATATATATATATATATATATATATATATATATATATATATATATATATATATATATATATATATATATATATATATATATATATGTTTATGTCTAAAAAAACTGATAACCTGTTTTGATGGATGCAAGTATGCACCAGACGATAGCAAAGTTGTCATTGGGATCGTAATTCATAACCTGCTCGCACAAGGCTGAATTTTTGTAAAAATGTTCATTCAATAGCGTGAAAAGTATATATAAAAAGCCAACCCAATCAGGCGGTTGCAAGTGTCTGCCAGACGAGTTTATGTACTGGTGAGTAGCTATGACGCCCGGTAAGAATACGAGCGTTACAGACTTGTGCGGCCTTCAATGTCAGGAATATTGAATTTATCTATTGCTGTGATGTGATGTGATAGTGATGAGCATACACATAAATGCTTGTCCCCCTCGGGGATCGAACCCGAGCCCCGTCGATTGTAAAGTCAGGGTCACTAACCACTCGTCCAATGGGGCGGTCTATAATATATAATAATATTATAGACCGCCCCCGCGCTACTGAATAAATATGTCCACAAAATGTCAGCTATGTGCGAGCTATGGTTATGAATTACAATCCCTATGACAACTTTTCTATCGTCTGGTGCATACTTGCAACCATCAAAACAGGTTGTCAGTTTTTTTAGACTTGAACATATGTAAATTACAACATATTAAAATTGTAGCTTTGTGCGAGCAGGTTATGAAAAAAAGTATTTTTATATTTTTAAATTTTTTAAATATGGTGACCAACCGCAAGGTACCTGCCAGAACGGCATTTTCTTGATTGCCCGGTAGTAAAATACTATTTAAAAAATTTATAGCTTTGTGCGAAGCGGGTTAGTCGGAGGGTTCAGTAGCTCTTAGACTATTCTCTCATGCAGCGTATCAAAGATGCATAATCTGTATCAGATCTTTACTAAATTTACATAGGACCGTACGGAAAGTTTATCCTCCCAAACAAAAAAAAAATTGAAATTGGTTCTGAGGAGAAGGGTAAACATAAAAGAAACATACAGACAAACATAAAAGAAATTGATAACTCCTACTTTTGGGAAGTTGGTTGAAAATATAATTGAATTGAGAACCTCCTTTTCGAATATTATTTTATTCGTAATAATATTTTTCTGTTTTAAATTTCAGTTACCGAACCATCATCGCTTCGAGGTCTGATACTGATTTTGTTTGTCTTCACATTCCGCGCGTTTGGACCATTTATATTAATTATTTATGCAACTACAATATTGAATTCAACCGGAGTCGAATTTAATATCAGTCCCGAACTGCAAGCATTGAGTTTACCAACTGTGATGATTATTGGTTCTTTATCATTGTTAGTAATTGTGGAAAGATTTGGAAGAAAGGTAATTTGAAATTTTAGTAATTTTGTAAGTTATTTTTTTTATTTTATTTATTTCATAGGATTGTTGTTATACATGTTATGGTGCGTTTCCATGTCATGGGGTTGGATTACTACAGGTATAATTTTATCAGCTACTTTATCCTCCTAACCGGAACATGACAGTTACAAGCCACGAAGCTATTGCAGCGGGAATATATAAATGTTGCCAAAGTTCATCGAGACATAGCAGAATTCAATCATCAAGTTAGAAGTCACGATGGTTGTGATGGGTATATTTAGCCTTATGCCGTCCTTTTACGAAGTGCTAGTAGTAAGGCAGATTTTTTGTTCAAAAGCCAGGCTATTTTTTAGTAAAATATTGTTGTTTTTAGATAATTTGTTTAATGTTTTTTGTAATAATATTATTATACATGACCAACTTGTAATTTTAACAATTTGTGAACAAATTGTGAAGTGGGCACTGGTGACTTATAACGGAGGTCTCGAACCTATTACAGGAACCAGTCTTTCACAAAAAGGTAGGTACACTACTTATCACTAAAACTTTTGTATTATTATATGAATATACCTATCATGAGATAAAATAAACACATTTTTGAATTTATTTTCATTTTTAATAAGAGCGTATCGGGCATTGATAAAAAAACCCAAGATACACAATAAGTATCTCAAAAACGTCCTCTAAAAATGAGGGCACAATTTTAAATTGTGCGCTTCTTTTAAATAGAATCGCGTCAGTTGCGACACTCAATTTTATTAATTTTTGTACATTGATTTTTAAAAACAACTACAAATCTTGCGCGCTTAAGCTTGATTATGCAAAAATATATGTTTTTGCCCTAACTACGTAGGTCACACTATAAGTTTTGCGTAACTTAAAAAAACAACATGTTATAACAAAAATATTATGTTTATTGCCTTTACATTTTAAACATTTTTTCATGCGATCGAACCATTTTTTAAAACAGGAGGACCACAGATCTGAAGGCATGTTTTCTACGTGCTGATTGAACGCTATCACTGCCTCTTCGGAGTTGGTAAAAGTAAAACCTCTCATCAAATCTTTAATTTTGGGGAAAATACAGAAATCACAGGGTGCTAGGTCGGGGCTATGCGCAGGATGAGTGATGAGATGTACTTATACGGAAGCTAAAAATGACTTTGTTTTGTTGGCCGTGTGTGATGAAGCGTTATCATGGTGTAGGAGAATGCGGCTTTTGGGTCGTCTTTCGCGAACTTTTTCTAACACCCTGGGTAAACAAATGGTAGAATACCACTCGGCATTAACACTCTTTTAATCTTCAAGTGGAATTGTACAGATGGGACCCGTAGCTGAAAAAAAAACGCGATCATTTTTTACCAACGTTTCTCATCTGTCTCACTTTTGTTGTCCTGTTCTCATTTTCAAACACCCATTCACAAGATCGCTGTTTATTTTCGGGTTCAAAACAATAAATCCACGTTTCGTCTGCTCGTCGTCGTCGTAAACAGCATTAGAATGTCCGTGGTCGTACTTCAGTAGCATCTGTGAGCACCAGTCCACGCGAGCCCGCTTCTGCTCCGCTGTCAGTTCATGAGGGATCCAACGACAACAAAGTTTCGGAACTTTCAATTCTTCGTGTAAAATTTTTTGAATTTGGCTCATACCAATCCCCAATAGTCCTCGAATTGTCTCATAGGTAATCCGGGGGGTTTCTTCAATTAACCGCTTAATAGTAGCCACATTATTTTCGTTGACTGCAGTTGTAGGCCGCCCTTCACGAAATTCGTCATGTAAAGAAACTGGACCTCTCTCAAATTCAGGAAACTATCGCTTCATGGTGTTCAAACAAGGTGCTTCTGTCCCAAAAACATTTTGAAGACGAGCGGTACAGTCTTGCGGAGAAAGAGAACTTTTAAAATCATAAAAAATCATCGCTCTAAAATCTTTTTCGACTTAATTCCATTTTCGTTGCGTACGTAGAACTTTGATGTGTGATAAAAAAACAATTGACAAATCATTTCCCGCCAATTGTTTTTTTTATTACTAAGAAGGTTGCAACGTTTTAAAAATATAACATTTGAAATTCAAATAGTTCCGATTAGCTAGAAGTGCAAAACTTTTACTGTGCCCCATGTATAAACTTATTAGATTAATAACTAGCGACAGTTTTGAGTGTCAGTTTTGTTTTCGGGATTGTGTATCTTGGATTTTTAAAATCAATGGTGTCGGGCTACGCGCAATGTAATGTAGCTCATCAAAATGATGCGGGCTAAGACAAAAACTTTTTTATTTTTCACGTTATCAACGTTTAACCTATTTAATGGCATTGATGGATATATCTACACCCCAAGTTCACCGTCAATATACTTAATTACATTCTAAATTTTCTGACTATTATTACTTATTTTGTTAAGTCTACTAAACTGTGATAGTTTTCCATTTATTTAGTTATGTAAACAACTACCCTGATTTTTTCACACATTTTAAAGAAATCGTTTAGCTTGAAATATAAACATTCTTGACTGTAACAAATATAAGCATCTCGAAAATTCATATTTCACAAACGATCCCTCAATCGAACATTTTTGTTGCAAACCCGAGATGTTTTTAAAGTTCTATTCAAAGATGGAATATCATTATTGGGGCTTGGAATGGAAAAACAACGTAACTGAGCCCTGAAATAGTGACAAAACATAGATTTTTCATGTTATCGAGATTTGCCTAAATTTGTTATTGGATATATGGATTTTTAAAATCAATGGTGTCGGGCTACGCGCAATGTAATGTAGCTCATCAAAATGATGCGGGCTAAGACAAAAACTTTTTTATTTTTCACGTTATCAACGTTTAACCTATTTAATGGCATTGATGGATATATCTACACCCCAAGTTCACCGTCAATATACTTAATTACATTCTAAATTTTCTGACTACTATTACTTATTTTGTTAAGTCTACTAAACTGTGATAGTTTTCCATTTATTTAGTTATGTAAACAACTACCCTGATTTTTTCACACATTTTAAAGAAATCGTTTAGCTTGAAATATAAACATTCTTGACTGTAACAAATATAAGCATCTCGAAAATTCATATTTCACAAACGATCCCTCAATCGAACATTTTTATTGCAAACCCGAGATGTTTTTAAAGTTCTATTCAAAGATGGAATATCATTATTGGGGCTTGGAATGGAAAAACAACGTAACTGAGCCCTGAAATAGTGACAAAACATAGATTTTTCATGTTATCGAGATTTGCCTAAATTTGTTACAACTAAATCAATACAGTTGGTGTCCTCGATAGTCCAGGTTTTAGAGGCTAGAGCTTTGGTTATTTTACTAATTTTGCGTTATATATAATGCGTTAGATATATCTCTGAATTCATGTTTTTCTGTATGTGCTTTGACTGGTTTATATATGTTGCGGAGGTATAAGTTGAAGTCTAGTCTACAACTTGCTTGAATTTGTACAAATAATTGATCTAAATCTCGAATATCAGTTCCTTTCGCTTTCTTATGTCTTCGATCCTCAATTAAAGCAAAAGTAATGTGTGCCATTTAGTGTTGTTTCCTACATATTTCGGATGGTGGCTTAGAAACTCTGATTTTTTTAGATGAAATTTTTAGCCTGGTTCAACAATATTTGTGGTACTGCCTCAGCCAGATGTATATTAGGCCAATATACCCAGTTTTGTTATATACCTAGTTTTATTAATTTTCTTATGGTCTTTCACTTAAATCCTCTTTTGTTTAGACACAGTTCTAGCTGTAAACTTCACTATCAAGTGTCCATGGTCTGACTTACAACCTGCGCTAGGTATTATAAGGGAGTTGAGGATAGATGTTTACCTCCATGTGAAGCCCAGATGTATAGTCGACGATGATAACGTTGAAATAGACCATTTGCAATGACTTAGTTATTGTCATACGCAAATTGCATTTGTAGTATATTGCATATTGCAAAAATAGTTAAATAAATAAGTTTTAGTACCGTTGTTAGAAGTAATAATGCTCAATTATGTTCAACTAAGCTCATTCCTTTAATAAACAGTATTAATTTTATTACAGGTTCTGCTGTCTGGAGTGTTATTTATTTCATTTATCTCAATGGTGACTGTCGGAATAACTATACTTACTTCACGTTTGGGAGGAACAGTCCCTTCCTGGCTACCAGTATCGGCAATGATGCTAGCTGTCTTCATGTTTGCAGGAGGAATTTCGCCATTGCCATTCATCATTATGACGGAGATGTTTAGTTACCAAGTAAGTCCAAGATCCTAATCTTTTTTAGAGTAGTCAATTGAACTGAATCTTAGAAGTACACAACCATTCCAATATTTACCGGCTTGCAGTTACCCTCTTTATTATGTTATAAGTAAATAGTAACTGTATCATATTTCTACCATGTCAGTCCAATTCCCCTTAGAAGAATAGACCGTCTGCCATTCTGCCAAGTAGTTTGTAAAACGCGAACGAATGGCTGTACGTGTCAATACCATCGTGACTACTTGGTGGTAGAGTTCTCCAAAGTCTGACCGGGTTTCGTTCCACAGCCTTACCTATTCATGCTGAAATAGCGTCACGTTTGTCATTGTTGTACACTGGTTTGGAGGGTAAGGGAGCCGGTAAAGTTATGCATTTCACATTAACACCACGTAACACAAATAGCAACGCAACATTAACATCTTTAATGTCTGTATGCGATGGTTTTCTTTTTCCACCAGAAGAGCCATCTATTTGTTTGCTATCTTATGACACTTGTTGTTTGCTATCTTATGATCTATACATGCAACTATCTTTTACATGTGATTAGTTGTAATAGACCTATCTCACACTTATACGATCACCAAGTGAAGGTGAGCTATCTGTTCGTTTTCTTCTATAAAAGTCATTCTTCTATAAAAAATGTAAACTTTACCTGTGCCAAATCTCATACTCTTCCGATTGTATTGTCAATTGTAGGTATCACCCATGTCCGTTTGCCCCCTCTTCTGTACAAAAAAATTGAAAGCATCCATGAGGACTGCCAAAAGAAGTGAAAAACATTGATTTATTATAGTGTCATCTACAGAGTTTAAAATATACTATTTTCCGCACACTGTTTCTATTTCTGTGGTCTTAAACATTAGCACGTTGATGACGTTGACGCAAACTCATACTATTTTTGCTGGCCAAAAAACGTCTTAAGCGATTTAAGAAGTTTCTACTTCTAAAAAGCAGATAGATCAATTTTCATTTTTATAATATTAGAATACATAGATACAATTTTATTTGTAACGTATTTCTTTTCAGATTCGAGCAAAAGTGATGGGAGGCGTAGTATCATACGTATGGTTTACTTCATTCGTGTCAATTGTAATATACACTCCGATATCAGTCAACTTTGGGGAGTACACGACATTTTTTGTATATGGAGGCATTAACTTAATCGGATCCATCTTTGTGTTGCTATTTCTGCCAGAAACAAAAAGAAAAAATGATGAAGAAATACGACTAATTCTCTCAAAGAAAACCTGTCTTAGTTTAAGGCAGGATACATTGTAATATAAATATATAAAATAAAAAATAATGTTATTAATGTGTAACATCTTTCTTTTTTCTTTCCTGCAATCTATCGGAGTGATTTCGTGAAATGCGACAATAGTATGTAGCAGAAAACCGGGAAAGTAAGCGCTATTTAAATTGACTAATAACTGCGTGGTGTTTGAATTGACCAATGAGTTAGCGAAAGGATTGAGGTGACGCAATACATACTTAATTACTTCTCGTTTTTTTCAAATTCGACTATTATAAGGTTATTCCAATAATTTTAAGGACTTATACAATCGAATTATTCGAATAATGTCATTCACAATCGCCCACTTTTAACCGACTTCAAAAAAGGAAGAGGTTCTTAATTCGGCCGGTATATTTTATTTTATGTATGTACACCGATTACGCCGAGGTTTCTGAAGCGATTTACGTGACTCTTTTTTTTGTTATAATAAATTGTTCCCGTGGGATTCACCAAAACCTAATATAATGCTCACTGCACTCCACGCTGGAGCAAGTAAATTATATATTTTGAACAAAAAAATAATGTGATGATAAGTTATGCGTGGTCATGCATTAAAATCAGTGAGTGAATAAAATCAATCATTCTCTGCATTTTTACCCTTTTGGGTGTTTTTTTTTTTAAATTAAATGACAGCTATATATATATATATATATATATATATATATATATATATATATATATATATATATATATATTAGACTGTGCCAAATAAATCGAAGTTTTTTTTTTCGGTCCCATATCAAAATTTCGTTAAGAGTTACGAAAAAAAAATTGTGTCAAAATTTGAGCCCTTTATTTTCATTTTTCACTTAGCGCTCGTCAAAAGAAGAATTTTCGCCAAAAAAAGATTTTTTTCACTTATTTTTCGGTTATAGAAAATTCAATATACCAAATACGAAAAAACACTTGGTATGGTTTTGTAGGAAATTAAATTCTCTACAAAGATAATTGTTTGTCGAATTTAAAAAATCAACAGCTTCTTTTTAATAGCTAATTAAATTATAAATTGTTCGATAATTTTTATTTTCAATTATTGATGAACACGTATAAAACTACTTCTTAATGAAAAGAACTGACTAATACAATTTTTCTAGGAATATTTATGATCTAAAAAAATAGTTTTTATGCTTTAATTAATTATAGTATAGCACTATAGAAGTTAACAATAATTTTATTAACAAAAATGATGAAGACAAAAAGATTAATTTTTTCGTAATTTTTATTCATGAGTCTCATTGACTTAAAAATTATTCATGCTTCAAAATTAATAAAACATATCTTTTTCTGTCATTTTTATTCGTCAACGGTTTCTTCTGTAGTGCTCGTAACTCAAAACGGTCGTTGCAGGCTAGCCAACAAGTGCCTTTTTGGTTAACTTTTTTCAACAGTCTCCGAAAATTATTATTGAGCTGTCATTCGATTCGGAATGGCATCTAGAAGATTTTTGAAAAAAAAATGAAGTTCCACTTGTAAAAATTGCAAAAGTTATTAACAAATAACTGAAAAGAAGGGGTTTAGTTTTTTGAAAATATCTCAAAAACTAATGAAGATCTATTAAATTTAAAAAAAGATTTAAAAATAGGAGGAAATTTCCTTAAAATAAGCCCCGATTCCCGGAACTGTAGGACAAATATTTTAAAAAATTATGTCTATGCTTCTGACAACATAAAAATGGAAAATGGATCATTAATAATGTTTTGAAGAAAAAAATTTTTTTTGACGATCAATTGAAGTTTTTAATTTTGCAACAACGAAAATTACTAACAAAAAACTGAGAAATGAAAATTTTTAAGTTTTTCAACGGGGATCTATTCTGAAAATCTCCAAGAATTGCTCCAAAAGAGGAAAAAAAAATTCAAATATATAGATAGATAGATAGATGAAAAATTTTATTGATTCAAGAACAAGCTCCCTCAGAGCCATCAGTATTCAAGATACATTGGCTTACATAGGTTTGCATTTGTATATAATATAAAACAGTACAAGATTACTTAATTAATTAAAGGTTTACAATTAAATTCAATTTTAAATGTAATGAAATCCAAATAGATCATTTAATACAAACAAATAATTTCATTGAAAGTCATAATATTTCAGCAAGAAAAAATATTTAAATGAGATCAAAAATAAAGGTTGTAATTGTTAGTTGTCATCATTTTCAAAAAAGTGATTAAAGCAAGCATTTTTAAACTCAACCAAATTATCTACAGCCACAGTCAACGCATCGCATTGCAACGCATGTTTTTTCTCTCTCGATTTGTCGAAAAAAAATATTTCTTAACGTCTCTCTTCGACGATAGGTCCCGAATGAATCAGTAGATTTGGATTTAATTTACGTCATTTGACGCAGCTTTTCAAGAAGAAAAAAGTTGGTAAGATTTTGGTATCATTTCATCATTTCATCACCTAAAATCTGTAAATTTATTGAACATGACACTATTTTAATTTTTTTAAATCATAATTTAGCAAACAAGCAGATGGCTTCCCTGATCGAAAGAGACAACTATCTCTTATAGACCACATGCATAAATTTACTGTCTACCTTATCCTCTAAAGCAAAACACGACAGTGACTAGCACTGATGCTATTGCGGCAGGAATAGGTAAGGCGGTGGTACCAGACCTGAGCAAGACAATGCAGAACTCTAACACCTAGCAGCCACGATGGTACTGACTGGCACAGCCAATCATTTGCCACTTACGAAGTACACAGCAAAATGGTAGATGGGCCATTTTTTAATGAAACCAGAACAAACACAGAGGAAATTAATATTTATTTCAAATATTTTCATTTCAAAGTTAAGTTATTTCAAAGTTAAAATACTTTTGATCACTTACTTCGATATTGATCTTTTAAACAATATTTGATTTTTTTGATACTAGAATATTGTATGAGACTAAAATTCGATTGGGTAAAAAATCTCGAAATTATGTCGAAAAAAGATTTACATAGTAATATAGATTGCAAACAAATCATACCTAATAATGCGGTGGTCCATTGCATATATGTGTGACCCTTTGTGCCCTCTCCAATATTTTTCTTCATCTTCTCTTCAATATATTGGAATTTAATTTAGTTAAGTATAAACTCATTGAGAGTTTTATCTAATTTGCCGCCTCCTTGTAGCAGGTAATTCTTTTGAACAATCGGAGATGCAAAGATAACACTTCTTATAGTCTAAGATCCGGCATTAAAAATCTACTCTGTTCTGTTTTTTATTTCTTTAACAAAAAATATCTGTTAAAGAAATAAAAAAAATAATGGCTCATTATAATATTTTATGAGGAAAATCGCTGCGACCGTAGGTCTGCTGCTATTAACATTAATAAATTACTTAGAAATTTGTTTTTTTTTTATAGACACCCAGTTATAAATGTATTTTTGTAAGTTTTCTACAAATGCTAATACTTTTAAGGAGTCATGAATGAGTGAGGAAAATCAATTAAGTTTATCTAACTATGTACACTTGGCTGCAGGTAGCTGTGGTCGCTGCCTGTTCTCATAGTTAGTACAATATCATATTCGAAAATGCTATACTTGCGATATGCATTTGACTTT
This sequence comes from Apodemia mormo, assembly GCA_036924255.1. NCBI lineage: Eukaryota > Metazoa > Arthropoda > Insecta > Lepidoptera > Riodinidae > Apodemia > Apodemia mormo. The sequence continues at coordinate 5,716,425 of JAUPFN010000025.1, forward strand.
TAAAGCAAAAAAATTATTTATTTTAAAAGAAGCAAGACTACGGTAGTAGTGATTATTTTCACAAATTTACACTATTGTGATTAGCCTTTGAAACTTTTCTTTTCATTTAACAGATTAGGGTAGATTTTTAATACCAAATCTTAGACTATTACTTATTAGTAAACATACAAGTGTTCATAACGTTATATAATTTGTGATTAGTGTTTCAAAATCAATTTCCTTTACACTGAGCCACCTTTGAAGAACTTCTGCCATTCTACCAGGCAGTTTGTAAAAGGATAATGATTGGCTATATGTGTATGATTGGCTATATGTGTGTGATTACTTGGGCAGAGTTCCGTAACATATCGTCCGGATTTGGCACCACCACCTTACATATTCCTGTTGCAATAGTTTTTCTTAAAATGCAGACATTTCCCTTTCTCTCAAAAGATAAAAAAAATGGGCCACTCCATTAAGGATTGCCCCAAAAATGGGGCAATCTTGATATCACGAGGTTGTTGGGCTAGGTCAAGTTGGTCTTGGAGGCTTTCTATTTTAATCTAATCTTGGATCGTTCTCTGCTTCACTTGATGGTAATGTACTGCCATCGAAGAAGTACCGTGTCCAACTTTACGGCATAGTGTTTGGATTCTGGACTTTTCAGCTTACCTTCCGTTGTTATGGTGCAATTTCGTTCAGGTACATCATAATTTAAAGACAGACTTCATAAGTCATGAGTCATGGGTGAGCACGTGATAATTACTTTATTTTAAATTAATTTAGAATATGTCCGGTCGCCGTCAATGAAAACAACAGTGTCAGTTTTAATACATAAATTGACATGATACAATAACTCCGTTATTTAATATAATGTAGTATGTGTAAACTAGGATTTAATATAATATTTCAAATGTGCTATATATAGTATAACATTTAAAAAAAAACTCTTTTTTGTCATTATAGATGTAACGTTAGAATATTGATAGTTATAGAAGTTAATAAAATCTGATGACTTAAATAGGTACCTATATAAATTATTTAAATCGGAATGTTAAAAATAAGAATGTTGAATGGTATTTTAAATAAATATGGTAACAAGAATCAAGTATAATTTAATTTTAATTATTAGAAACATAATAAATATTCTAATTTAAATAAATAAATAATAATAAAAAAAATAGTAACAATGTAATAAGAATTGAATTTAATTTGTAAATATTGCATGCGGTTTGGTAGAATGTGTGATACTTCTTACTTTTAATAACTGCATATTTTTGCTGTAACCGTATTCTGAGCACTACATTTTATTTCATTATTTCATTTTATTTTATAATGCAGCGAGCTGCATGCTGCGGCTACTATTATATATTTAATATTTGCAAAACCAGCCAGCTACAAAAAGAACAATCAAAGAGACATTTCACTTCAACGTTTCACTTCAACTCCATGGGTGCTCACACTCGATGTTTTTTTAATCAAAACACTTTTACTGTTTCACAAATGACACACTACATTTTTTATTAATTAAATTTCAAACTTTTTGACTATATAACTGATACTAAATATTAATTATGAGAATTATGAAACAATACAAGTGTATAAGTTTTAAAAAAACATAATTTTCTATGATGGCATACAGCTGCAGCCATGAAAGTGGTAGATAGCCGTGTTGGTCCCGGCCTCCTTCGTAGAATAGGCCAACTGCCGTTCTGCCAGGCAGGTCGTAAAAGGCGACCGATTGGCTATCGAGTCACTACCATCGTGGCTACTAGGTGGTAGAGTTCTGCATTGTCTCGCCCGGGTCTGGTACCACCGCCTTACCTATTCCTGCCGCAATAGCGTCAGTGCTTGTTGCTGTCGTGTTCCGGTTTGGAGGGTAAGGTAGCCGGTAAACTTATGCATGTGGCATTATACCTCGCCACAAGATAGCAACGCACCATTAACATCTTTGGTGTCTATAGGCGATGGTTGACTCTTTCCATCAGGAGACCCATCTGCTTGTTTGCTATCTTATGACATAAAAAAAAAAAAAAATGTATCAACTACCTTATTACTTATTACTATTTACATCATATAATAGTATTACCACAGTAAAACCTGAAACCGGTTACCTATTTAAATAATAACAATTAATACAAATTATGCAAATTATGAAGCAGAACAAGTGCTTAAGTTTGAAATCCAAACTTTATAGCGGTAAAAATAAGAAGAGAGATATATACTGTGTGGATTGTGAAACAGTACAAACATTTGATGAGGACGCTTAAACAACGTCTCGCCTTTATTTCCTAAAAATAATATAGACATAAAAGAAAAATTATAATTAATTTTTAGACGTATTTCCAGTTAAGTTCATTGAATTTATGTATACAATGATTCCAGGACAAAATATCAATTGACAATAATACTACGAGTGTACAAATATTTTACGAACAATACTGATAATGTAACTTGAATTATCTAAACACATTTAATTATTATTACATCGATTAAACGATTTAATTTTCAAAACATCGAATAAAACAAAATAAACATCGAATAAATAAAAAATAAAAAATTCTAAGAAACACAAAGTTGCCCGGGATTGGAAAGTGCCCGATTGGCGATAGGCTTGCCACCTATCACATTTGTGGGACCAAGTATCTTCGGCTAATCGTGGGTGCAGTTGTTGTACCTCTGCCTACCCCTTCGAGGATATGGGCGTGAAGATACTACTAACATCGAATAAAAACTAAAATGTTATTACGCAGCTCTTACATGTTGCCCGTGACTTTTTATTAAATTTAGTTTTATGTCAGCATATTTAAATGAGGATAATTTTTTTCTTACATCTAAATTAAATGAACAAAAGGCAATATTCTACTTCAAGACTTTATTTATTCAGGAAAATCATATTCAAACTCATTTAGTAATATTTTATATTCTATTACTTTTGAAATTTATTTTTTTATGAAAGTGGGGGGCAAACAAGCAGGAGGTACACCTGATGTTGAGTGATCACCGCCGCCCATGGACATCTGCGATACCAGAGGCTTTGCAGTTGCGTTAGCGCCCTTTTAAAAATGAGAATGAGAGAGCTTTTTTCTTAAAGGCCCCCATGTCGTATCTGTTCGGAAAAACCCCTGCTGGTAACTGATTCCACAAAAGAGTAGTAGAGGCAAAAAGTGCCGAAAGAACCGCACGATTGTGAATTTCCAGACATAGAGATAGTGTGGGTGGAACTTCAAATTTTGACGCGATGTCCGATGAGGGATTTTAGCAGCAGGAATTAATCCAAACAACACGTCGGAACACTCTCCATGATAAATGCGATAAAAGACGCAGAGTGAGCTTAAATCTCTGCGTACTGCCAAGGAGTCAAGCCGTTTCAAAATAGCCTGATCGTCAACGATTCGAACCGCTCTACGTTGAATGCGGTCAAGTCAAGAAAAGGGAAGAAGCTGGTACTGGGAAACTCCGGCCCAGAGATGAGAGCAGTACTCCATATGAGGCCGAATTTGTGCCTTATAAAGTTGGAGACGATGGGTTGGCAAGAAGTACTGCTTCGCTCTGCTGAGCACACCGAGCTTTTTGGAAGCTAGTTTCGCCTTACCTTCCAGATGACCGCGAAACTGAACGGTATTCGATATGTCGACTCCCAGGATTCCGACACTGGTTGAGGCTGTCAGGAGAGTATTCTCAAATCGAGGTGAAACGACAAGGGGTGTCTTTTTTGCGGTGAACGCGCAAAGCTGTGTCTTTTTGGGGTTAAATGCGATCAAACTTTAACGACCCCATTCCGAGACATCAGTAAGTCGATTCTAGACTTCAGACACAAGTTTCTTTCGGCTCTCTGTGACATGTTCCCGAGAAATACCGCTAAGGCCGGAGTACGTAGCATCACCAGTACTATCATCTGCATAGCAATGTACTAATTCACAACATATCATTGATATGCAGAAGAAAAAGTGTCGGTGATAGTACGCAGCCTTGGGGAACACCAGCATTGACAGGTTTAAGGTCGGAGCATGCACAGTCGACTACGACCTTGATGCTCCGCTCAGCCAAAAAACTAGTTATCCACTTGCACAATTTTTGAGGAAGCACGTAGGAAGGCAGCTTTGCGAGAAGTGCTTTGTACCATACCCGATTAAAAGCCTTAGCTGTGTCCAAACTTACAGCCAATGCCTTCCCCTTGTACTGAACTGCTTCGGCCCACCGATGTGTCAAATAAACTAACAGATCACCACCTGAGCGGCCACGACGGAAACCGTACTGGCGATCGCTTATCAGCTGGTGTTCTTCTAAATACTTGAGGAGATGAGAGTTGATAATTGTCTTCATAATTTTGGAGAACAAGGAGGTTATGGCTATGGTCCGGCAATTGGATGGATTAGAGCTATCTCCTTTTTTGAGAATGGGATGCACTAAAGCTGTCTTCCACGATTTTGTACCACGCCGAGTGAGTAGGAGAGTCGAAACAGGCGTGTTAATACTGGTGCCAACTCCGGAGCACACACTTTAAGCACCATAGAAGGGCCATCCGGCCCACTGGACATGTGGACGTCCAAGGAAAAAAGTGCTTTACGCACAGAAGACTGCAGGATTCTTATCGCACCGAGGGATGGTAGGCGGTGCATTCCCTTGGTCATTCAAAGTCGAGTTTGCTGCAAAGAACATGCCCAGAAGATCAGCTTTCTCCTTTGAGGTATGGGCCAGAGAGTCATCGTCTCCATGCAAAGATGGAAGGGAGAGCTGAGAGGAATTGCCCACGACAGCCTTGACGAGAGACCAGAACTCGTGCAGTTCCCGAAGGAAGGCGAAATAATTTCTCAACAATTCTGCCAATGTATTCCAATTTTGCCTTGGCGATAACTCTTTTGAAGAACCTTGAGGCAGAATTGTACGCCGTTCGTAACGTGCTGGTTTTTACATCACGAGATGCCGACTCTGCAGCCCAAGCCCGGTAGTACTTCTGCTTTCGGCATGAAGCCGTTTTGCAGGAGCAACCAAACCAAGGCTGAGACTTACCACTAACTGGCACCGCAGAAAACAGAATGAAAAGTTCCATGCCCTGCAGCACCACATCGGCGATAGAGTCAGCGACGACACTTGGATCATCCAGCTTGAAGCATATTCGTCCCCATGGGTAGGATGCAAAAAAAAGACCATCCCGCATCCCGTCGCAATCTGCTGACCTATAGTGCCAAACGCGACGACAGCCTGCAAAAGGAGGCCGTGATAGGTGCGTAACCGGCAATTTGCTCCGAATCTGGCAGTGGTCTGACGTACCAAGTGGGACGTCCACAGATACCTGGTAATCATCCGGATGAGAGGTTAGCAGAAGGTCCAATAGTGAAGGCGTATGGTCGTCCACATCTGGAACACGCGTAGGTGAAGTTACCAGTTATGGGGACCATACGCCAAGGCAAAATCTTAAACAGACCTCCCCGCATTATCGGTATTGCGTGAACACAGCTATTCCGCGTGATGGGCATTAAAATCGCCTAAGATCACGATCTCAGCGGAGGGGGTCTGTTGTAACACGGAATCTACAGCCATTTATTTGATGAACATAAATGTTTGTATTTCCGGGTTTGGGTGTTTATTCAATATATTCCAGTATTTATATATGTATTTCTATAAATTAGTATCGTTGATTGACACCCATAACACAAGAAAATCATTTGCTTACTTTGAGGTTAGATCAGTAAGTGTAATTTGTCCTGTGATTTTCCTGTGATTTATTATTATTATTATGTGTATGCACTCAACGAGCCTGTCAACTTCATTATTTCCACTGTGAGACCTGTAAATGCACCAGTAGATGCGAGGATGGTCGTCGCAGTCTACACGTAGCCAGAGGATAGATGTAGAAATTTAATCAATTATAAATCGATATTTGAATTCATTAAAATCAATCTCGGATGGCAACCCTATCAGTCAAATGTCACATTCACGACTTTAAAAATTTACATAGACATCATTGCTTACTGAATCCTAAAACGCATTCTGTTTTTGTTCGTTTATTGCAGTGACAGAACGAAAACAGTACGTTGCTAAAATTTGTGATAATATTTACAAAAACTGAGGAATTTAGCAAAATTCCTCAGTTATTTGTAAACGCTTATCCTTTATCCTCGAGAACGTTCAATAATTGTTTTTTAGAATGGACTTAGTTTAGAGAAGCGTCCTTTTCCCTTTATTACTTTTTGTGTTTATAAATAATTATTAGCTTCAAATTCTGAAAATATGTTGTCTACTAACCTCAGGTAATTATTACCCATTGCATACAATCTACCTCAGGCTAGGTAGACAACATAGTTTCAGAAATAGAAGCTATTAATTATTTATAAACACAGAAAGTAATAAAGGGAAAAGAACGCTTTTCTAAACTAAGTCCATTTTGTAGTGTAATATTTTACCTTTCCCTTTCATTGAGTTTTGTGGACGAATATCTTAGTTCCAAATGTGAGGACGGAAAGAATTAATTTACTAGTAAGTACATCAATCATATTAAGAATGCATATTTTGTGGCGAAAATCAACTAAATTGTATGATTTTTTCTTAATGACTGTTAATAATTTTTAACACAGTAAAACTGCAGTAACCGATTTCCCATTTCTAATATCTCCGGAAACATAAATCTGATCTTCAACAAATACAAAATGGGGATTATACCCTCTCAAAAAAAGGGTTTTCAACAATCGAAATGACTTGGTTTTGGGGTAACAAACATTAAAAAGCATATAGCAGAATTGATAACCTCCCCATTTTGAAAAGTCAGTCGAAAAGAATATATAAATTTGGCTTATATAGTTAGATGATAGGCAATTAATTTGTTGAAAAGAATTTAAAACCTTTGAGCAATTGCTATATCGGTTACAACGTGGTAGATCATATTCCATTAAAAGGAACCTTCTGAACCGTTTTATTGGTGTAAAAATCATGAATTAAGAAATCTAGAAAATAAGAGCCTAGTTTCAAAAAATGATAGTATCCAAACTTGCATTTATGTTATTTCCATAGGCCTTGACTTTTGAGGTATTGTAGCTATGTAACTTTCGTCTAACATTCCTCCAATAACATTATTTAAGAACACCCTGTACAGTGTACATTATAATAAACTTTTTATCATTCAATCAACATTCAATTTTTGTTTTAATATTTGCGTAGTTACATATAACCATTATGTTATTTCTTTATTTTTTAAAATATGCAGTAATCCAAACATCTGATAAGATAAAAACATGAAAAATAGCTTATATAAACTACCATACAGAGAGACTGCAATGCGCTATAAACGTCATTGGTATTTATAACCGATGGTTAGGCTGATTTAGCTGGCTGGGTTAGTAGCTGATACTATATGGGCGGTTCTCCGATAGTGGGGATCTGTTAGAAATAGCTGCCACATACCAACAAATTCTACAGAATGCTGTTTAATATCATTACTTCTTGTTAATTGTTGACGTGTTGGTCCCGGGCTCCTTTGAAGAATAGGCCAACTGACGTTCTATCAGGAGGGTCGTAAAAGGTGACCAATTGGCTTTGTGAGTCATGGTATCATGACCTGACTACCATGACATACCATGACCACCTACCATCGTGGCTACTAGGTGAGAGAGTTCTGCATTGTCTCCCGAGTCTCGTACCACTGCCTTGCCTATTCATGTCGTAATAGTATCGGTGCTTGTCACTGTCGTGTTCCGGTTTGAAGGGTAAGGTTGCCGGTAAACTTATGCATGTGGCGTTGACCTCGCCACAAGATAGCAAAGATATGCTATTGGCGATGGTTGACTCTTTTCATCAGGAAACCCATCTATTTGTTTGCTATCTTATAATATAAAAAAATATAGAAAATAATTACTTAACATGAATTCACCAGTGATCGTTGCTTTTGCTGCTTAATTAGTAAATAATGATAAACCGCTATCATGTAGTTTGAAAGAATGGTAAATAACGGTGTTTTGAACTACATGTGGGGCTCGATTTTCTTCGGCCGCCTATGAACTTGTAATGGGAAAAAAATTAATGGATGGATGGATGAATGCTTGTATAGTAGCAAAAAAATATAGTAATAATATGGCAAAGGAACTTCAAAACTCGCTGTTCAGAGTGTCACTTGTAAAAGGCCAGTTTGTAACGGGAAAAATAAGGATTATTTAAAACTAAAGAAAAAAATTTGTATACAAAAAAAAATCAATGTGACTTGTTGAGTGGATAATGTAACGATAGGTTGTCTGTAAAGAATGAATGAAAGCCAGACTGTAAAGAGAGAAGGGAGGAAAAAATGTTCATACTTACTTAAAATAAGATGAAATAATAATATAGCGATAATCCTTAATATGTGTACAAGTGGTATATGCCACTTGTCAAAAAGATAAGTTTGAATTACGTCACTGGAAACGATGGTAGTCCAGCGGTGGTATTCATTAGTTAAACGAGCGCTCCTTCCCGCTGGGTAAATTTAATCAATTAGTTATATCACCCCTCTCAAAATTTTACACGGAAAATACTCAGCCAGAATAAAGAAGGCTGGCGCAATTGAACTTCTAATCTTACGTGGGTCATGCTTAAGAATACACAGCTGGAAGTCACTCTTAACAGAAGGGGTTAAAATGAAAAAATATATATTGGATTAATTGATATAATATCCCTTTATACAACAGTTTACCATGGCAGAAATACTTTTGAAATCTTTAATAATAAGTGGTATAAAAAATCACCTTTTATACGAATAACGGAATTATTTTTATGTAAGTATCAAATAGGATAATAACCTTTTATATGATAAAGAAAACTATTTTTATGTATGTATCAAAATAAGATAATAACCTTTTATATGATAAACAGAATTATTTTTATGTACCTATGTATCAAAGAAATGAAAAAAATATGCACAAAATGTGCGATTTCCAAGGTCAAAAGAGTTTAAGTTTTTCGGTGTCACTTTAAGGGAATTTCTGGGAAAAACACTAAAATGCTCTACAGTTGTCCATCTTGATAAGCGGGCTGACCCCCGACGTGCCAGGTGGTCTAGATAATTCTCAAACTTGGGTGATATACGCGGGTGAAAAACCGAAAAAAAAGACAACAGACCTGACAGATAAAAACCATACTTCAAATCTCCATTTAACAACTAGCGAGCGCGATCTAGTGATAGTCAATCGAAAAGAAAATATTGCCAGTACCACAAAGAGTATACAATACTACGTAAGACAGTACAAAAACAACATTGATCATATATAATACTCTTACTCCTTCTTCTTCTTTTATTTCTTACAAAAAATAATAACTAAGACCTATGTAACGTGAAATTAACGCGTTACAAACTGTGACGGGAAAACGGTGCAGTATGCAGCATACTTTCATATTGAATTGTGTCGGGAGTGGTTTCCCGTAGTAGAAGAACCATTTTGCAGCTTTTACCTCGAATTTTCCTATAAAAAAAAAGTTTTTATTGCTCATCAATGGAGTTATGATTCAAATACTGCCAATAGCTTTTTTAATATCATAGAATAGTAAACAATTAAATCGTTCTCCTAATGAAAGTATGTGATAATTGCCTATAAACACCAAAGGCGTTAATAATACCTTGTCATATTTGTAGGTAGCAGGGTTGTAATTTCATATGATGCAGGGATGGATTTAACATAAAACTTTAATATCAAATTGTATCGGGAGCGGTTTCACTTGGTGAAAGAACCGCTCGTATAGCTTCAACTTTAGATCTTCACAAAAAAAGTGTTTTTATTGCTTGATGAGCAATGAAGTTACAATTCAAATTCCACCAATAACTTTTTCAATAGTTATTGATGACATATATATAAACGAATATTATACAATTAGATCGTTTTCCTAATAAAAGCATGTGATTATTGTCTAAATGCCTATTAATAAAAGCATGTATCTATATACCAAAGGTGTTAATACCTTGTCATCTTTCTGGCAGGATTGTAATTCTATATGATGTATAAGTTTATTGGCTTTTTTGCTTTTCAAAACAAAACAGTCATTATAACAATGACAAGACCTGACTGTATTGTGACAGAAAAAAAATAGATTCTAATAATTAATAACAATTAATTATGGAAGTCTTTACTTGTGATGTATATGAAGCACTGCTGGCAATACTGTATCCTTATAAACTATAGTGCCGTAAATAGTAGAATACTTGTGCATTGCTTAAAATGGCATAGTTGGTAGATGGGGCTAATCAACAGCCTGATCCTTCTTACCACAGTTCTTACCCGTCTTGGGAATAGGTTTTTTCCGTACCAATTCTTGATTTAAAGGATACCAGTATCAAAAATATGTTACATTTTTTACGGGAAATAAAGAGGCATCATTTCTTAAAAAATCTTTAATCTTTGAAATTATATTTCTTGGCACAGAACCTTAACCTTAACCTTTAAAATCATAATTTTGTGAAAAATATGTACAAAAACCTTTAAGTGATAAGCACACATTTTCCCCATGTTGGTGCCGGGCTCCTTTGAAGAGTAGGCAACCTGCCGTACTGCCAGGCAGATCATAAAAGGCGACCGATTGGCTATGCGAGTTGCTACCATCGTAGCTACTTAGGTGGTAGAGTTCTGCATTGGCTCGACCGGGCCTAGTACCACCGCCTTACCTATTCCTGCCGCTTTAGCGTCAGTGCTTGTCGTTGTCGTGTTCCGATTTTGAGGGTAAGGTAGCCGGTAAACTTATACATGTGGCATTAGACCTCGCCACAAGATAGCAACAGACCATTAACATCTTTGGTTAATTTTAATTAGTGGTAGTGCCATACTGCATTTGCAACTGAATAGGCCGGCACGCCCGGGGAGATACCACTCTCTCACTTGACACCGACGTAAAGTAGCAGCCCTGCTGCTGCGTTTTGTCTGGTTTGTGAGAGTCCCGGAGGCCTACCCCCCCCCCCCCCCGCACACTATGAATGCGCTATTTAAAAAAAAACTACCCCAGGGGGGTACCACTTGCACCAGCAGTGGAGAATCCCCCCCTGAGCGTCCGTGCTCTGGATTCCAGCCAGATCATGGATGCTCAGGCTGCCCTGCGTATTCTGGGGGGGGGGCAAAATTGCGCTCATAGACAATTCTGTCCGGGGCAAACAGAGCAAGAAGACCATGGCACCCCCTACCACGCTTACTGTGGATTTCTGCAATATCAGGGGCCTTCATTCTAACCTGAACGCCGTCCACTACCATCTCGAGACAGCGAAGCCAGCTGTGCTCTTCTTGACCGAGACACAGATATCTTCTCCGGCTGATACTTCCTACCTCTCCTACCCGGGGTACAAACTGGAACATTCCTTTGTACCGCGGGCTGGTGTGTGCGCATACGTCAGAGAAGATATTTGTTACCGGCGCCTCGGCAGACTTGAAGGTCAGGACCTATCCATCCTCTGGTTACGCGTAGCTTGCGACGACCATCCACGCAGCTACGCGTGCCTATACAGGTCCCATAGCGGGAATACTGAAATTGACCGGCTCATTGAGCGCTTACAAACGGCTGTGGATTCCGTGTTAGAGCAGACCCCCTCCGCAGAGATCGTGATCTTGGGCGATTTTAATGCCCACCACGCCGAATGGCTTTGTTCTCGCACCACCGATCATGCGGGGAGGTCTGTTCACGATTTTGCCTTGGCGTATGGTCTAACACAATTGGTAACCTCGCCTACGCGTGTTCCCGATGTGGATGGCCATACGCCTTCACTGTTGGATCTCCTGCTGACCTCTGACCCGGATCGTTATCAGGTATCGGTGGACACTCCACTTGGCGCGTCGGACCACTGCCTGATCCGGAGCAAAGTGCCGGTCACGCGCCCATCACGGTCTCCCTTTGCAGGCTGTCGTCGCGTTTGGCACTATAGGTCAGCAGATTGGGACGGGATGCGGTCTTTCTTTGCATGCTACCCATGGGGGCGGTTGTGCTTCTCGCTGGATGATCCGAATGCTGTCGCTGACTCTGTCGCTGATGTGGTGCTGCAGGGCATGGAACTTTTCATTCCGTTTTCTGCGGTGCCCATCGGTGGTAAGTCTCAGCCTTGGTTTGGTCGCCACTGCAAAGCGGCTTTACGCCGAAAGCAGGATTGCTACCGAGCTTGGGCTGCTGCGTCGGCATCTCGTGATGTAAAAACTAGCGCATTACGAAAGGAGTACAACTCATCCTCGAGATTCTTCAAAAGAGCTATCGCCAAGGCAAAAGCGGAACACATTGGCAGAATTGGTGAGAAATTAGTTCGCCTTCCTTCTGGCACTCGTGCGTTCTGGTCTCTCGCCAAGGCTGTCTTAGGGAATTTCTCCCAGCCTTCATTTCCATCCTTGCACAGAGACGATGATTCTCTGGCCCATACCGCAAAGGAGAAAGCTGATCTTCTGGGCTCGTTCTTTGCGGCCAACTCGACTCTGGATGGCCGAGGGAACACACCGCCTACCATCCCGCGGTGTGATAGTTCCATGCCAGAACCGCAGTTTCGGCAGTCAGCTGTGCGTAAAGCACTTCTTTCTTTGGACATCCACAATTCGAGTGGGCCTGATGGCATCCCTCCTGTTGTGCTTAAAGTATGTGCTCCAGAGTTGGCGCCAGTATTGACGCACCTATTCCGGCTCTCCTATTCACTCGGCGTGGTACCGAATTCATGGAAAACAGCTTTAGTGCATCCCATTCCTAAAAAAGGAGATCGCTCTAATCCGTCAAACTATCGGCCAATAGCCATAACCTCCTTGTTCTCTAAAGTCATGGAGACACTTATAAACTGTCAGCTCCTGAAGTATTTAGAAGAGCACCAGCTGATTAGTGACCGTCAGTACGGTTTCCGTCGTGGCCGCTCAGCTGGTGATCTTCTAGTATACTTGACACATCGTTGGGCGGAGGCAGTTGAGTCCAAGGGGGAGGCATTGGCAGTTAGTTTAGACATAGCGAAGGCCTTCGATCGGGTATGGCATAAAGCGCTTCTCTCAAAGCTGCCTTCCTATGGGCTTCCCGAGAAACTATGCAAGTGGATCACCAGTTTTTTGGCTGATCGGAGCATTAAGGTCGTAGTCGACGGTGCATGCTCCGATCTTAAACCTGTCAATGCTGGTGTTCCCCAAGGCTGCGTGCTATCACCGACTCTGTTTCTTCTGCATATCAATGATATGTTGCGAATTAGTAACATACATTGCTATGCGGACGACAGTACTGTTGATGCTACATACTCCGGCCGTAGCGGTATTTCTCGGGAACACGTCGAAGAGGGCCGGATCAAGCTCGTGTCTGAACTCGAGAATCAACTAACTGATGTCTCAGAATGGGGTCGTCAAAACCTTATTACATTTAACCCCAAAAAGACGCAGCTCTGTGCGTTCACCGCAAAAAAAACACCCTTTGTCGTATCACCTCGGTTCGAAGATACTCTCCTGACAGCCTCAGCCAGTATTGGAATTCTGGGAGTCGACATATCGAACAACGTTCAGTTCCGCGGTCATTTGGAAGGGAAGGCTAAACTAGCCTCCAAAAAGCTTGGTGTACTCAGTAGAGCAAAGCAGTACTTCTTGCCAGCCCATCGCCTCCAACTTTACAAGGCCCAAATTCGACCTCACATGGAGTACTGTTCTCACCTCTGGGCCGGAGCTCCTCAGTACCAGCTTCTTTCTCTTGATCGCATTCAACGTAGAGCGGTTCGAATCATCGACGACCAGGCTGTTTCTAATCGGCTTGACTCTTTGGCGTTACGCAGAGATGTAGGCTCGCTCTGCATCTTTTACCGTATTTATCATGGAGAGTGTTCCGACGAGTTGTTCGGACTAATGCCTGCTGCTAAATTCCACCATCGGACATTGCGTCAAAATTTAAAGTTCCATTCTCACCACCTCGATGTCTGGAAATCCACAACCGTGCGCTTTTGTCGACACCTTTTGCCTCGCATTACTCCTTTGTGGAATCTATTACCCTCGGGGGTGTTTCCGAATGGATACGACTTAGGGACCTTCAAGAAACGAGCTTATTCATTCTTAAAAGGCCGGCAACGCAGCTGCAATACCCCCGGTATTGCGGATGTCCATGGGCGACGGTGATCACTTACCATCAGGTGCACCATCTGCTCGTTTGCCCCCTCTACTATAAAAAAAAAAAAAATCTTTGGTGTCTAGGCGATGGTTGACACTTTCCATTAGAAGGCCCATCTCCTTCTTTGCTATCTTATTCATAAACAAACACAAATGAATTTAAAGTCAAGCAACCGCGTCTGATTAAACAAATGTTCATGTTTAGCTGCGCTGCCTAGCTATGATTGAATTTGAAGAAATACGGGAGCTTTATATATACTCGTAGTTTTGGTAATTACGGGTTCCTTTTTTGGAGCTCAATAAAATTCTCCGTGTTTTACGAGTTACTCCGTAAAATACAGGACATTTGGCCACCCTAGTAGGGAATGTGCGCAGATAAACTTTTAAGTTTTATAAAATAATTAAGGTCTGGTCGATGCAGACTCTTTATTATTATCATCACTGAAGGGAAATTAAAACTTTCTCTTGCATCATTCTACGATTTTATTTCACAGTTTCAAGTTTTTCTTCCCTTAGAAAGCATTTGGCGTATTTCTTCATCAGTTTTAGATTTCGTTTCAGGAAGTAATGTGAAAACAAATATAGATCCAATTAAATTAATGGCTCCAAAAACAATAAATGTAGTGTATTCTCCAAAGTATAGTGATATTGGAGTATATAGTGCTATCGCTATAAATGAAGAAAACCAAGTATAAGACACCACACCTGCCATCATTTTTGCTCGAATCTGAAAAAAAATTCGATTACGTATATATAGTTTAATTATTTATACGCCTTGTTAGTTGGATGATTAACAACTCTGACTATGCAATAGATGTGTTTGGGGTTAAATTTCCGACAGGGACAAACATTTAAATGATGATCAGAGATGTTTGTGCTTGTTAAATATATGTAATTTATATAATATGTAATTCTATGTATAAGTATCGTTACTATTACAATGTCCCATATGACAAGCAAATAATTTTGGGGTTGGCACAATTCGTGTAATTTGTCCATCGATATTTATTATTATTAATTAAATAAACACAGTATATGTTCTCAAGTCCTTACCCTCGAAGTGGAGGTAAGTGAACGATCGGCCAAACATGCCACTATCATCGTGACTACAATGTCTCGCTCGGGTTTGATACGACCACCTTGCCCATTGTCGTCACAATGACGTCAATGCTGGTCACTGTGGTGTCCCAGTTTTGAGGTTAAAGTATGAAGGACCTAACCTGTAAAGGGCTGAAATAGGCGACGGAAGATTGTATGAAATTTCTTATATTGTACTCCACTCACGGGCAAATGTGCGCATATTAATATAGATCTGCTGATCTATATTAACATGATAAATTCGAAAGTATCGATGTTTAAATGATATGATAAATGTGAAAGTTTGGATGTGTAGATGAATGTTAATCAATCACGCAAAACGGCTGAACAAAAAACATGTAGATAATGCCCTTGAATAGCGCATAAGATACTTTTATGCCGGAAAATAAGTTGTTCTCTTGAGAATCATCAAACACTTTTCAATGCAGCAGACTGCAAGGTGCAGCTAGTAAATTATAAAATACCTAAATTTATTCTTTAAAGATGTATCTTGTTAACAGCATAATTTCTCAGTATGCAGCATTAAATTAGATCGTTCAGAAAATTTTAACTTACTTGATAACTAAACATCTCAGTGAGGACAATAAAAGGCAATGAAGCCACTCCTCCCGCAAACATGAACACTGCCAACATCATTGCACATACAGGTAACCAGCTGGGGACTATTATTCCCATGCGTTGTGCCAATATGGCACCTCCCAGCATCGTGAATGACACAAATGTCATAAAATATGCTCCAGCCAGAAGAGTCTGAAAATGATTGCACATATAAAAAGAGAATATTGCTTGACCACATTGTGAACCTCAACGAATAAGTGTAGTAATATTCAAGAAGTATGGCACCACATGATTTACTAACGAGTCTAGATACGAGTTCAGCTAATTGCTGTTTATAAACCATGAAATTCGATGTGACACGACAAAACAATGTGTTGTGCGCGGGTGCCTGTTCTAACATATTTATTGGAAAGGAAATTAATGAGACCGGACTCAAAGTGCTACAATAATATAGCGTCAGCCACAATATAAAGTTAATTTAATGTACAATAAGCGTATATTAGAATTTAACGGACACTTTTTAATAGCAAGTAAATTTTAAAAAGGAACATACTTATCGCGTCTGTGGTCTAGTGGTTGGCGTCGACCACATGAGGTCCCGGGTTCGATTCTTGGGTCGGGCACTTAAAAAAAAGTGTTTTTCAGTTTTCTGATAAAACACAAAGTTGCCCGGGATTGGAAAGTGCCCGGTTGGCGATAGGCTTGCCACCTATCACATTTTGTGGGACCAAGTATCTTCGGCTAATCGTGGGTGCCATTGTTGTACCTCTGCCTAGCCCTTCGGGGATACGGACGTTAAGATACTTTTTTTTTAACATACTTGGAAGTCATGGGACTGATCAAGCTTGGAGAGTCACAAAACTTGAAACTGATTAACTTTCAACATCAAGCAAATATTTTTCTTTTCTTCCACAAAATTAACACTTTCTTTCATGTATGACCAACTAAACAAGTTAAAAAAATATTGGATAGGGAAGACGCAAAGTCTTAAATAAACTATTGTATAAAATGCAATAAAAAGGAAAGTATTACTATGGTCGAACTTACAACATGAAAGAGTCTTTAAACAAGCTACTCTTATATCATCCTAAGGAAAAAAACCACAAGTGTCATATCTATTTTATCTGTGAACGAGTGGCAATAAATACTTTGTTATTATAAAGAAATGTTGTTAATCTTTTAACTTTTTAGTTGTTAAAATGAAATAATGTTCATGATGAGAGATAAAAAAACATATTATATCTATGGTGACGAAATCAAATAGTATGTAATAATTGTAAATTTCTGTATTATTAATCTTTAGAGGTTTTTCGTGGATTTTAGCATTATAGAAAGGGTCCGTGATACAATTAACATTTCGGAAGAAGTTGGTAATGTATTACGATACGATAAATATTTATCAACATGCGTTGCTTTTGAGGCGATCTTTGTACGGACCCTCATCGTTCTCCTTAGCTGAAAATTCAGGTACCTGTTTTGTTTACATATTCGGTATCAGAATCAAATACTGAACATAGAGGATGTTCAGTATGTACAATCTTTTTCCCAGTCAGCCTCAGCTTAATTATATTGAATATAAGGTGTTTTTTATTAGATACAAAAGCTGAAACAACATTGTTCAGGATCAACAGTAGGATTGTCATATCGGACAGTAGGAACAATCATTTTATGTCTTAACATAGCAAACAAACAGATGGCACTTCTGATGTAAAGAGACAACCATCGCCGATAGACATCAACAATTTTACAAGTATGTTGTTATCGGTGTGGCGGAATAGTAATTTTGCATACATAAATTTACCAACTACCTCACCCTCCAAATAGGAACATGGCAGCGACAAACATTGACGCCATTGCTGTAGGAATAGATAATGCGGTTGTAACAAAACCAGGGAGAGACATTGCAAAACTCTATCATCTGGTTAGTAGCCATGAAAGTTTTTCTCGCCTTTCGAAAATATCTAGCAAGTAAGGAAATTGAACTATTCTTCGAATGGGATGGAATTAACATGAAAATTATATAAAATCGCTCGTACAATCAAAAGATTTCAGCGCGCATAACTTTAATATCGATGATCTCAGAAATATCAACACACAAAACATGATAACCTCTAATACGTTCATATCTTTTTAGTCCTGATCTATTGAAATTAACAAACTTACACCTAGTCTTACCTTTCTGCCACATTTTTCGACAATAGTCGTTAATAGAAGAGAAGCCACAATCATTACGAATGGTAAACTCAAACTCTGCAGCTCAGGACTGATATCAAACTTGACTCTAGTCGAGACTAAAATCGCAGACGCGTAGGTTACCATTATAAATGCTCCAAATGCTCGAAACGTGAACGTGGTCATGATGAGAATAAGACCTCGGCGAGATGAAGGTTCTTTAACTAAAAATAAAAGTAATTTAAAAAATTAACCCGAATTCTAATATTTTAAAATAAAACGCCAGTTGTACCTTAGTTATCGTCATGCTCAATCTATAGATCAATCAATTAATAGAAAAGAAAATAAATATTAATATCTACATTGTAGGAAAATTTTGTCTAAATGTATATAAGAATCACAAAAATAATCGTCATTAAAATATGTTGAACATTTCTGTGATAAATTCTTTGAGTGTATAATAAGTCGTTTAAAATACTATAAGTCGTTTAATATATCTACGGAGAAAATGTAAAGCTTCATGGAATCTGAATAAAAGTACATTTCCGAACAAAATAAGTATTAGAGAAATAGAAAGACTCAAAGCAAACCACAGTAATATTAGTAAAAACAAAAATATGTTTTTAAATAATATAAATATAGATGATTAATATTATACAAACTTTTTAGGAATAGTTATTGACAAATATTGTAATTGGAAAGCACACATTGAATCTCTATGTCAAAAGATTGATAAACTTGTCTATATTTCAAGAAGAGAAGTAGGAAATGTAAAAGCCTCCTTATTAGGATACAATGGATATGATTCTTTTAATTAACAATATGGATTTCCTATTTGGGGAAACTCTGTTGAATTGGTACGAATTTTTAGAGTAAAAAGAAATATATTCAAGCAATATGTGGTGTTAATTAGTTACATTCTTGTAAACAACTTTTCAAGTCTCTTAAGGTACTTTCTTTGCCATGTTGTAATATTTAAAAAGTATGCGAATTTGTAAAAAGCACCAAAAGTTATTTTTTAAATAAATTCTGAAGTTACTGGTAACTATATTTTAGGAACAGTAAGGAATGATATGTGCCTAACCAAAACTTAAATTTGGTTAAATAGATGTTTGAACTTATATATTTTACAAGCGATTGCCCTCTAGTCGAAATGCGATCAAAACCTAAACAATGAAATCTCTTTTAAAAAAAAAGACTCCAGCCGTAAAGAAAATAGTGTGTATATTATCATAAATGTAGTGTTTGTAATGTTTATTCTATTTTTAATCAATGTATTTCTAATGCATATTAATTAAAGGTTTAAGATTTCTCCGTCCTCCGCAATGTAATGTAAACTTTAACTGTGCCAAATTTCATAGTAAGCCGTTAGCATAACCTTCAGAAAAACTGGTACAAAGTTTTGACTTCACTCACTCACTCACTCTCACTCACTCACTCACTCACTCACTCTCTTCACATAAGAGACGGTATACCAAAATTTAAAAAACGTGCCATTTTTACGGTATATTCATGATGGCAATTCCTTTTACGTGGGGAATGCAAAATTTGCGTTTTATGATTTTTTCTTATTTCCACGCCACGCAATGTAAAGCGTGCATTGACTTGTCGTAGTCGTCAGAACTCTTGAACTAGCTCTTTATTTTGTGCGGTACATGCTGTCTATGTTTGTCTTTTTATGATTTATAATAAATCATTAAGTTCTGGAATTTTTCCCGACGCCTGGAAGATAGCAAAAGTGGTCCCTGTCCCTAAATCTAATAAACATGATATTATTTCTAATTACAGACCTATATCGATTTTATCAGTGTTAGCTAAAATCTTTGAATCACTAATTTGTCCCTATTTTCAACGTCATCTAGAGCAGTACTTGACTATTAGTCAATTTGGGTTCGTTAGGCATCGATCGACTGCGGCGAACTTGGTTTGCTTTACAGAAACAGTGTTTCAGGCAGTAGACTCTAACAGCGAAGTGGATGTTATATATACAGACTTTAGCAAGGCATTCGACCGAGTACCTCATGATTTGTTAGTTAAAAAGTTATCATGTTACGGTGTATCTGGATCAATACTCAAATGGGTTAAATCCTATTTAGCCAATCGCACGTTTTATGTTGTAATAAATGGATATGAATCTGGGTATCATACTATTACGTCCGGTGTGCCTCAAGGGTCTCACTTGGGCCCGGTTTGGTTTAATTATTTTATAAACGATGTAGTTCTTTGCTTTTCTAACTCAGAACCTTTTATGTACGCAGATGACTTAAAATTTCTCAAGGAAATCAAGTCAGAACACGATGTCTCATTGCTCCAAAGTGACATAGATAAACTTAATGAATGGTGCACAAACAACGGTATGCTACTAAATTGTAATAAATGCTTTCATGTAAAGTTCACTCGTAAAATTAATCCGACGAATTATACTTATTATATTGGGCAGAATAAAATACACATTCTAGATGAAATAAAGGATCTTGGAGTTGTATTCGATAGAAAACTTACTTTTTTACCTCAGATTGAGCAAGTTATTCGAAAATCATCCAAAATGCTAGGATTTTTAACTCGAACTGTCAAAGTTTTTAAGAGTGAAAGAGCAAAAATTTGTCTTTATTACAGCCTAGTCAGAAGCCAACTAGAATACTGCAGTGTAGTATGGCGACCACACTATGCAACACACACATTAAGGATTGTGTGCACTACAGCCGGGGGAGCCAGCGGACTGTAGATCTGGTTCTTCTTCTTCGACGTCCCACCAGCCGCAGTGCTTTGGTCGAGCCGAATCTGCCGGGGAAATAATTGAGACCACAACTTTTCTTTGCAAGGCGCTTTATTGTAACGAAATAGCAATAAAGCTAGCACCGTTGCAAATATTTAACCTATTTTAATGAGAGCCACTACTTGCCCTAACACTGCCCTACTCTAAAACCGGTACCCTATAGATATATACTAAAGCCCAGGAACTTGTCTGGGAAACTTATTGAGTCGTAACGAAATTGTAACTTTATCGGAACTGAACTGGAACGGAACTGATTGTATGGCCGCGCTCTCCGATATTTATAGTGCGCGGCCAGACGCGCGGCGGCAATCTTCAAAGAAAACCGGCGCCGGGTGTGGCGCCACAATGTCTAGGATTCGTTAAATCCTACTTTTTGCAATCTAATCTTAATAATTTTATCTTAGGTAGTTTCTTCTACCTCTAATTAACTAGTGTGGCCCTCTATCGAGTGCAACGGTACTACCTTTTTACAAATATATGCAAAACAAAGTACGTAATGCCCTAAGACCTACCGAAAACTAATTACAATGTGTTATTTCTTATTTATATACAAGGATCTAACATAAATAAACTTATACAATAACAAACAAGAGTGTTATATACATTGTACGTTCTCACAGGACCTCGGAAACTCTTACAATTACAGAGTTGTACGCCTTTTCAGGTCGTACTATCCTGTTCACTATCTTTATAGTACCGAAAAGTGTCTAAACATATGCCTAAGGCTTATACTTACATTATACATACTATTTACAATCATAAAACATTTGTTTTAACAAAGAATTTTGCACTTTTCGGATTTTCGTAATTGCGAGTTCCCGCATATAAATACTATCTCGCAAGAGTCGACTCGTAATGTCGTCGACTGCGAGGAACTCGCTTTATTCTTAATATGCCTATTAGGCAACGATCATAGCTACATAAAGCCTTATTATTTCTACACAACAAAGCTGTATGTAGGTCTTAGGGCGAATAAAAGACGAAAACGAATATTATTTATTACAAAAAACTTACGAACTAAACGAAACATACATTCTATCCTGCCTTACTATCTATTTACATTAATATTTACAATAAAACATGTCTGTGCTGCACATTCTCCCGCCTATAACACGCAGTGTTATACTAAATATGGTGCAGCCAGACTAACTTCTTAACCGGTCTTCGCATGACTCCCGCAGCCGTACGTACGTCAGCCACTCGTACCACGCCGTCTGCTCCAGGGTGTACTGCCTCGATGATCCCCGTTGGCCACGTATTTCTTGGCAGCGCGCCGTCAGCGATGAGGACGATGTCGCCGACGCGCAACTCTGCTCCTCTTCCGTGAGGCTCCCGCCGCTTTTGGAGTAGCGGAAGCGCTTCTCGTACCCAGCGTGACCAGAAGTGGTTGGCCAGCTGTTGTGAGTGCCGCCAGTGGCGGCGGCCGATGGTATCGCCTTCGGAGAACGCGCCCGGGACAGGCACGCGTGATGGTCCGCCCAGCAGGAAGTGATTGGGCGTCAGTGGTGCCGGGTCTTCTAGTGAAACCGACACGTGTGTGAGAGGTCGGCTGTTGAGCGTGTGCTCGACCTCTACCAGCAGTGTGTGCAGTACCTCTTCTGGTGGATGCCGCTGTTGCAGCACGGCGAACAGTGCAGCCTTGACAGAGCGCACCATGCGCTCCCATGCGCCTCCCATGAAAGGCGCGCTCGGCGGGATGAACTTCCATTTGATTGAATAGTTGGCTGCTGCTTCTTTAGTGGCGTCTAGTGCGGTGCGCCTCAGCTCTGCATCAGCGCCGCGTAGGTTGGTGCCGTTGTCGCTCCAAACCTCGGTGGGGCACCCGCGTCGCGGCATCATGCGCCGCAGTGCCATTACTGCGGAGTCCGTAGTCAGGTTGGCGGCTATCTCCAAATGAACCGCCCTTGAAGTAAGGCAGGTGAAAAGCGCCACGTATCTCTTCTCGTGGCGCCGCCCGATGGTCACTCTGTATGGCCCAAGAAAGTCCAGGCCCACGTAGGTGAAGGCTCGCTGATGGTGCGCGACCCGGGATTTCGGCAGGTCGCCTGTAGGCGGCTGTGGCGGGATAGCGCTTCTTCTTCTGCAAAGCGCGCAGCCTTTTACTATGCCACGCACGGTGGGGCGAAGCCGTAAAACCCAAAATTTCTGTAATATTTCACTCGTAGTTGCTTCCACCCCGCTATGATGAAGACGCCGGTGTTCATGTTCTATGTAGAGGCGGGTGTATGGGTGACGGCCATCTAGCACGGCCGGTTCTCGTAAATCTTCACTTATCTCTTCTGCCGCCGCTATTCGTGACTTTATTTTTAAAATGCCTTCTTGATCGATGAACAATGATAACTGTTTCAACCGGCTGTCTCTTGCTATCGTGCTCCCGCCCGTAATAGCTTCTATTTCGCTAGCAAAACTTTCTTGCTGTGACGATTTTATTAATAATTTCTCGGCGCTAATGATATCAGCGCCATCTAGCGGCAAGTAACGTCGTTTTTCTTCAGAACTTCGTGGCTTCTTAATTTTCTCTATTTTCCTCGAGCTTTTCGTACACTTTTTTCCCCAATCTTCATCATTGGAGGCTTTCGGAGTTGTGCGCTTACGCACACCGGCGACACATTTCTTATCTGGTCTGCAGAGCTCGATGAACTGCAGCACGCGCGCTGTTGCACGCACCAGTCGAAGCCACGACGAAAATCTTGTTACATCCGGAAGTGCTTCTGTAATACACACAATTTTTCTAACGTTATTTACAATATTTACACTATTTACAGCTGCCGACGGTTTTTCTTCGCCTGTTATTTCGCTACTGGTAGCGACATCTTGCGGCCACTTGTCCTCTTCTAAGTATAGGAAGGCCGGACCAACGAACCATCTATGTCGGTCTCCAAATTCTTCCGGGATATGGCGAGTAGCATCATCAGCTACATTGTCGCGAGACGGCACCCATCGCCACTCTGCGACCTTCGTAATATCTTCAATTTCTGCTACTCGATGGGCAACAAACGGCTTGAATGCTCGCGAGCCTGTGCGTAGCCACGATAGGACTGTGCGGCTGTCTGTCCAGTACACCCTGCGGCTTGGCTGATACTCGTACTCCTCCATGACGTGCTGAGCTAGGCGGGCACCTAGTAAAGCTGCTTGAATTTCTAACCTTGGTATGGAGGTAAACTTGAGCGGGCTGACTCTTCCTTTGGCTGCTGCTAGGCTGACGCTGACTTCGCCGTCCTCGTTGACTATGCGCCAGTAGACCGCCGCTGCATAGGCAGACTCACTGGCATCCGTAAAGATGTGCGGCTGCCGATCTCGCGCTCGCGCCAGGTTAGAGTGTGCGCGAGGTATTTCCAGATGTTCCATTCTTCTCACATCCTGAAGCCAGCTTCTCCATGTCTTCTCCAAGTTCGCAGGTAAAGGCTCGTCCCATGGTAGTCCGATTCGCCACGTTTCTTGAAGTAGATGTTTCGCGTGAATAGTTACAGGTGTAATTAAACCTAAAGGATCGAAAATAGACATAGCTACCCGTAACGCGTGTCTCTTCGTAGGTGTTTTATCTTCATCGTACACCGCTTTAACATTGAAACCCAGCTTATCGTCGTGAGGTTTCCATTTTAATCCCAAAACCTTCTCGCTTTCTGTGCTTAGTTCCCAATCGCCGCCAAGAGATGGCGCTACTAGTAGCGTTTTAGCTACGGCCGAGTTGTTCGTTTTCCATCCGCGCAGCTGGAAATGCGCCTGTTGATGAATAAAGCTAACCTGCGAGGCTATTCTGATGGCATCTTCCTCACTATTGAAGCTCTGCAGGTAATCGTCCATGTAATGGTTTCTTACCACGGCTGTAGCGGCGTCGGGATAGAGGTGGGCGTACTCTTTTGCGTTCTTATTTTTTACGAAAATAGCGGTGCTTGGTGATGACGCAGCTCCAAATACGACGCTGGTCATCCTATACTCACGTGGCGAATCTTTTCTATCGCTTCCTCGCCATAGGAAACGTAATGCGTCCCGGTCTTGTTGTCGTACACGTGTTTGCAGAAACATTTCTTTTATGTCTGCTGTCACGGC
Source organism: Apodemia mormo (assembly GCA_036924255.1). NCBI lineage: Eukaryota > Metazoa > Arthropoda > Insecta > Lepidoptera > Riodinidae > Apodemia > Apodemia mormo. The sequence goes on from JAUPFN010000025.1 coordinate 5,741,094, forward strand.
GATAGGCAGCTGTCGAAATCTCATTAGCACTCCGGGTAGGTTCTGCAGAAGGTCTGGACCAGCTAATAACATGTCGTTGAGACTTACTCCATTGACTCGCGCAGCTGCGTCGTACACTATTCGCGGCTTAGGTTTTGCAGGATTCACTACTGCAAAGTGAGGCAGGTACCAGCTGGATTGGCTAGGTGACTCGTTGGCAGGTTCGGCGTAACCACTATCAAATAAATGTTGTACCTGTTTTTCATATGCCTCCTTTAGCGCGGGGTCCTTGTCCAGACGTTTCTCTGTATTATACAATCTTTTAATAGCCAGGCCGCGGCTATCAGGAAACTCGCGGCTATCTTCTTTCCATAATAGACCTGCCTCGTAGCGCCCGTCAGGTAAGCGCTTACACGTACTTTCTAAAATCTGCAGGGCTCGCTGCTCGTTCTGGTTGATGGGCTGGCGCGGAGTGATGCCGACACTGTCCAAATCGAAATAATTTCTTATTACCTTCTCTATATCTTCATCCTGTTCGGCATAGGCAGCTCTCTGCACTAGGTGGACTCGCTGCTTGTGGCGGTAGTCCACACCATGTAGCACCCAGCCAAGGTGCGTGAGCGATGCTACTGGTTGTCCACGTCTTCCGCTCTTCACAGCCCTCGTCACGATCAGATGCCAGTTGTCCTGGCCGATGAGCACGGTTGGCACGGCGCGCTCCATGATGACATCTTCTTCTATATCTTCTAGATGTCTCCAGTTGTTGACGATGGATCTATTAACAGACTGTGGCGATAGGTTAAGGTTACCTATAGTTCTTCCTATGACCCGATGTCGCTGATGGTGATGAAGGCCCTTGATGGTAACTGCGATGCGGCGCGACCTCTCTGCGTTGAGTCGCGTGCCGCCAACTGTTTCTATATGGAATGGCTCCACCGGTCCGCGAGCTCCTATCTTCGCAGCCACCTTCTCTTCCACCAGCGTGACTGTAGAACCTTCATCCAATAGTGCGTATGTGTTCACGCTGCCCCTGGAACCTGTCAGGACAATCGGTACAACTTTAAGGTAGGCGCGTGGCGCGCTTGACTGCGTTGACGTCACCACGGCGTCGCTGTCTTCTTCTTGATCATCAGGTGTCTTCTTCGTATAATTGTTGCGGCTATTGTGTAGCCGCCGATGGTGCAAGCTCTTGCACCCGTCGATGCCGCACTGCCGAAACTTGCACTCGTGTTTTGGCCTTCGTTTTTGCAGACACCTGAAACATAAATTATTACGTTTTGCCATAGCCCACCTATCGTCAACACTAGCTTTCGTAAACTGTTCACATATAGAGCTAGTATGTGCATCTTGACATATCGCACATTTGTCTCTCTTCACTTGTGGTTCATATTTCTGTGTGTGTGTTCGCTGTGTTTTCTTAAACACTTGCTGATTTTCCTTCGTAGGTTCATGTGGCACCAACGCAGCACACATCTCGGCTTCTTTCATTAAAAATTCACTAATCATTTGTAGATCGGGTTTTCTATCTTCCCGTCTTGCGTACTGGAACCAACTGTGCTGCAACGTATAATTAAACTTCGCTAATAAACTATTCACTGCCACCGTATCGTGTAGATAGCTCTCTCTGTTGAGAGCTCGAATCGTAGCGACGATATTGTTCACTTTACTGGCGAACACACACGTTTCCCGCGCACTTTCTTTCACTCGCGGCAATGCCTTGATTTTTTCTAATTCGGCGTTCACTAGTGCGTCGGGCCGACCAAACTGTATTTCCAAATGGTCGACGATCTCACTTGGGTCGGTTTCCCCGTAAAACATGCAGGCGACGGCTTCTTTGGCGTTTCCACGTAAACATCTTCGAATTCTTGCCCGATTTTCCGCCTTGCTAAAATATTTCTCTGTATCTCGATACGCCGCTTTAAACTGCAACCATTCTTCACCAGCGCCATCGAAACTTGGTAACTCCATACTGTAGCGCGGCGCCCCTCGTGATGCTTCTGCCAGGGCGGACGCGAGCGCGGTGATATCTGCGGCCTTCAGTGCACCAGACTCTTGTTTTGGTGCCGTATTTTCAGTAGGCGTCGAAATCTTCGCCTTCTCTACGACGGACACATCATCTTCCGCCGGACGTACAGCGCGCGCTGAAATGCCCGCCGACTGCGCGGGCGACGTAGCTTGTGGCGCCTGGGCCACCTCTCGTGGTGCGGGCGACTCATGGCCCGCCGAATCTTCTTGGTGCGGCGCGTGCGCCGCCTCTTCGTATTGCGGCCTAGGTGCCGCCTCTCGTAGTGGGTGTGGCATAAGTGCCACCGAACTGGTGACTGCCAGCGGCTCTGGTACCGGCTGGCGATCCGTATGGGTTGGCCGAGCGGAGTCCATCCAATCTTCGACCCTCGTAATGGCAGTTGCTTGCCCTTCTTCGTAAACAGCGCGCGCGAGTTCCGTCCGTAAGCGCGCCTCTTCTGCCCGTAAGCGCGCTTCCTCTAATTTGGCGCGTAAGTAAACTATACGCGGCGACTCGACTGCGGATGGTACCGGCTTGTCGTTGTTTGCAACGGCGCTGGTTGTGGTCTCGGTCGCCTCGGTGTTTTCCGTCGTAACGCTAGTCTCCGTAGCGGACGTGGTGGTACCGCTCGTTTCCTCCTCGCGACTAGTGGCCTCTTCTTCTCGGCGACTCGACGTACTCCTCGTCTCGATCGGCATGGCTCAGTAATCCGGCTCGAATGCGACCAGAAAATGTGCACTACAGCCGGGGAAGCCAGCGGACTGTATATCTGGTTCTTCTTCTTCGTCGTCCCAACAGCCGCAGTGCTTTTCTGTTGAGCCGGATGTGCCGGAGAAATAATTGAGACCACAACGATTCGTTGCAAAGGTGCTTTATTGTAACGAAATAGCAATAAAGCTAGCACCGTTGCAAATATTTAACCTATTTTATGGAGAGACACTACTTGCCCTAACACTGCCCTACTCTAAAGCCGGTAACCTATACTAAAGCCCAGGAACTTGTCTGGGAAACTTATTGAGTCGTAACGAAATTGTAACTTTATCGGAACTGAACTGGAACGGAACTGATTGTATGGCCGCGCTCTCCGATATTTATAGTGCGCGGCCAGACGCGCGGCGGCAATCTTCAAAGAAAACCGGCGCCGGGTGTGGCGCCACAATGTCTAGGATTCGTTAAATCCTACTTTTTGCAATCTAATCTTAATAATTTTATCTTAGGTAGTTTCTTCTACCTCTAATTAACTAGTGTGGCCCTCTATCGAGTGCAACGGTACTTCCTTTTTACAAATATATGCAAAACAAAGTACGTAATGCCCTAAGACCTACCGAAAACTAATTACAATGTGTTATTTCTTATTTATATACAAGGATCTAACATAAATAAACTTATACAATAACAAACAAGAGTGTTATATACATTGTACGTTCTCACAGGACCTCGGAAACTCTTACAATTACAGAGTTGTACGCCTTTTCAGGTCGTACTATCCTGTTCACTATCTTTATAGTACCGAAAAGTGTCTAAACATATGCCTAAGGCTTATACTTACATTATACATACTATTTACAATCATAAAACATTTGTTTTAACAAAGAATTTTGCACTTTTCGGATTTTCGTAATTGCGAGTTCCCGCATATAAATACTATCTCGCAAGAGTCGACTCGTAATGTCGTCGACTGCGAGGAACTCGCTTTATTCTTAATATGCCTATTAGGCAACGATCATAGCTACATAAAGCCTTATTATTTCTACACAACAAAGCTGTATGTAGGTCTTAGGGCGAATAAAAGACGAAAACGAATATTATTTATTACAAAAAACTTACGAACTAAACGAAACATACATTCTATCCTGCCTTACTATCTATTTACATTAATATTTACAATAAAACATGTCTGTGCTGCACAGATTGAAAGAGTTCAAAAGCGTTTCTTATGGCACCTGGCGTATAATCGTGGTATAGCGAAACAATGTAATTCCTACAAAGATAGGTTACTGAAATTTAATATGATATCATTGGAGGACCGTAGAAAGCTTTTGGACTTTTCATTCTTTTATAAACTACTCAGAAATGATATTGACTGCCCCCAATTGTTACAAAAAATAGATTTCCGTGTGCCGAGAGGTCATCCTCGTGGGCCCATCACACCTGTTTGCCCGCCTCTACGCAGGACTGTAGCTGGTGCAAATTCCCCTATACCGCGTTTTTGTAAATTAGCCAATGAATACAGCTACGCTATCGACATTTATTTTGACTCATTTAACCTATATTTACCTATAATTGTTTGTTACAATAAGCTAGTTAATTTTTGTCATGTTATCTATAATTGAATTAACATTGTATACAAATGTTGGTAAGCCTTAATAAATAAATAAATAAATAAAATGTTCCATGGGTACATGACACATAATACATTGGTTATTTTGTGTGTTTCCTAAAATTTTAATATATTTTTTTGAAGTTTTTCTTTAATATCGATAGGTAAGCGCTTGACCTCGACCTTGCCTGATCAAACGCGCTTCCCTAGAAGATACTCACTGATAAGATGTTCACTTTTCTCTTGAAGATCCCCAGATTGTACTCGTCCGGTAACACAGACTCAGAAAGCATGTTCCAGTCCTTTGCGGTTCGAATGAAGAATGTTGAGTCGAACCGCTTTGTCCGGGTACGTGGAACGTCCACCATATAACGATGCCTAGAACTTGTGCGCCTCGACGATCGATAGAAAAATGGGGATGGCGGAATTAAGTCGTGCAATTCCGCAGCGCACTCTCCAAAGTATATCCGATAAATAACCGATAAACTAGCCACTCTGCGGCGAGGCTCTGGAGTTTTTTGCCTACCAGATTATCGTCGTTTATGAGCCTCTTGACACGCCTCTCTATCGCCTCAAGGGTCTTCAGCTAGTATTTAGCGGATCCATCCCAGAGGTGAGAGCAATATTCCATGCACGAACGGACTTGAGCTTTTTAAAGGTTGAGCAAATGTCCTGGACTGAAACACTCTCTCACCTTCGCCAGAATACCAAGCTTTTTTGAGGCAACTTGGGCTTTAAATTCGATGTACGAACCAAAGTTGAGAGTCGGCGTTAACGTGATACCAAGGATCTCGAGGTGGTCAGCTATCGGCACGGCCACACCCTGGAAAGATGGAGATAGATGGAACGGACTCCGTTTAGTGAAGAATAGACCCACACAATAAGCACTGTAGAGTATTAAAAATAAATCAAATTTTACAAAGTTGAAAATTTCCTTCACAAATTGCCAACGGTTCACAACTCATATCATAGTCCAATACCGTAGTTTCGATTTTCCCTTTCCCTTACACCCTGAATAGATAAATTACGTTCCAGTTTTGATCCCTCCTTAAAAAACAAAAAGTAAACGTACACAAACCTATTGCTAATATAGATATATCAGAAAGAGCACGGAATCTAGCTTCTTCATTTTTCATGTTCTCCAGTTCGCTTTGCACTTTCTTGTCGTCAATTGTTAAGCCTCTCAAACTTGCGATTCCTTCTGCGGCTTCCTGGAATTTAAAACAAAGCTTAAAACCTAACTGTAAGGCTTATTTTCAAACGCACTTCCTATAAAGGAGAAGGTTAACCATTCGTTGGAATCTTTTTTTTAATGTATATTCATCGATTATTCAAAGATACTTAATTTGGATTTCTTTTTTGTTTCAAGTAAATTAATTGCCATATTTTTTGTCTGGATATCATTTAAAAGAGGGTGCTAGGTGCACCCTTTGGCTAATTATTATTTTAACCCCTAACTCAGAAAGGATGTTATATATTTGATTATTATGCGTGTATGTCTGTGGGATCGTAGCTCTTAAACAGGTAAACCGATCTAAATGCGGTTTTATATTTAAAGCAGTGGTCTTTAGACATGCCGTTCCAAGGTTATCAGCTCTTTTCTACTTATGAAAGGAATTTCAAAAAGCGTCTGTTTTTTAAATTTTCAATTAAGTTTTAACTAGTTTTGCATAAAAGAAAACATATTTTATTGAGCAAAGTAAACAACAAATGATTCTCCAAATTGAAAATTATAATCATCGCCTATAGACACAAAATACGTTAATATTGCATTGTTATGCGAGTGGTGAGATGGTAATGCCTCATACATAAGTTTACCGACTGCCTAACCCTCGAAATCAGAATACGACAGTGACAAGCACCGCTTCTGATACGGAAGGAATAGGTAATGCAGTGATACCAAAAACCCAGACGAGACATTGCGTAACTCCACCACCTAGTACTCACAATGGTAGTGATACAAGTAAATCTGATCATTCACCTTTTACGAATGACTGAACAGCATCTTTTAAAGCGGGTCCGGACTAATACGGGGGAAATTAGTGAAATTATAAAATATAACTTGTTCTTTTACTTCACGTCTAACCAGATAATTTAATGTACTACGTATTAAGATATTTATTAGATGCAGGCATTACTTTGCGGAAATCCATAATTTAAAAAATAAACTGTGGTAATTAATTTGCAAATATTTCGGGAAACCTTATATGGAACTGCTATGATGCAACTGAAACGAAATGTAGTGCAAAGAATGGGACAAAATTATCCAAGGCCTGAAAATTAGAGAAGACTAGAAGAAGTTACTAGGTGGTAGAGTTCTGCATTGTCTCGCCCGGGTCAGGTACTACCGCCTTACCTATTCTGCCTGTCACTGCCGTGTTCTGGTTTGGAAGGTAATGTATTAGACCTCGCCACAAGATAGCAACGCACCATCAACATCTTTGGTGTCTATAGGCGATGGTTGACTCCATCAGAAGACCCATCTGCTTGTTTGCTATCTTATGATATAAAAAAGACCACAGCGGTACAACATTCCACCCACTTCCACCACGTCAGAAGCAAAGGTAGTACACAAATTATAAACTCAACGCACGTTTCACTTCGCAACCAAAGCATTTTTAGGAGAGTCGAATAACACTTTACTCTATAAGGGGTGAAGCAATAATGGCGAGAAACGCTCAAGCGTAATATTACGTTTTAATAATAATAATAATAACGAAATAATAATAAGTTGTTCAACTAAACCGAAAATTAAGCAGCGCTACAGCGTATAATTGCATACAATATAGTGTGTAAGCGGTGGTCTACCGAAAATCGAAACCATAACTTTGGACCATTATTCTGAGATAAAAACCATTGGAAATTTTTGTGAGATTTTTTAATTTTTTACATATATTTTTTTTTATTTTGTTTATTTCCTTAAGTTTTACTATTTTTGTAGAAAAAGTACTGTAAGTATTGGAAAAAATCAAATTATATAAAATTAAATTAAAAAAAAATCGTCAAATAAATTAATAACTTCCCACACTTTCTTCATAATAAATGGTTGGTTTGAGAGAACCGCAGGCGCAACAGTCAAAGTAATAGACGCTTTACATTGCGTGGCATGAAAATCATAAAACTCAAATTTTGCATCTCCAACAAAAAAAAAGGAATCGTTATTATAACCAGAACGTATGGTATGGTATGTTTTCTTAATTTTTCAGGAGACCGTCCTTTACACGCTGTATATTCGCGACCATAGGTTCATAACCACCATGTATTTCATGACACTCACATGTTTCATTTAACGAGCTCTGGCGTAGTTGCAGTCAATGGAATGCACTTTAGTGGGTCACAAATCGCGTGACCCATACCTTGTCTATTACGTTAGTAAATATAATTCTTTCTAACATTTGCGTTAGGATTTAAAAATAAATAATGATTCTGAAAATTTGTCAAAAAAATTCTTACCTCTATTTTACCCTGTTTCACCAGGAACAAAGGCGACTGAGGAGCTTTTATCATTAACAAACCAACAATAATCGGTACAGCTAGAGAAATGTACATCACTGTATAATACTCAACGTAGGCACCCATCGCATACATCATAAATATACCTATGTTTTGGAAGAGTACTATCAGTGATCCAAGTCTTCCTCTAATATTATCTTGACTTATTTCCTTCACGTACATGGGAATTACGATAAACACTCCTCCAGCTACAAATCCACTTATAGCTCTTGCGATTATAAGATATATTGTTGATGGGCTTAAGATTTTTATAAGCCATGAAAGCTGAAACAATATACTTATTACGTATTTTATATTACTAGCAGTCGTCCTCTTACCGGAAGTCGGCCAAAATTCTATTACTCCGTTTGACCATAGACTAAACAATAAAAACTCTTATTTATTTATTTATTTATTAAACACTTTATTGTACACAAAACATTTACAGTAAACAATAAAATGATGTATATTAAAACAAAAGGCGAGCTTATCTCATATCGATATTTCTTCCAGCTAACCCATATGTAGAAAACAGTAAACAAACAAAGACACTCGTGCACATATTATTAACACGGCATAATAATAAAGTATACAATTAATATCAAATGTGGTCTTAAAAGCTATTAACAACAAAAAAAAACTAAAAAGAAGAGACAAAAAAAATAACACACTTTAAAAGACAAGAAAATAAAATAAAAAATAATACAAAAATTACACAATTAACTTGCTAACTATTTTCGCGTCAAATAATAATCATGTAATCGTGTTTTAAAGATGGATAACGATTCACTGGTACGAATGTTAGATGGAAGTGAATTCCACAGCCTAACTGCTTGAACAGAAAAGGAATTAGAGAAAAAATTAGATTTGAAGGAAGGGTAACGTAAGAGAAAACTGACATTAGCACGACAATTACAACTCGGGGAATGAAGAAAGTGAAAACGCTCACTAAGATAAATTGGGGACCTAGGGTTATGAAGAATATTATAAAGTAAACAAAGATGAGTATTCCTGCGAAGACGTATGGGTATCCACTTAAGTTTAGCACGGAATTCCGAAACATGATCATATTTACGGAGACCAAAAATGTAATGGATGCACAAATTTTGCATCCTCTCAAGTTTATCTACTAACCCTTCAGTGGCATCAAGAAAACACGAGTTAGCGTAATCAATTATTAGGAGAATCAGTGTTTGCATTAAAGTAATCTTTGTTTTCAGCGGTAGCGAATGTTGCAATAGCTTCAGAGAATGGAAAGAAAAGTAAACTTTTTTGCAAATATTGTTGATATGAGCCTCCCATGACCAGTCATTAGAAAAAATAACACCTAAATTCTTAACGGTAGACGAGAAAGGAATTCGAGTGCCATTGTAAACAATTGGAAGAATATTAACGTTATTTAACAATTTATGCATATGTCTATTACCAAAAATAATCGCTTGGGATTTAGAGGGATTTACTAAAAGACCGTTTGAAGTTGCCCAAGTATGAATTGCATCTAAATCTCGATTGATAGCACTGACCGCATCATTTATATCCATGACACCTGCTTGGCAATACAGCTGAAGGTCGTCTGCATATAAATGAATTTTACTTGTTATAATTGTAGAGATGGCATCAATAAAACTCGTAAAAAGTAAAGGGGATAAGACTCCACCTTGAGGAACGCCCGCAGTGAGTTTAGTGAATCAGAAAACGTGTCGTTGACACGAACACACTGCGATCGCCCTCGGAGGTATGAGTCAAACCAGGCAACAGCAGAGGACGAAAGGTTACGGGAGCGTAGAACTTCTAGTAGTATATCAAAATCTACTGAGTTAAAGGCACTACTAAAATCAAGAAGCACAGCAACTGTAAGTTTTTGATCATCAACAGAAGCACGAATATCTTCAGATACGTTAATGAGAGCTGTAACTCTTCTAAGGTTGAGAATAGATTTCAACCATAACCAAAATAGTTTATATGTGTGTTTGTTGTGATCTGACAAATAAATTATAGTGAGTGTAATGTTTTTTTATTAATATATTTCCAATACATCTTCCTTATTAAAATTATCTATAATCTATACATATAATAAAACTGTAAGAGGTCGAATTCTGTACATTGAAGATATTTTAAAAATTTTTTTTGGAAGATGCTCTTTAATCGACACTGAAGCGAAAAATGTATTTTTTTTAATTTTTGTCTGTCTGTCTGTCTGTCTGTCTGTCTGTCTGTCTGTCTGTCTGTCTGTCTGCATCAAGGCCGCGCATCACGCCGAATCTACTGAACGCATTCAAATGAAATTTAGCATAATTAGAGTTCATACTCCGAAGAAGGTTATAGGATACTTTTTATCCCAAAATTCAATACGGTTCCCGTGGAATAGGGGATGAAAATAAAAACGTATATTTAGCTTTAATTCATTAACCTGCAGTCCGAAATCCTTTATTTTTTTTGTTCAAAAGTAAGTACTATAAATATTATCCCTTAAAAATTTCAAAGTCATCAGTTTTATAATTTAGAAGTTACAGACACCACAAGTTTCAATGGTTTCCGGGTGGTAAGTCCAGTTGAACGTGACACCCGGTTTGTATACAAAACCTTTGAACGCACGGCTCATTATAAGTTAGCGTAATCATTTCAATGTTTTTGTATAATGGATATAACCCGAGAGATCAGTAGGCCTACTCTTGAAAACCGATTTCAATTTTAAATGAATATTTAATGAATTTTGAAGTATTTCGTACTCTGGACAACTATATTCAATTATTAGATTCGCCGACAGCGCCACACGGATTTTAAAATTTTTTGGAACTACACATTATTGCTTTTATTCATTATTTTGTTTAAAACGCTACTTATAATTTCCACTTGTGATACTAGCTTGACGTGTAACGATGACATCTATTTCCAATAATTAGGTCGTTACTATACTGAACCAATGTGGGCAATAATGGTTTCAAGAGTACCGTTTTTTGACTAAATTCGAAGCTTACTGTTTTTATCAATATTGGTTTAAGATTTATATTGTTTTCAAGAGTAGGCCTGCAGTTTAGAATATATATTGTTTTATTAAAATGTTATAAATGCAATTTTACTAGCCTAAAAATGAGTAAAATATGTGTAAAATGTAAACCTAAACATTTTATTTATTTATATAAGAATAATTATAATATATTTGAAAATAAAACAGGTCATTTTTTAGTTTTTTGCCAATATCTCAGAAAATAGCATCTAATCGACATTAAGTATACTTATAGAATTTGTTCTTTATAAAATTTTACGTAAGGATAGGCCAACCGGGCCCTTTCGAATCCCGGGCAACGTTGTTTTATTGAAAAAGTTAAAAACACGTTTTGTTTTGCCCGATCCGGGAATCGAACCCGGGACCTCATTTGGTCAACGATGACACAGGACCACTAAACAACACGGTGAATATTTCAAAATTCTTTGAAAATGAATGAAACTTCTGCGAAGTGTAGATGTTGGAGTGCCTAAGCTACTTAGTGTACTCAGATTCCAAAATACTTAAAAAATTGTAAAGTAGAATATACGAACATGTACTTATAACTTCAGTCCTGGATAAGATCAACATCTTACAGAAAAAACTTTAGATAAAGATAATTTCATCAAAACAAATTCAATAAAAAGTTACTTAACTTTCCTTTATTTGTGAGAATCGAAAATCAAAAATGTGCGAAAAAAATACGTGTCTTTGTTGTTTTTTATTGAAGTATCATCACTCCCGGTTCTCTTGCGGGGTAGGCAGAGTAAACCGAACGTCTATAGACGTTCCGTTTCACCGCGATTCGCCGGTTTGTCAGTTGGTGATATAAATGGTAATCCTCATCGCTGCATATACCGACACGTTAACGATTATCGACTATTTTTAGCGATAACTGGGACCGAAAGTTTTACGTGCTCATCCGAGGCACGGGAGTGGTCCGCCAGTATCCGAGTTGCTACTGAGATTTTAGATTTTCGAGAAAATCCTTGAAAATATCTCAATAACACGTTTGCCCGATCCGGGGATCGAACCCGGGACCACATGATCTGAGCCGAATAGGCTATCCCAAGACCACGAGGCAGAGTAGTTTGTTATTAATAAAAAAAAACCCTTGACTGCTTATCTTGCTTATTGAAAATGATACAAATTTACATTAAATCTTAGAGATTTAAAAATAATAATAAATTTAAGAAAAGTGCAACAAGATTTTTTTTACTGCAAATCGTTTTCAATGAACAAAGATAAGCTTCTTAGTCAAAAGCTATTTTGTTTTTTATTAATATACAAATATATAATATAATATAATAATACAAACCACAAAGCCATGTGTTAATTAATTTATTTTTATACATCCCGCTACAAAAAGTGCCTTAAATAAAAATGATTCAAAAACATAAAACTGAATAAATAACTTTTCATCTTTCTAGCTAGGTATATATTTTTAACTTCCTGCTACGTGTCTAGATAAGGAAGTTACTGATTTTACTCCGATTTACAAAAATCGAGTGTTCACCAGATCTCCACGTTTTGAGGACCTACGAACCATTTTCGACTACTTTCATGATGACGTGTGTGCGTGTGCGTGTGCGTGTGCGTGTGCGTGTGCGTATGCGTGTGCGTGTGCGTGTGCGTGTGCGTGTGCGTGTGCGTGTGCGTGTGCGTGTACGTGAGCGTGTGCGTGTGCGTGTGCGTGTACGTGAGCGTGTGCGTGTGCGTGTGCGTGTACGTGAGCGTGTGCGTGTGCGTGTGCGTGTGCGTGTGCGTGTGCGTGTGCGTGTGCGTGTGCGTGTGCGTGTGCGTATGCGTGTGCGTGTGCGTGTGCGTATGCGTGTGCGTGTGCGTGTGCGTATGCGTGTGCGTGTGCGTGTGCGTGTGCGTGTGCGTGTGCGTGTGCGTGTGCGTGTGCGTGTGCGTGTGCGTGTGCGTGTGCGTGTGCGTGTGCGTGTGCGTGTGCATGTGCATGTGCATGTGTATGTGTATGTGTATGTGTATGTGTATGTGTATGTGTATGTGTATGTGTATGTGTATGTGTATGTGTATGTGTATGTGTATGTGTATGTGTATGTGTATGTGTATGTGTATGTGTATGTGTATGTGTATGTGTATGTGTATGTGTATGTGTATGTGTATGTGAATGTGAATGTGAATGTGAATGTGAATGTGAATGTGAATGTGAATGTGAATGTGAATGTGTATGTGTATGTGTATGTGTGTATGTAAACATCTCATAACTTTGAACGACTTGACCGATCGAAACGCGTTTAATAGGATTCGATTGGATTCCACTCAACTTAGACTTCAGTCAAGGAGATTGTGAGAAATTTTGAAAAAACCTCACATAAGTTTTTGGCGAAACAGTATTTTTTAATAAAATTTCCAGATTAATGTACCGATAGAATACAAAATTTAATCAGCTTTATATCCAACTGCGACCAATGCATAAATTGCATCAAAATTATATTTAAATTATATATTTATCATCAATCATTTTTAATCTTCTGCAATATTTTAGTACTTACTAAAAACTACATTGAATGCCGTTTCAAAAATCAAAATCGAATCAAATTTTTTAAAAGTTACAGCTTTTCAAACAACAAAATCACGTTGTTTACAGTAAACTTACTACAAATTGTTTAAATAACTTTCAGGTTTATATACCGATTTATATAAAAATCGAATTAGACTTTCGATTTTTATATCAATCGGTCGGTATACAGTAAACTTACTACATATTGTTTAAATAACTTTCAGGTTTATATACCGATTGATATAAAAATCGAATTAGAGTTTCCATCTAAAAAACTGCGCCAAATACTGGAAATTGGATCAAAATCGTTTGATTTATTTGGGATTTGTCAATTTCGAAAATTTAAAAAAAAAAGTTTTTTTTTACATTTATAAGAGAGAGAGAGAGAGAAATACTGTGGTCAATTACTAATAATTACTCTGCAATGATGGCCAAACGCGAACGAATTCGCGGGTACAGCTAGTAACATTATAAATGCGAAAGTTTAGATGTTTGAATGGATGGATGTTTTGAAGGATCTATTTTTGTTACTCAATCAAACACAAACTACTGAACGGATTTGAATGAAATTTGGCACGTAGGTAGTAGTAGTAGGTACTAGTCATTAACTAGTAATAACACGTATGCTACTTTTTATTCCGGAAAAATTAAGTGATTTTCCAAAAACTTTTATAATGCAGTGGGCTGCATGATGCAGCTAAATACTAGCTGCATCATGCAGCCCACTGCATAGAAATGTAAGCTTTCTTTGCAATGGAAACTTCTACTACATTTCTCCTGAAATGTATATTCTATCACGGACATTATAATGTTCAAATTTACGAAAAACCACCAAAAATTTCTATTACTTGAATTCACAATTATTAAGTACTATTTTACACCACTCACGTCACATTATATCGTCAGCACAGATATAATATATTATTGTATCTCTCATCGTTAAGATTATTTAATTTCTGCTACGTAAAGTTAAAAGATGAACGCTTGTTAACAGCAAAATATTTGTTACTCACAGATTAAACTATTAATGTAACTTGTTTTCTTTTTATTTTTTAAGATGATACTAAGAGTAGCTTATTTGTACAGCCTTCTGTGTAGTAAATTTCGATTATAGTAATAAGTACTTTCATTTTTGTTGCATTTTATACAATAGTTTGATTAACATTTTGCGTCTTATCTACGCGACATTTTTTAAATTTATTTTTTTGATCATAAATAAAAGAAAATGTTAACTCTATGGCAGAAAATAAAAATCTTTGTTTGATTTAGAAATAAGAAAAGTTTTATTAGTTTCATGACTTCCATTCCTTTCACACATTCACATTCCTTTTTAAAATTTACTTTTTATTAAAAAGTGTCCGCTGAATTTTAATATGGGCTTATTGCATATTAAATTAATTTGATAATTTTGGCTGGCACTATATTCTTGTAGAAGTATAAAATGAGTTTGATGAGATCGACCTCAGCGGACCGATCTCATCAAACTCATTTTATACTTCACCGTTTGTATAATCATTGTCAAAAGGAGTACAGAGTTTTTGCTTCACGTATTAATATATAGATGTGTTCTTCCCCGTGCTGATGTAGGGCCTTTTTGAAGAAGAAATCATCTGTAATCCTGTCAGGTGAATCGTTAAAAGCAAATGTTTGGCAATATTAAATACATATGATACTCCTCTGAGATGAGACAGGTATTAATATACAGATATTTTCCTCCCCGTGCTGATGTGGGGCCTTTTTGAAGAAGAGATCATCTGTCATCCTGTCAGGTGAATCATTAAAGGCAAATATTTGGCGATATTAAATATATATGATACTCCTCTGAGCTGAGAGATTATCAATACAAAACAGAAATACTTCTCTAAAAAGAAACTGTCACATCAAAACATCAAAATTCTCTAACAAGAGATTATCAACCCTAATTGATAATACTCCGTTAATTTTGCTCTTCAAAGGACTAAAGATTATTCTTATTATTATTATTTAACTTCTTCCCTATTTAAAGGACTAAAGATTATCTGCTATTCAGCTAGGCAGGGCATACAATGCGAAGAATTAGCCTAATGTATCACTACTATGGTGACTACTAGTTAGAAGAGTTCCGCAGTGTGTAGCTGGTGTTTGGTATCACCGTTTACTTATCCCTGCTACAGTAGCGTCAATGTTCGTCACTGTCGTGTCCTAGATGAAAGGAAAAAATAGCTAGTTATGTATTTAGCATTAATACCCGGCACACGGATGCAACACACCATTAATAAATTTGGTGCATAAAAGCGATGGTTATCTCTTGATGATGAGAGATTATCACTACACAAACATACTACTCTCTAATGAGAAATTATCCATTATAAAATATAATACTCCCTTTAATGAGATATTATCACAACCCAAAAATAATATTCTCTCTAATGAGAGATTATTCACTATAAAAATAATACTTCTCTCTCCATTAGGATCTTATCCCCGTACAAGAATAATACTTTAATGAGAGATTATCCACTACATAAAATAATACATCCTCAAATGAGATATTATTATCACACAAAAATAAAACTGTCTCTAATGATAAGATAAGATAAGATTTGTTATTATTACTTAATTCAAAAGTACAGTACAATAACTTTTTCTATTGGATTTAAAAATTTCTATTGGACTCCACACTAGACAAGGTCTGTAGCATGGACACCATGCAATTATTTCCGTAGATACAATTAACAAAAAAATCACGGGAGGTAATTAAATTATACAATAAAACAAAAAGGAAAATTAAAAAAAAGAAAATTTGAGAAAAAAATAAGAGATTATCCACAGCAAGAATAAAACTCCCTGTAATGACAGACAGAGTATCGTCTATAGAAAGTAAACATGTTAATAGTACGTTGTTGTAGGGTGGTCTTAATGACATATACGCTTAAGTTTACCGGCTACCTCACCCTACAAACCAGACCATGATAGTGACAAGCACTGACGTTATTACAGCAGGAATAGGTAAGGCTGTGGTACCAGACCTTGGCGAGACAATGCAGAAATCTACCACCTAGTAGCCACATAACTTTCGCCTGACATACGATTGATACGCAACATAATTTTTGCCTGTCTATATACGGTTTAAATATACAGTGATTGCGCAAATTATAGGACATATAAATTCGCCTATCTGTCTATATACGGCTTAGATATACAGTGATTGCGCAAATGATAGGCCATATAATATTTGCTTGTGTCTGTCTATACACGGCTTAGATATATCTAATCGTTCACGTTGTACGTACGCACTGTAGGTATACAGTGATTGCGAAAACGATAGGTCAAATAATATTTGCCTGTCTGCCTGTCTATATTTGGCTTAGATAAACAGTGATTACGCAAATGATAGGTTACATAATATTTGCAGATCTGTCTGTCTATATACGCCATAGATATACACTGAGTACACATGATAAGGCAAGTGATAGGTCATACAATGTTTACCTGTCGTCTGTCTATATACGACTTAGATATACAGTTCGCGTTCGCGTTCGCGTGTCCGTGGTCGTCGTCGTGGTCGTGGTCATGTCCGTGGTCATGTCCGTGTCCGTGTCCGTGTCCGTGTCCGTGTCTGTGTCCGTGTCCATGTCCGTGTCCGTGTCCGTGTCCGTGTCCGAATCCGTGTCCCTGTCCGTGTCCGTGTCCGTGTCCGTGTCCGTGTCCGAAAAAGAAAGCATATGTTTATTGACATCTATTTCGTTGACTAAATTCATGGCAGAGTGGAAGTAGATTGAAGGCCAAGTTTGCAATATAGGATGCCTTAGAAACATTGTCATGTCAACATTGAAAAATTAACATTTAGTTCATTCATTTAATCGTTCGTTCGTTCGTTCTTTCGTTCTTTCATCCGTTCGTTCGTTCGTTTGTTCGTTCATTCGTTCGTTCGTTCGTTCGATCGACCGATCGACCGTCCGCCGACTGACTGACCGTCCGACCGACTGACCGACCGACCGACCGGACCGGACAGACCACGGTCTCCTCGTGACCACGGTCAATGTAACTTGGTCGAAACGTCGAGCTTTACAAGTTAGTTCTATATATGTACGCGTTTTTGTCCCGTTTATATATTTTTTTTAAAATAATATTAGAAAGAGTTAGTTTAAAAGTTCATTATTTTAAATTTTACATTACAAAAGTTTTTATTTAGTAACATGGTATTAATGCCACCCCAAAATGTTTTATATCTTATCAAAAGAGTCATCTGTGTGTTTGTTATCTTATAATATATAATGTTATACTTTATTTTATATTTATGTGTGGACTCTCTGGACTCATTTCCATTTCGTCGTACTTCAAATCACAATTATTGTAACGAATTTGCACTTCAAAAATAACTTAATTAAGAAACTCCTCTTTGTAGCAAGTCGGCTGATAAATTAAAACTTACCGCTAGTGGTATGTTCAGGAGTATAGCAGCAAGCTTGCTTCCGTAGACATCAGATATGTATGCAAATAATGGGACCCCTAATGTTGCAGTGAAGCTCATAGCACAAGCTACCCATGCCACATCGTTATCTGAAAGCGGTCCAGTCGGTGACGCATCGGACTGTAAGAATGTAGTTACTGGAGATGTCCAACCAGATTCAAACCCAAAAGATAATGTTATGAAATTGGCTGAAAAAAATATAAAAGTATTTTGACATGATTTATAGTCAGGCTCAACAAACGTCAAACTTAGTCACGAACATAAGCAACCGTTTAATAGGAATATTATGAGTAAGATTATGAGGGTCCATACAAAGTTGGCCTCAAAAGCAACGCATGTTGAAAGATGATAACCGGTGTTAAAATTCACAAAAAAACTTTCAAAGATTAATTACTATTGCTTGAACTTATAATTATTGTTGCGAATATTCTAGAAGCGTGAAGAGTTGAAGCGCTGGAGAGATCTAGAAATAAAAGAAAGAGATAGCTACTTCTATTGATAAATAAATAGCCGACCTTACTCGAATAGTTATGCAATAAGTGCCTTTCGCTTATAAAGGTGAAAATAGCGTGTACTAGGACTTGTTTACATTAAAATAATAACTTGTTTACTATTAGCATTGCTTACGAGATGATTTCAGAACATTGGTGACTGTTGTCGATCTTTACCTCGGGTATAAATAGGGAAATGTTGACAGGTAGAGGGCAGTCTTTATAAAGCGATCGAGCGCGATACTTGAAACGACCAGTGTGAAGCGAGAAGTTTTAGTGATTCAGCGTAATCGGTTAAGTTTAGTGTTAGTACAGAGGGTGTGACTAGTGTGTATAGTGTACTTACGTATATAATTGTGTTGTTTTGTATATTTGTGTCATAAATGCACGGTTTTAACATAAGTGGTGTTTTCTTGCAAATTGCGAACCCGAAGAACGTAACAACTGGTGTCGGAAGTGAAATTGTGAAATGCCACTTATTCCGAAGGAAGGTCTTAAGCCAAGACACGGAGGGTGTCAGAGGATACTGAGATGCGTGCAGGTGAAGAACCCACAAGTGTTGTCAGAACGTCATCATCATCGAGTACTATGCCTACTGATCTTTCTGTTATACTGGCAGCTATTCAGCAACAGCGATAGCAATAGCAATAGCAAAACTAATACTACAAGTGCAACAGCAACAAATTAAGTAACATTTACCTAGATTTGATTATAAATTGACGGTTATCTTAGCGCAACAAGATCAGCTAATCAGCATCAGTTCGCTTATTTGACGGAGGCATTTGAAGCTCGCTACGCTCGCCCAATTGAAAGACCGGGTACAGAAGAGCGGTGAAGGACTTCAACAATTGGCCGTAGAAATTAAGAAACTTTTGAGGTAACTTATCCTTCATCCGACTCAAACACAGTGAACAACACTATCGTCGAGGCGTTTATTGCTGTTCGCCTTCAGCACCACGTGACTATGAAGGAGGCTTTGACTCATGCGCTGGAGGTGGGAGCCGTTCGCCACAAACCGCGCGTCTATAAGGTACGCGAGGTTACAAAAGTTGTGGCTCAACCAAAGGTAGTGGAACCTAGGAGGCTGGGCCCCATGTGATATGCCTGTGGAAACCGTGGGCATATTAGGGTTAACTGCTCAGCCAAACCTAAACCTACAGTTTCAGTGAATTGGCGACAGCAAGCGGCAGGAAATTCGGCAGCTGAAGAGAGCAGGCAGGTTAAACAGCCTGTTGAACCAGCAGGGAAAGAGTAGCAGCCAGGATCAAACGGCAGGTGACTGAACGAGAAACAGCCCCAAAAGCTGTCGTACCTCGGGTGAGCGAACGCAACACTTTATCCATTAATGGATTGAATAATGGCAAGCAGCTGAACGCGGGGCACTGGAGCCACATGAACTGTAGTGCGATCAGAAGTGGCTAATTTACCACAATTAACCGGTTTGTAGAAATCGAATAAAGATTATTTATAATGTTAGAGTAGATTTCGTGGACACCGAAATTATATTCTTAGAGTTTTTCGTGTTGCTTTTCACTTTGACGGGGGATGGGGTTGACGGAATGACTAAAAATGACCAATAAATAACGACACGGTAAAAAAGTCACAGTGGTTTGCCATCTGCAAGTATCACTAAGACTTGTTGCGAAAGAAAAACGTTTCAAAATCACTTATGTAATAAGTTGTTCTTTTCTTTCGTTCTAATAGCTATCTCCGTTACTCTGTTCTGTGTCATTAGCATGAAGAACTACATTAATCACCTGAAACATTTCATAAGCATTCTTTCTCACTCTCTGAGGAATCATCTTCTTTTTCCTATTTACTACTTGAAAAGAGAGGGCGAGACTTCAGAAGGTATCAGAAATGTTTGGTTTCAAGTAGTTTTTATAAATGTGGTCTCCAGATTTAATATAACTCCATGGTCATTCAGTCATTCATTACTCGTAGTTGATTCCAGTGTCAGAGAAACACACATCACTCCGAGCGCTCATGATCGATTTATTGAGCTAATCGTGTCAATTACCTAACAGACTGATACCCCACTCATCTTTGTATCAACATCGTGTAATATTTATATATACAAAAATCAATTGCTGTTCGTTCGTCTCGCTAAAAGTCAAATACAGCTAAGTCGATTTGAATAATTTTGGTTTTTAAATATTTTTGGAAGACAAACATATAATGTTCGTCCCATCTTTATCGTCCGTTCCGAATTATATAATAACTAACGGCTTGCCCGGGGTTTCACCCTCGTAACTTTTATTCCCGTGAAAAATAGATTGATGAGATCGACCTAAAGGAGCTACAAGAATATAGCGTGGCCGAAATCATTAAATTAATGAAATCATTAATCATTATTTAATGTACAATAAGTCTATATTATAATTCAACGGGCACTTTTTATTAGGAAGTAAATTTTAAAAAGTTAGTACCTAGTTTTAATTGAAAAGTCAATCAAAGTCAGGTTGTTCGCTTTTTATTTTTCTAAATCAAGATTTTTCTATTCTGATTCCTTTTATTTATGTGATCCCACGGGATTCGCTAAAAACATTTATAATGCAGCGAGCTGCACGCTACAGCTAGTAGATTAAATATTTTAAAGTACACATACTTTACAGTACATATATTTTACCACATAATATATTTATAACATACTAGCTGACCCGGCAAACGTTGTTTTGCCTTACATATTAGGAATCCATAGCGGACAAACAACGTGACACGTAATTTATATAAGTCTATGGGATTGTCCTTCCACGCAACCAAAATGGCATTAAACTTTATATGGTGGTTAAATATTCTTAAATTTTCTATTTTTCCGCGCAATTTTCTTAATATTTTCTTTTATAAGAACCTTCTCTTTACAATTACAAATACAATAAAAAAAATTACCGAAATTGGTCCAGCCATTCAGGCGTGATGTCGTGACCAAGGAAAATAGGAATTGATTTATATATATATAGATTTCATAGAACATTTTGATCTCCTACCTATTCCTGCTGCAATAACGTCTGTGCTTGTTAATGTCATGTTCTGATTTGGAGTGTAATGTTGCCGATAAACTTATGCATGTGGCATTAAAACCCCGCCACGCAGATAGCAGAGCACCATTAACATCTTTGGTGTCTATAGGCAATAGTTGTTTCTTTCCATCAAGAAAGCCATCTGCTTGTTTGTTGCCTTGTAATATAAAAAACACGTACCTAGTATAGTAGCTATCCATTGCATATAAGTGTGACCATTTGTTTCTTCCATTTTTTTATTTCACAAGTTTGATTTCGTAAAACTATCACTCAGCCAGTGTTGTTATTAACATATCACATCAATGTGTCTGCGTCGAGCATCTGTTGCTAGTAATAAAAATTAAGATTCAATGATAATATTTGATAATAATTCATTGTGTGTATGATATACAAGTTGTTCACAATATACAAGGTATGTAGTTCATATTTTGTTATATCATTAAATAGTAACAAGCTGATGGCTCTCCTGATGGAAAGAGACACCATCGCCTATAGATACCAAAAATGTTAATGGAGTATTGCTATCCGTGTAGCGGGATGGCAATGCCACATACATAAGTCTACTAGCTACCTTACCCTCCAAACCGGAACACGACAATGACAAGCATGGACACTATTGCGGCAGGAATAACTAAGGCGGTGGTGCCAAATACATAGCAAACATAAGTGTACCGATAACTCAAAAAAATTTGTTATTTCCGTTTTATTTTATATTTAATTATTTTTTATTCTTCATTTAAGTGGCAACACATTATTTGAAAAAAGTAGCCTATTTTGTATGCATAGTATGCATGTAGTTTTTTGATAGTGGGAGAATTCTTAAAATCGATCCAGGATTTTTGGACTTATTTATTACATATAAACATATCAAGCATGTTCTTTGTAACATTAGAAATGATTTCGTGGACACTGGAATTTCAATATTACTATTTTTTTTGTCTCGCTATTGCGTTACGATTTGAAATGTGAGGTTACATTAAACATACGAAATTCTAATCCCACTACACAAATAGCAATGTATTATTAACATCTTTGGAGTCGTGAGAATCTCCTCGTTTGCTACAATATCAAATAAAATAAATAAATCTGTGAACCGGTTGACCCTGCAGGGCATCCCTGAAACTTCCCGCTATGTTAAAATATTTTAACCTAAAAGAAGCAATGCTATACCTAAGCATAGATTTTTTAACACAAAGAGTTCAAAAATCTAAAGTTCGTAAAAATTTAGTCATTTTCAAAATTTCACCTTTTATAAAATCAATATTTTAATTTTGGAAAAGCTATATTTTTTTTTAAATGATGAACTAATTTGATAATTAGGATGGCATTCATTGCAATTTTTGAGCTCCAAAATTTTTTATTCAGTTGTAAACAACATAATTTTTATATTTGAAAAGTTATTTAATAAATAATAAAATATCTTTTCTTTGAAAAAATATTTAATTTTGATTTTTGAAACTATGTTTGGCGTAGTTTTTTATACTAAAATATTGTGGAAGGTAAGAAAACGATTAGTTAAAAAAATCTAGATGTTATGTCAAAAAAAAACACTTTCTAAAATTTTTCGTAAACTGTGGCGTTAAACTTAGTTTTGTGAGGAAAAGGGTTGATTAAATTTTGTACTCAATCGGTTCATTAATCTTAGCTACTTAAAAAAACATTGATTCACCAACAATTTTTTTTAAGTTTTTTTTAAAATCTCTGAAATCTTCTGAGCCAAATTAGTTCGTACAAATCAGTTAAGCCGTTCAAAAGTTGAGATGTCCTAGGACATCAAAACCTCGATTTTTAAAAAGCGGGCCGAAATACGTATATTCCTTATACGAAATACGTATATTCCTAACGAAGCGCGAAATTAAAAATTTATTGATATGATTGTTTCCATAGTACATACCATGTCGGCCATCCCTGAAACTTTCTCAAAAAATATATACACGTAAACATAGTTTTTATGAACTCAAATTTTCCCAAAATCTAAATTTTTTGTTAAAAAAGACGGTATTTTTGAAAAACGGTGTACTTTTATATGTTAAACGGTATCAAACTCAATTTTTTGAGCTCCAAAATGTCGGTCTAGATACTAATCAGTTGGTTGCAACGTATTTTTTTTTAATTATCATCATTCATAAATCTGGAACAAATCAACCGATTTTGATCCGATTTGAGATATTTGATGAAGTTTTCATTATAATGAGCTGGTTAGATTTGGTTTATTAGTAAGTGCATAATTTTTAAAAATATAATTTTAATATTTGAAAAGCTCTTACTTTAAAACACTTGATTCGATTTTGTTTTATTAAACGGCATTCGACGCAGTTTTTTAAAAACTGAAATATTATACTAAGTCAAAAAGAAAAATTGGTTGAAAAGTTTCTAAAGTATGTCAAAAAATATTTTTTCAATCATCGTAAAATAAGTTAAAAAGGTATTTAGGACCTCAAAACTTGGAAACGTTGAAACAAAACGTGAAAACAAAAAAAACGTGGAAATTTGATGAAAACTGATGTAGGAAATCAATGATTTACTATCTTTAGCGGGAAGTTAAAAAAAAAGTTCTATAAAATTACTACCTCATAACTTTTCTCCTCATGTTTGTTCCAACTACATTTAAATAATAGATCATTTCTTCTGTGCCAGATTAGTCGTTAAAGGTGAACGATTGACTAAATTCTTCACTATTATCTTTATACTAGGTGGTAAAATTCTGGAACGTAACGTTCGATGTTGGTACCTCCGTTTTCATGTGATAATTCTCCTACCACATGAATGACAACATCGTCAACATCAAAGAATATAAAGAGAAATCATCGTGAAATATATAAAAAAAATTGGGAGCACAAAGAACTTTCTCTTTAAAAATCGTTTGTAAATACCTATACCAAGAAACAAAGAACAATAATAATTTCAACTACTTAGGTATACAAATAGACTTATAAAAACATGATGTATATTGTGTAGACAAGTTTATGTTAAAATATTATAAATAGTAGTTTTGTATGTTTGTATATAAGGAATAACCTTTAAAGAGTTCATCTAACAGCCCACTGTTTCGGTCCACAAACACCTAACCAGGATGTCAAGCATTTGTGGGCCGAAATAATGGGCTGATATCATCCAGATTCAGAACAGTCAAGAACCTCGGCTTAAGGTAGTCCCAAAGCCGAGGATCGGTCTCACAGAAGACCCTTAGGGTGGGCTCTAAACCCATTTAACTTAAACTCTCCGCGTCGCGTCGCGTAAAAATCACGTTTCTAAGTAACGGTTATTCAAACCAAATTGTTTAGGTTTATTTCAAAACAAAAGAGTTCATCTAATAATTTCATTCATCATGAATTATGCCTTCGAATAGTTTCTCTAACAAATCGTTAATTTTGTTTTCTTGTACATACTTTTCTTTTTATAACGGTATATCTTTCATCTTTGCTAAAACCTCATCTAAGATTTACAGCCTCGTTGAATTGTTCCAACACTACACTATCAACCACAGCTCACTTTCTTTTCGAATACCAGTACCTGGTTATGCACAGTTATGTTAAATTACATATTAAACAAACAAAAGACCCTGACCTGATAACACTTTAATAAGCAAATAATTGTCTTTTAAGTGTGCAAGAGTTTATTTTATGAAAAATAATGTAATTTACTTGATACATTACGAAGATTGGGCTTTATAGATAAACGCCTTCAGTTTTTATTCAAACAGCTATTTAGTAAAAAAAATTATTTTCTATGTATTTTTTTCGAGCAGGCGGCCAGGTATGGCTAATTTTGTAGTTTTAAAAAAAATCGTGTCTGATGTGGAAGGCCCAATTTGGTTATAATCGTGTTATTATTGTTTGGATATTCGCGTCATTATTGTTTGTATATTAATAGATGCATTTCCTTGATCAAAAATTTTATTAAATTAAATTTTTAAATGTTACCTATGGCTGATTTGGTCAAACACTTGTACTATTTCACAAATGTATTTGTGAAATAGTACAAAACAAACATAGTACAAAACAGTAGTTTGACAAAATCAGTATGACGCAGTTTCACCAAGCGACGACGATGGAAAGTATAAATTATGTTACCTATGGCAACATAAAATATAATGTATATAAGTCTTCATAAAAAGCGGCGTTTTGAAGTCGTATATATGCCTCCGTGTAGAGTCAGCGACGTCACATGAACCTGCCGCCCCTGACGGGACGTGGTATTGTCCAACTAAAATATTTCCTAAATTAAAGGAAATTAAAGGATTAATACGAGCATTTTAAGATTATATAATATTTTTATTTTTATAAATAGAATCATTTCATTTCTATTTTTGATAACAATATCGATTTACCCATACGCTACTTTCGGTTTTTTTTATTTCATTAGATAGGAAGCAAGCAGATGGCTCTCCTGATAGGAAAAGAAACTATCGTAATCAAAGATGGTAACGGTGAGTTGCTATCCGTGTGGTGGGATGGCAAGGTGGCGTTGCATCATTACATAGTCATTACATAGTATAAAACAGTCGCTTTCTCTGTCTGTCCCTATGCCCCTATGTCCCTATGTATGCTTAAATCTTTAAAACTACGCAACGGATTATGATGCGGTTTTTTTAATAGATAGGGTGTTTAAAGAGGAAGGTTTATATGTATAAAACATTCAATATATTGTAGAGAAATTCTGCAATTTTTGAGTTTTCTGATGTCATGACGTAAATAATTCTATTTTTTTCCGCTTACATTGCAAACGCAGGCTAAACCCTACGAGATTTATCAAAATAATGTACTAAGTATTTGTACACCTTAAAAAGGTCTACAGAAAACTCCGCTATGGTATATGTCTATCTCTTATGGATAACCCACAATAGCATTTTTTTGTCATTTACTTTTTACGAGAATTAATGGCTTTTTTTCGAAGCAATTTTAAGCAATGTGGCACTAATCCTTACCCAATTAAATACCTTAAATATATTGTTGATTTAATATAGATTAATATGACTGTTTACAGTATGTAATTTAAATTAATATTTTCGAAGATATTACAGATTTAAAATGCAGGGGCACAGCGGTTGCGGGATTAGCGACCGGTCGGCGGGGCGCGCGGTATGTTCTGTTAAACCGCCGCGTTGGGAAACGTGTTAATTTTCGGATAAATACATATAGGTCTGCAGCTGAAAACCAAAATTTAGTAAATTTTTTTTAAACTAAATATCACCATATATTAATCATGTCGAAGATTAGATATAGTATTAGCAAATTATTTGCTTGAGAGATTTTTTTAGCCTGTTTTCGAAATTTTATTTGATCAAGTAAAGTACATTCTATCATGTAATAAGTTAGCACATTCCTTAGATAATATCTTCAGGTATATCATATATTTTTTTTTAAATTGTTTATGTAAAAATTATTATTAATTATTGTAAAAAAACGTGATTTAGCAAACCAGTTTTTAACTTCCCACTACGTATGTAGATAAGGAAGTTACTGATTCGAAGTCGAAAATCGAGTTTTCAGATGTTTGAGGTCCTAGGAATCTTTTCCGACTATTTTCACGATGACGTCAGTATGTCTGTATGTATGTAATTGTATGTGTGTGTGTATGTGTGTGTGTGTGTGGGGGGGGGGGTGTTTGTGTGTGTGTATGTGTGTATGTAAACATCTCATTACTTTTTAACGGCTAGATCGATCGAATCGATCGCGGTTGATGTCATTCGATTGGATTCCGCTCAACTTAGATTTCCTGAAAATTTGAACCGATTCGGTCCAGGAGATTTTGAGAAATTTTAAAAAAACCCCAAAAAAAATTTTGACGAAACAGTATTTTTTTTAATATAACTTCCAGATGTATGTACCGATTGAGTACAAAAACTAATCAGCTCTATTCCTCAAAAAACTACGTCTTATACATAAATTGCATCAAAATCGGTTTATCCGTTTGTGAGTAATCTTTGACGAAAAATTTTGAAAAAGTGTTTTTTCGACGTATCTTCGAAATTTTTCAACCAATCATTTTTTGGTGTTCTACGATATCTTAGTACTAAAAACACTACGTCAAATGCCGTTTCTAAACTCAAAATCGAATCTAATTCTCAAAAGTTATAGCTTTTCAAATATAAAAATTACATTGTTTTTAGCAAACTTATTTAATTTTTTTTAAATAACTTTCAAGTTAATTTACCGATTGACTTTAAAATACTATCAGCTTTTGTTCTTTAAAAACTGCGCCAAATACCGTTAATTTAATCAAAATCGGTCTAAATGTTTGGGCTTTATCAATGAAGAAAATTAAAAATAAAATGTTTTTTGACATAGCATCGAAATTTTTCAACCTATCGATTATTTAGCTAAAACAATATTTTAAATCTCAAAAAATTGAGTTGAATGCCATCATCGTTTTCAAATATACAGCAAAAATTAAATAATACTGCCATTTTTAACAAAATAGATGTTTGAACTGAAAAATCTATCCTTATAGTTTTTACTCTTTTGAACTTAAAATACCTTAATTAAGTGAGAAGTTTCAGGGATGGCACGTAGGGTCAACCATTTACACATTTTTTCCCGTTTGCTCCGAAGCCTCGCCTTAACAAATCGCAGGGTCAAACCTTCAACGTTGCAGGCTTAGATTTGAGCGTTGACTGTTTTTCACATGGCCACTTTCAAGAGTAACCTCTAAAGAAAACATGTTTGTATTGTCTAATGGCAAGAAAGCTGTGAACGTTGTATATAAAGACATTCTTTAATATTTTAATTGTAAAACAAAAGAAATAGGTAAAAATGTAAAAACTAAA
Organism: Apodemia mormo; assembly: GCA_036924255.1. Taxonomy (NCBI): domain Eukaryota; kingdom Metazoa; phylum Arthropoda; class Insecta; order Lepidoptera; family Riodinidae; genus Apodemia; species Apodemia mormo. Next base: position 5,769,139 of record JAUPFN010000025.1, read on the forward strand.
AATGTAGTACCTATATGAATTTAGATGTTTCAAAGATAGCAGGAAATCTTCATGGCATAGGGAAAGGGGAATTGTTTTACTACAAATTTAATGCGTGCGGGCCACTTGCAGTAATGAATAAATCAAAACTACTAGATCGATTTTAATAATTTTCTTCCCGTGCGAAGCCGGGGCGGGCCGCTAGTATAAAATAAAGTCGCTTTCTCTGTCTGTCCCTATGTCCCTATGTCCCTATGTATGCTTAAATCTTTAAAACTACGCAACGGATTTTGATGCGGTTTTTTTTATTAGATAGATTGATTCTCAAGGAAGGTTTTTGTATATAAACCTTTCTAATATTCCTACGGGAACAAAAGCTACGCGGGTGAAACCGCGGGCAGGTCGCTAGTTGCATATATAAAACCCTCCCAACTTTCTAAACCGGAACACGATAATGACAAGCATTGCCGCTATTTCAGCAGGAATAGGTAAGTCGGTGACATCTGGGCAAGACGTTGCAAAACTCATTTGTACCTAGTAGTTACGATGGTAGAGACAAGTATAGCCAAGGTCGTCTTTTACGACCTGCCTAACAGAACGGCAGTTGGTCTATTTTTTCAAAGAAGTCCGGACTAACGCGGGTCAGACAGGGTTTTTGTTGCTTATCATATAAGGACAGGTGAAGCTGCCGACAAACTCTAGTTAACTTATAGATTGCATCCTATTTACATCCAGAAACATGTTTATAACTTCAAATATTTGTTTATCATAAAATAATAATCATATAATTGTAATATTTGTTTAACGATGTGCAAGTTAACTATACTTATTTAATATATATTTCTAATAGGTATACATGCTACTAAAGCTTCGATTAGATAGATATAATTTACGACTAAGATTGTCTTGCAGCGCGTGATAATGATCAAATAAAATATATTATTTTAAGCAAACATACAAATATTGCTAGAAACAAATAGAAGTTTTATAGTACAGCCTAATATAAATTTTTAGGATTAACTATTCCTCGTGGGGAAAAATCGTTATACAGTGCGTAAAAAACCCTTTCCGACTTGAAAAAAGCCTATTAGGAAGTCGATGAAATTATAGAAAAAAGTAATAAAATGATTCTATCTAGGAAAATAAAAATATTATAATATTTAAAGATTTTTGTATTTATTCTTGAATTTCCTTTAAATTTAGGGAACATTTGAAATTGGGCAATATCATATTTCGTCAGCAGTGGCACGCCTTTGATGTCATAGCTAACTTGACACGTAGGCGGCTGTGACTTCAAAGCGCCGCTTTTACAAAAAATATAACACATTTTTCGAAAAAAAATTCGGAATCAATGTCCAAAAATAATCTATACTTTCATACAAATGCGAGTGTGACTGTTTGTTTTTCTGTCTGTCTCATCTTCACGTTAAACCACTGAACCGATTTAGACTTAGGCTACTTTTGTTTAACAAAATTTCTCCACGCGGACGTAGTCGTGGGCCCAGCTAGTATCCCATATATCGTATTAATCACGGATTAATCTGGATACTCTTTTCAATGCAATTTCTTAGGTTGTCGATGTATCTTGCAGTTACACCCAGAAATACAGAGGTATGATACTGAACTATGAAACAAAATTTCACCAGAGGTATTTTTTAAGCCTTGGCTTCTTATTCGGCGCGATAAAATAGCACACAATGGTATTTTTAATTTTTTTACGATATAATATACCTGCAAGCGTTTGGCATTTGAAATAATTTGCTCATATGAGCGGCTACGCGTTTATAACTAGTCAACACTAAATGTTAAATAAAATTTTATTTTTTTTGATTAATTTATCGCTTACATACGACTATATTCAAAATTAAACGATTTGTGAAAGACTGCTCACATTATGTTGACATCCGTCTTTATGCTAGTTAGCCATTGATATATGGATTTTATATCAATGTAGTTAACTAGATTTAATTTTTAATCCATAGTAAAGTTTAAGATAATATTTTTATCTCTTTCCCAATTTTCACCAAAATTGTTAAGAACGTGTGCTCTTAAATTAGCTCCGGTTTCAATTCGCATTTTTCGGCTCTCTTATAGCTTAGCAGTGCTACCACATTCCAGGAAGTCAGCATTAGTGCACTTAATATCTAAGAAAAGCGATCGCTCGGATCCTACCAACTACCAGCCCATAGCTATCACCTTCTTGTTCTTCAAGATAATGAAATCCATTGTCAACTGCCAGCTCTTAAGATAACTAGAAAAAACCTACTGAAAATGACCACAGTATAGTTTTTGTCACGATCGTTTTGCTGGTGAACTTTTTTTATCTAATTAAAAGATGGGCAGACCGCGGAGGCTAGAGAGACAAAGAAGCGCGGGCTGTCAGTATGGACATAGTGAAGGCTTTTAATAGGGTTTGGCAAAGCGGTTCTCACAAAGTTTCCATTTTATAAACTTCCAGAGAAATTAGGCATCTGGATCACTAGTTATTTGGCAGATCGTGGTATTAAGATTGTTATTGATAATCGACGATGCTGAGATCCCGAATGTTTCTATGCTAGGATTCCCCAACGCTGCGTGCTATTTTCTACATTATTTCTTCTACTTATCAATGATAGTTTGTAAATAAGCGGCAAAGATGCTGCTTGTTCCAGTCACGCTATTATAAGTTTGTGCGAATGTGATCACCTATAGAAGCTGTTATAATTGTTGCAAATGGCGTCGTTCGTCAACCATATTTAATATTATCTATTTAATCATACAATCTTATTTACTGTCTGATAAGTGACTATCCCCATTTGAATGTTATTTTCATTTTTAAGACACATCTACTTCTCCTCTGCTGAAAACCACTTTCAAAAGATCAAAATCGATTATTGTGTTTAAAATATACAGCCAGCAAGGTCAACTGGCTTGGAGACATTTTGTTTTAATGATGTATTATTAATATTATTACCTAAAATTTTTGGTGTTTATTTTTACCAAATTGATTAATATTTAAAGTAATATTATTTGTTTTACCATAACTATTTAAGTTTAGTTATATATACCATTAATATTACAAATGTGAGTTTTGATTATGCAGTATGCAGCGCAGATAAGAAAAATATTCTGTTGGAAATGGCTTTGATACAGGGTTTTGATTTGTGTGAACTGTGACTACAAATCTAAGAATTAAATCATAATATATCAACAATCAGACGGCTCTTAGAAAGAGATAACCATCATCTATACACACCAAATATATAATGATTAATGATGCGTAATGCCATATGCTTAAGTTTTGTGTAACAAGTTTGCACAGTGAATTAGACGCACCTGTGGAAGGAATAGTAGGCCGGGATCCCAGGAACAAACTTTTTTTTTATTAATAACTAGCTGAATTTTTGTGAACAGCTTCGTGTTGAGGAGACAACCATCTTTCTATCTTCGAAAAATTTCGAATTGGGTTACTACTGAAGACAGATAAAAAGAAAACCTTAGTGTTGGACTAAGAAAAGTTTCTACTTTACGTGTAGGACAATGTTACCCTTGAATAACAATAATAATAATTAACAAGCTGTTGTGAGAAAATTAGGTTGTTGTTAAATTGATTAATATCAATTTAAACATATCATGATTCCGAAGCTTTAGATCCACTCCAAAGTTTCGGAATCATGAGGACTCGAGAGAAAAACCATCGAATGTGTAGGACAAAAGTTTCATCGTGTTTTTCATAATATAATCAAGCGATTAAAGTCACAAAATAATTTTTGTTATTAATAAATATTTATCCTTCACCGAATCAAAATTTTCAAAGCACCATAACTTTATTATTTACCCAATTTGAGATTTTTCGGAGATAGAAAAGATGGGCGTCTCGTCAAAACGAAGCTGTTCACAATAATTCAGCTTGTTATTAATCAAAAAAAGTTTTTTTCCTGGGATTCCGGTCTATTTAGGTAAAGCGGTAGTAACAAATCCGGCCAAGACGTTGTGGGACTACCACCTAGTAGTTTTGATGGTCGTGACATATTTGGCCAATCATTCAACTTTTACGAACTTTCTAGAAGAATGGCAGTTTTTTTAACACAAGCGCCTGTCCAATTTTGTTGAACTTAAAGTACTTATTAAGAAAAGTCCGAATAAATATTTTCTACAAAGGTAAATCATAAAGCATGTGGGGTAATTTTTCCCCTATCAGGCAACATTTCAATGCAATGTCTTCCTATAATTTTTCAAATTATTTTTGTGTTTATACGAGAATGTATTTTGTTAGATAGTAGTATCCATGAAATGCAATCCTAAAATGTTTCTTGTAAAATTACATATATGTGATTAGTTTTAGTAAATTTTCAACGCTCAGTACGTAATTATTTAAGAAAGTTCCAATGAACTTTTTACTGTGCGGGTTGCTTGTATTTACTGACATATTGATTGTTCAACTTAGCCTTTAAAGGCTGAACTGAAATCGTTACACTTTTAGAATGGTTACTAACGTTTTATGTGTAATTATTTTAAGTACATCACGTTTTATTGTAAACAAATATAATAAAAGAAAGATTAAAACATATATTTTTTGTAGAAGATGGGCAAACGAGCAGAAGGTGTACCTGATGGTAAGTGATCACCGCCGCCCATGGACATCAATAATACCAGAGTATATAGTAATAGAGAATGAGTAAATCTCCTTTCAAGCATATAAGAACTTGTGTCGGCAACCTCGACTACTCTATAACTATATTTACATAAATTTATAAGCCTAGATACATAATAGTTAAAGAATTTTTACAAATGTTCGTTTTTATGCGTTGTTATAACTATTTACACATTTAAATAAAACAGCTATATGAATGTCAGGCACGCGTGCGTTTCTATGTTCTGTGTGTCTATGTGTGTGTGTGTGTGTGTGTATGAGTGTAGTATACACACCCTATACTCACACACACGTGTGTTCGCGTTAATGCGTTTGTAAAGTAAACTTCGTTTCACTAAAAATTTTCTTTATTTTTTCCCATAATTTCTACATAAATATCTTCTTCGCTCTTTCCTTTTGTTTCTGGTAAAAATATAAATACAAAAATTGCACCAAATATATTTATAATTGCATAGAAATAAAATGCAGTATATTGCCCAAAAGCATTTGTTATCATTGGATACGTAGATGTAACCAAGAATGTTATAAACCAGACATATGCTGTTGTAAACGTCATTACTGTGGCTCGCATCTGAAACATAAAATTACTGTTATTGGTACGTGAATTGTAAAGGTTTCTGCAAAAGAAGGTACTCATCGACAATTTCACACTTTTAGATCCAATTATGCCATTGGCTACATTATTATACGACCAAATATAACTTGTGTGCTAAAAAAATGGATAAAACTAATATGGCGTAAAGTCGTTTTAAAAAACAGTGTCCAGAATAAAAAAACTGATAACATTCCAAAGTAACATAAGGTAAAGTAGATCGACTATAGTATTTAAGTCAGACGCCCATAATTAGCTATTTTGAATTATTGTCAATGAATTGTATGTTTACTTAAATTTGTTTATTGCTCAAAACAATTAAAATATCAATGAGTTCCTTTTGTTTCTGTACCTTTCAAGTACAGACTTAGGCGTTACTTTACAGAAAACTATTACCACTATGACTTAAAGATGACATTAATTTGATTTGCACAATGTAGCTCTTAGTCATGCCGTCTTCCTTCCCTTCCCTAATGTCTTCCATCACTTGTTATAAGGCAGCTGCGGTGCTATGGCCGGGACTGGATTTAGATGAGATTCTAATTCTAAAATGAACTTGTAAATAAGAGAGGATCTTGTCTGTGAACTACAGCTTTGAAGATTTTCGATATTTAAGATAGAGATTGATCTATAGTGAGGTAGAAAAGTTCGACTACTTTCTTTAGGATGAAGCATCATAAATGAACTACACCAATTACAATCGATTCTCAAATAAAAAAAACCGGACCCTTAAAAGTAACCCTATATATAATGAGACTATATATAACCGACTGCAGCGTGCAGCCCGCTGCATTATAAAAGTTTTTAGTGAATCCCGCGGGATCATCGAACTTTTCCGAGATAAAAAATAGCCTATTGTGTTATTCTGGGTCTTCAGCTATCTACATCCCAAATTTCATCATAATCGGTTCAGTAGTATTTGCGTGAAAGAGTAACAAACATCCATACATACATACTCACAAACTTTCGCATTTATAATATTAAGTAGGATGACAGAATGACAGCAGTATGATGGTCCAAAACAGGAATAATCATATTACACCCCAGGTCATCGCAACTATTAGCCCTAGATTTGATAGATATAAGTTAGTAATTTCATCTTCAGACACTGGTAAGGGTGTAAATTTATCAGAGATAGGTGTAAGTTGAGGCATTAAACTATTCTCAGTTAGTAAATTATATTTAACAGATGTGTTCAGCAGTTCCACTTCTGAAGAGTGCTGGTTCATTTATTTAGAGAAAAGTTATTATTATTTCATTTTTTTTATAGAAGAGGGGGACAAACGAGCAGGAGGTGTACCTGGTGGCAAGTGTGAAGAATTATTGACTAAGCCAATGGTTTTAAAAATTTCCAGACATCAGGAGAAGAGGAACTGCAGAGAAGAGAAAAGAGAAAAAAATATCAATGAAGTGACTTTTAGCTGTCCGAACCAACTGATTACATTGATTTCGTGCATCTTTATAGTCACACACGAGTAGTCAGTAGTATCACAGTCATCTTAAATCTAGTTGCAAATTAAATCACCTCAATTTCCTCATTAAATGTGGATTTTGGAGCAGTTTTGGTGATTTAATCTACAAAATATCTTAAACCTTATTTTAAAGCCAACTCTATTTTTTTAAATGAACTATTACACGGTTGCAGTGATCCAGCGAAAAAGGAAGTCAATCTTTACAATTCAACTGTATTGTAAACTAAACGAAACTTACTTTAAAATTAACCATTTCATTCATATAAATATGAGGCAGTGGAAATATTGCACCACCGTACATCATGACGACGATTGTTAGAACAAATATTGGCAGCCAACTTGGCGTTATACCACCTCTGTTTTTCACTAACATTGCAGATCCGAGCACTGCCGATGCTATGCCTGAGACTAAAAATGCGGTTACGAGAATTCTCTGAAAAGAAGACGTATTGTAGCTAAATAAGACATATATACGTACAAATATTCTTGCGTATACTAGATATCATTTTTATCACAGTTAGTTACCCCCTGATAGATTTTACTGATGTTTAAACTGAAAAATTCTTTTAGTCTGATTTACTTGTTCAAGATTCACGACTTTGATTAACGACACTCAAGGTATCGTTGAACAAACATTTTTGCATACACACACAAAAAGGCCGCATTGTTCTAGTATGCGGAAACTTTGCTCGCTTTGCTCGCTCATTCAATTAAAATGAAAAATAGGAAACTAGGGAAAATCAGTTGAAGTAATTGAAAAATTTATTCAAAAAAGTTTTTGGTATAGTAGATTATTAGGAAACTGAGTTTTAAAGCCGGCAACGCAACTGCAAAACCTATGGTAATGCAAATTTTCATGGGCGGCGATGATCACTTACCATCAAGAGCACCTCCTTCTCATTTGCACCTTCTTCTTTATAAATACACATACACTACGATAAACAAAAGGGAAGGATAAACAATACTTTTTTGCCACAAAGCTTTATTTTTGAGCTTATCCACGTTAACGATTTTAAATATTAGTCTTTAAAATCATCTGCTTTTTTGTTATCCTGTGATATAAAATCAAAGGACAGCTAACAAGTAGAATGCACTTCTAATGAACAGTGGCAGCAATCGTTTGTAAAAAATGTATTGTAATTCCATATTCATAAGTTTATAAGCTACCTTACCATATAAACCGGAACACGACAATTTATAAGTGTTGACGCTATAAGTACTGATACGATAGTGGTGATATGTTTGGAAAAACGTTTTCCGTGTACAGCCTTCCCCTTCCTACTTAGAAGTTTAATATCTTTTTTATGTTATCACCTTTATAGTACAAAATAAATAAATTGTTAAATGCGTTGTTAGAAATTAAAATTCAAAAATTCACCATCTTCATGCGTTTTAATCTACAATTGTGTTTTTTTAGGCCCACGCTATTCGCACGATAATTTTCCTCTGTCAAAGCAATTTAGTATGTTAAGTTTTCCTTTGGTAGGTACTATTATTATAATTTCGTCTTAAGTATTAAGCAAATTTAGCAACCTGCATGCATGTTTTAGCGGTTTTTTTAACTTTTCAAAAGATGACTTTATAAAGTGTTTTTTTTTACTACCGATAGGGAAGCTTTTGACCACGATCTCGCCTGATGGTAAGCTAAGATGCGGCCTAAGATGAAACGCGATCCCCTAGAAGGTACCTGTTCACTCTTCTCTTGAAGATCCCCAGATAGTACCCGTCGGGGAACACAGACTCAGGAAGCATATTCCAGTCCCTTGCGATTCGGATCAAGAATGTAGAGTCGAAACGCTTTGCTCGGGTACGTGGAACGTCCACCATATGGCAATGTCTAGTATCTGTGCGCCTCGACGATCGATAGAAAAACGCGGATGGTATGGTAAGTATTTATTTGTTTTGCAAAACTATTTATGTTATAAACAGGCTGTTTTAAATGGCTTTATTTAACGGTGGAATATTTAAATAACAATCAATGGTTTAGACACAGGATCATTTTTTCGTTTTGCGCTTTGTAAAGTGTTACTCTGTTTTTTATTATTTTTTTAGTTATTTATTTATTTATTCATACATTACTTGGAACATAATATACCTAATGAGAGATATTAATATTTAACTATAAGCACAAAGTTCTGCCATTCCTCAATATGCTATTTGCAAGATGATTTTTATTTAGATTATCTATAATAATATCTACTTCACAATAAAATTGAAAAAGACCTCATGCCTATTTTAATTAATTATTGCAACAATTTATTATTTTCTTAATTGTTTTCTTGACTCTTGTTATGGTTTCTAGTGGGAGATAAAGATCAGCCTTGAATTTTAAAGCTCAACTAAAGCTGAGTGGCACACTATTTTGAGACCATGAACAGTTAAACATAAAAATTGTTTTGTTTTTAAGATATATATTTTTTATTGTGCCTTAGTATTTTTTGTGTAATTTATTTATTATTGATAAGTTCATATTTTGGTTTGTCTCAAAAGTGTTTACTGTTATTAAAATTAAAATTCAAATGGATGGACGGAAAACGACGGAAAATAATTAAATACCTAGTTTGGAAAATGCAAAAAGCACAACTTTTAGAGATTTGAGAAAAAATGCGTGTAAAGAATTATTTATAAGAAAAGAATAAAATTGAAAAAGACCTCATTATAAGAATAAAATATTTTACAGAAAACATACTGTTCTACGGTAGTATCGAAAGTGGATTCTGTGCTTAATGCACAGAATTAGACAGATAATTTTCTTAACAAAGGGGATATAAGGATAGGAATATTAAACAAAAGGAGGCATTAAAATTTTTCAATCGAAGAGCATTCTCTAAAAGTTTTCGTTATGATTATGATTCGTGCAATACCCTTAACTTTAAAATTGTAAAAAACTGTGATTTTTAAAAATCAAAAAAAAAGAGGAGTAAAAGATGTAATAGTAAGCCTCTGAAATATTCTTTATGAGGCCCTTTTGCTAAATCAAAAGGAAATCAAACACAAAGTGTATACCTATCTTATGATTTTTCCAACAATCTATATTGCTGGTTTTGCTGAAAGAAATCTCAGAAAGATATAAGCAAGCCTTTGTACATATTTTTTATATAAGTGTTGTTTTGTATTTCTATGTGTACAAAAGAAAATATATAAGTAGATTTAAAAAACAAAATATAAATTTTAATTACCTTTCTTCCAATTTTCTCTATTAATACAGTTAGCGTGAGAGAACCAATAATCATCATAATTGGAAGACCAAAAGATTGCATTTCAAGACTGATTCCGAAGTAAGCTTCAGTAGATTCTAATATTGGAACTGCGTAGATAATCATCACGAACGCCCCGTTATATTGTTGAAAAGTGTATAACAGGAACATAAACATCAAAATCTTTCGTCCATATTTGTCTGTCACTGAAATAAAAAGTTATAACATACACTTTATTGCTCACTAAAAGAATACAAACATAACACGCAGTTTTACCTGTACTAGCGGTTGCCTGTGGTCGAAATTTAACAAAAATATTACACAACAAAATCTCTTTTTAGTTGGCTTTAACCGTAAAGGAAATAATAAATTTGTGTGCATATTATCAGTTTGTCACATGAATATAGCGTGTGTAATGATCATTTTTGTTAATTTATACTATTTTTAATGCATCCATACTAATATTATAAATGCGAAAGTAACTCCGCCTATCTATCTGTCTGTCTCTTCGTCACGTTTAAACCATTGAACTGATTTGGATGAAATTTGGTATAAAAATAGTTTGAGACCCGAGAAAGGAGATAAGATAGTTTTTATCCCGGAAATCTCACGGCAACGGGAACTATGCGGCTAAAACGCCGATAGTTTTATTTTAGAAAGTTATCCACGCGCACGGAGTCGCGAGCACACCTAACTTTATATAAAAATATTAGATTTCTACAGTTCACCGTAATGCAAAATTTAACTGTGCCTATCATACTCTACCATTCGCGTAATTGTCTTAAAAAGAGGTACAAATTTTTGACAAATAAGTGTTTTCTAGTTTTTTGTATGGTGGAAAGAGACAACCATCGCCTATAGACGTTAATGATGCGTTGCTATCCTTCAGGCGAGATCTTTATGCCACATGCATAATTCTACCGGCTACTTACCCTCCAAACTGGAATACGATAGTGGCAAGCCCTGGCGCTATTACAGCAGGAATAAGCAAAACGGCAGTACAAGACCCGTGCGAAATAGTCCAGAACTCTACCACCTAGTAGCTGAGACAGTAGATACTGGCATAGCCAATCGTTCGCCTTTTACGAACTGCCTGTCAGAACGGCAAATAGTCCATTATTCAAACGGGTCCCGGATCAATACGAAGTCTAGTACTAAGATTCTCTGAGCTAAACTGTATATAAACGGATATAAAGACCTAAACAGGAGGCATCTACTCTTCACTCAACGGCTCTTGCTCTACTGTCTTCGCCATGAGAGATTAGCATATATAGGTAGAAAATTCTCAAAAAATATTAACTGTATCATAAAAGTTGCAACTTCTGACTTGGGGCAAGTGCACGAAACTACTTCCAACATAGGCGCTCGCTCACTTGATTTTTTGACGTTAAGATTTTATATTCTACAAAAACCCCATTAAAGTCACTATTTACGAGTAAATACAAACACAGATTTAAAGAAATACATCTATCTAAACGTTGTATTTTCCTTGTGAATTTGCCACGATACATCAAAAATTCAAAGATTTAAACCGATCACTAACACGAAGTCATCTCTGGTAACATGTCTAAATGACATTAAATGAACGAAGGAATGAATGAAATGAAAGTGGTGGATATTTTATGTTAAGCTAAATAGAGCCGTCTGTAATTGTGAAGTAGCACTATGTCTTAGTTTGATACATTGGTATAAAATATCGTTATTGGAATAATATCGGTAGTTTTTGATATTTTTATGGAGGGCGCACTTGCCCCGACTAACTATATTGAAGTGACGTGAAATTATTCAAAATAAATTAGAATATAGCCTACTTTGCAAACATTATTTCAACAAAGAAATACAACAGGAAATAAAATATTCAACGATAACAACTAGAACTTTGACCAATAAAAAGCTTGTTGTATAATAATCTATACGGAAAACGTACTTCATAATATTTATTCACACATCTAATTAATAGTTTACCCAGAAAAATATGTAGCAAATTAGCATAATTTAATTTTATATGATATTTACAACAATATTACATAGGCGAGTCACAATAACAATGAAACATCCTTTATATTGTTATCGTAATACGATTTATTTATTGTTCGCGAAACCGGACTAGCATTACCCAGGCTTGCTGTGACGTGGTGATAGTTACATACATTTACCTCAAAAGTATATTATAATTATTACCATTTACATATTTACAATGTTTACCTATCTCTTATTTTCTGCGTTAGATTTAAGTATGGAGATACTAACACTAAGCCAAACCTTTACAGGGTTTATTGGTGTTACTGATATGTATATTATGATTTTCTTGTGTAATAATAATAAATAAATAAATAAAGCATTTGCTCATATGAGCAGCTACACGTTCCTCACCCAACACCGTCTTTATTAGTATTCGTGGGATCAGTGATAAGTAACGTCACTTAGGATGTAATTCCCTACAGATGATCATAAAAATCTTCATCACCCAAACCATCCACAAGATTTCAGAAAACTTACATAAAGTTTTTAATGACATTTTTGGTAAAGATTTATAAAGAGTATCTTTAGTTTTTATGGCTTCTATTTCGTTTCGCACTATTTCATTGTTTTTGTCAAGACCTCGAAGAAAAGCAATTGTCTTCTCTGCCTCCTGAAATAGTTAATGTAACTTTTAAACTTGAAAGATTAAGAAACATTTAATTATTATAGCAAAATTTTCTGATTTTCAAAACATAGATTTTTTAGATTCGCGTAAACTTCGGTTTAATCACTTCAGATTTTAAGACAACGTTTCAATGTCCTTTGTATCAAAATAAAAAGTATCGTCAGGCTAGTTCCCTTACAGGATAGACATGCTGAATCGCAGGCTAATATTCTTTCCATTTCACAACGTTTCATCAATTCGTCAAATGGCGAGGTGGTTGGTAGTACCCATCGACACATTTTTCAATCTGATAACGATTACTTATTTCAAGCAATAACCGGAACCACTCTACACATAAACCACGAGAAAACCTCAATACCATTTTTGCCTGACTCGGGAATTGAACCCGAACATCATAATTTGAGCAGCATGGTCGCAATATTACAAAATCACAATTGGCGTGATTGGCAATTTAAATTTTGAATTATAAATTTCCACAAAGAGTAGTGCTTTGTAGAAAATAAAATAAACTCACCGAATTAATCACATTTTCCATCACGTCAGTAACAAACAAAAAAAATAATGTTTCTTTAAGAAAGTTTAAAAAACAAAGGAAACAAAATCGTAAAGGAAGTATTGAAAGATAAGAACATGTATTCGTTGAGCCTATATAAGTGGCCATAATGTAATAATATAATCAAAGCATAGAGAAATAGTAAAAACTGTAAGTATGAATAAAAAATAAGTTCAAAGAAAATAGGTAGGCAAATAGAAGTAGAGGATATAAATACATAAAATTTAAAATTTAAAGTAATGAAAATAAAAATAACCATATAAAAATGGAAAAAAAAATTAGAAATAAATAAAATGTTTTTAATCTGTTGTAGCAAATTAAATAAAGACAGGTAATTTAAGTAGAATATTATTACATTAGAACTAAACAAAAATTAGGGATGTACAATAGTATGTGTAAATGAGTATAACTAACTTAGAAGGTAGTGTTTATCTTTTGGTAAAATCTAAAACAAAAACCAAAGGCACAGAATACACTGTGTGCTTTATTTCTTGTAATTGTGCCACTGGAGTCTTTTTATTCTATTTCTGCGCTGCTATTTTCCTTCAAGTGACATCGCGAAAGTCACATGTGAGAGTTTGCGGAAGGTTGCAAATTTCTCCTTTTGGATATGGATTACCACAAATTTGTGTTTGGGTGAATAGTCCAATTTAAAGTCAAAAATGTTTTATATAAATAAACCTTTACAAGCACTTTTGGCAAGTGGACATATTGGAACGAAGTTCCTTATCGCGCGTTGTGGAAGGGGGCTAGACGAAAAAAATTCTTACGAAAAGTTGTCACGACACTTTTTGCTATTTTTGTTGAGTATATACAGGTTTTTTGTATCGAAAGTAACTTCGTTCCATCCGGGTGTCCCTTGACACCTCTCAAGTTTTTTGTACATTTTATTCACTACCGAATCGGCATGCGTCATTACGCTAGGAAGATCTAGCGTCAATTGCAAGTTAGCGCCCATATCACATAAATTTCATGATTCTAAATCAACGGGAAGTACCCTATAGGTTTTGAATCTCTTGTGAAATTGCAAAATATGCGACATTACCGGTCATATTTCTTGATCGTGTTAACTAGATATTTTCAGTTTTCGGATTTTTTCCTTTATTTCATAATGTAAAATCAACAGAAAGTACCTTATAGGTTTTAATTCCTTTTTGAAATCGCAAAAAATTTCAAATATGACATAAATGGTCATATTTTTTGATCTCACACTCACAAGTTTGATTTTTTCACACCTAAGAGAAACCGTAAACCCGTGTATTTGAAATATTTTTAACTTGATACCTTAACGCGTTCTTCAGAAAAGAGGTCTTGCAGACGGACAGACGAACAACGAAGTAATCCTATAAGGGTTTCCGATCCATTTTTTACTTATGAGGTATGGAACACGAAAAATCATTCTAAAAAATAATAAAAGAATTTGAGACATAGTCATCCTAATAATCTAATATTATGAATGAAATATATTTTACGACCTATTCTCATAAATACCAAATATATATAAAAAATTGGTAGAGCCATTTCGGAGGAGTGCGGCTGCAAACACAATTTTACATACAGATTACATACAAAGATTTTTATATATTTGATTACTTACTTCTATTTTTCCTTGTTTTACTAGAAATTCAGTAGTTTCTGGTGCTTTCATCATAGGAAGTGCTGATAAAATGGGCATGCCAATCATTATATATACCACAGTGTAGTAATCTAAATATGATCCCATAATATACATGGCTAATATACCAATATTCTGCGCCATCACAAGTAAACATCCCAAAGAACCTCTGATGTCATCTTGACTTATTTCTTTGACATACATAGCAATACAAAAAGTTCCACCAGCGGCTATACCTGACAAACATCTTGCTATGATAAGTGATATTGTTGAAGTAAATGTTGCTCGTATAACCCATGATATCTGAAAATATTAGATTTTTTATAGCATAACATAGTAAACAAGCTGATATCCTGATGGAAAGGGAAAATATATATAGACGCCTATAGACACCAGAGGTGCAAAGGTGCATTGATATCAGTGTGGCAAAGATGGAATGCCAAATGCATAGTTTATCGACAACTTAGCCTTCGAACCGGAACAAGATTGTAACAAGAATTGACACTATTGCTGCAGGAAAAGGTAAGTTGGAGATACCAGACCAGGGCGAGACAATGCAGAACTCTATCAGTAACGATGGCATTGACTCGCATAATTAATCGTTTACCTCTTACGAACTGCCTGGCTGAACGGCAGATTCTTCCAAAAGAGCCTGAACCAACATGGGTTTACTCTTATAAGTTTTTCTAAATGCGGCAAAAGAATAACTTCAAAAATCTTACCACTCGAGGAATGCCAATAAAAAGTATACAAGCTTTCCTTCCATACTTGTCAGAAATAAAACCTATCAATGGCATTGCAAAACAAGCACTTAAATTCATGGAACCAGCAATCCAACCTATCATTGTATCTGACAATGGTTCACCAGCAGGAGATGACGTTGATTTAAAAATTTTTGAAGTCGGAGATATCCAGCCGCACTCTGTTCCATTATTTAATGTTGTTAAATTAACTAAAAAAAACATGACTAAATTAAAAATGAACAAAACTTTAAAAAAATATGTTGGAGCATTTCTTTTTCATTCGACCATCCTCTTATGTTTTTTTCAAAATGGCTATTACAATTGACCTTATGGGACTGTGACAACGGGCTTTTTGGGCGAGCAGAATGCTCAGCCAGAGCTTACATTAATATTGGGCCTATAAACGCCCGCGCTAAGGTATGTCTCCTGTGAAACCGGACCTCGGCTTAGTGCGACGTTCGAACTAGACCCTCCTATCTCATGTGCATCATTAGTAGAGTATAACCGGAAAAAATCTGAATCTTCGAATTGAAATCATGGACACGAAATTTCGTATCGATCGGACTGTATTGTGTCATCAAGTAGAAGAGCTGATGACCTTGAAACGGTTGAATCGATTTTGATAAAATATACCTAGAAACTACCTGCGATGGAATGCTTATTTAGTGTATTACAATACAATGCTGTCATAAAAACAATCTAAACATCGTCAGAGTTTGATCAAATTGAACTCATAACTTTGAATTTTAATTTTTTCCTTATTTTTTCAAATGTGTTAATTATTATCAGTCCAGCCTTTCTTGAGTTAGATAAGTAGTGTAACTAGCCCGGCTTTGTTTTATGTATATACTAGTTTTTATCTGCGGCTTCCCTGGCCTTGTTTGTAAAAAAACTGTCAAAGTTATAATCATTATCATTAGAAAATAAATAAAAGAGTATGAGATTTTTTGTGCTTGACTGTAATCCAAGGAATCAAATATTTGCCAACATATTGATACCTTGTCTTACATTGTTGTAATTTTTGTAGGAATCTCTATTAAAAAAATACAGCTTATGTTATTTGATAATAACGTTATGTTACTATTTGGTGTAAGAATTTTCAATATCAATTAAGTATTTTAAGCGTAAAAGCGTAACGAACAAAGTCACTTTACATTAGTAATAAAATATAGTATTTATAAAATTATTTTCTTTAATTGTTGTGTCCAAGATAAAATTTCGTGTAAGTTGCAATGAAATTTTACTTTAAAAAATGATGTTTTTATTACTGTAAGTGTTGGACTACACCAGTCAGCACGGAATCGCCCTTTTTCTGTCATCCTATCCTTTTCTGTCATTCAGAAATGCCATTTACTAAAGTAAGAAAGGTAGCAGGAATGATATCGCCTCGTGGATTTTGCCGCATACTATCGTATTTTCTCCATGTTTCTCGCTCTAGTAAATGGTGGTTCAAGGCGAAGGAAAAAGATAATTCCGTGCTTATAGACGCAGCTCCATCCTAAGGTTACAACTCGAGGTCATTTATTTTTTTTTGTTTGTCAAAAATGTAACCAGTTTTGGACTGACATTAAATTCTGTGCACGTCACACTACCAACAACCTACTCTTTGTTCATTCCTACGATTTTGACCTCAGTACTTAGCCTCTGCGATAGCCTTGAGGCAACGTTGCTAACTTGTATAATCAAGCTTAAAAGCGGCTTCACATTAGTTCGACTGTTGTCGCGCAGCTTGATAGCTGCGCGACAACAGTAGAGCTACTATCGTGCTGCTTAGAAGCGGTCAGCAAAAGCAAGGGCATTATTTTCCATTGTTGTAGTCAATTTTAAGAATAAGTGTGTCTTGCAAATCTAAAGTGTAATGCAAAGTCATCTATTGCTACCGCGCTGTTTGCGATCTAATGTGAAGCCGCTCTAAGGCATACACAAATTAGTCCAGAATGTTTTATATAAATTATTCTTTACAGGCACTTTTAATGAGGTTGTTTTAAGTTACTACCGGATCAGAAACGCGGCTACATATTGAGAAAATCAGCCTCAATAATCTCAGTGGGATTGTCTTTGTTTAAATCTACTTTTTAAATGTAAATACAGTAATACATTTAAATAATATATTACAATTACTTTAAGAGATTTACCCTTTGGTCGAGTAGTTACCAGACTACGCAATCACGAATTGATCATTTGGGTTCAATTCCCGATTTTTGTATTTGAGTGTTTATTAAATATATTTTAATATTTATATATGCATTTCTATGTATTAACATCATTGATTAACTCTCATATCACAATCAAATAAATTACCTTGTGGTTAAATCAATTTGTTTATAAACTTATTACTATTATTGGTATGAGGAGCAATAAATGTTTAGATTGTTATTATGTTTCCGCAGTCCTTTACAATGTAAACTTTAACTATACCAAATTCCAAACTCCACCATTCAAGCAATTGTCTTAAAAAACGGCACATAGTTTTTGCTTCACTTATTAATGTATACATTTTTTTTATGGAAGAGGGGGCAAACGAGCAGGCGGTGCACCTGATGGTAAGTGATCACCGCCGCCCATGGACATCCACAATACCAGAGTATATAGTAATAGAGAATGAGTAAGCTCTTTTCTTGAAGGTCCCCAACACCCCTTGGAAACACCCCTGCCGGTAATTGATTCCACAACAAAGTAGTGCGAGACAAAAAGTGCCGAGAGAAACGCACAGTTGTGGATTTCCAGACATCGAGATGGTGAGGACGGAATTTCAAATTTTGACGCGATGTCCGATGATGGAATTCGGCGGCAAGAATTAATGTGGGGCTGAATTTGACCCTTATAAAGTTGAAGGCGATGGGCCGGCAAGAAGTACTGTCTGTCTCTCTCTCTCTCTCTCTCTCTCTATATATATATATATATATATATATATATATATATATATATATATATATATATATATATATATATATATATATAAAAGGTTAATTTAAAAAAACATTGCTAACTTTAACTTACTATATACGGTGTGTCAAGAAAATTCTGTCGGATAATTAAAGGTGTTATTTGGTACCGTAATACGGTTACATATGTGTAATTATTTTATGGATATTAATTAATTAGTTTTCCCAATAAAAAAAGTAATCTTAAATGGTATTTTCACACATTAAGTATGACAACACCTACAAATAAGTAAATTCTATAATCAAAGAATGCCGCGCAAATGCTACCAAACGACACGCGGCGCGTGTGCGGCGCGTTTAAAGTTCCTTTTAAAACGAACACCGCGCCTTCGCGTGGTGTTTGTGCGAAAGCCGTCAAGGCGAAACAACGAAACAAACAGCGACAAGATGTTGTCATTTTTAAAATTTTGCTTAACTGTAGGGAAATATAAGTAAAAATACGAATATTAAAAACCGATATCTTTTTTATTTTTTTAAATAAAGCAAGTTTAATATCTTTTTCAGTAACGCCTTTAACCAACCTATATGCCTCTTTCGGATCGGACAGGATTTTCTTTACACACTGTATATAAGGTCCTTTTAAAGTAGGTGATCCAATTTAACATAGTGCTTAGTACGTCTAACCGAAATATCAAGCCAAAAACAATGCGATTCAAAGAATGTTTTTAGTCTTTACGAATGTTTCACAATTACTCTTTACTGCAATACTCATCCATTAATTTGCGCTAAAGCAATGAATGAGGCGTGATGTGTATATTATTTGCAAATTTTGCAAGTTTATTAAACTTATATTTTCAGTCCGTAGATTCGTATAGCAAGTGATTTAATAAAAAAATATCAAGTACTACGTACAGCTACTACGTATTTTTATATGTTTAAAGAAACTTGAAAGACACTGTTAAACTAAAAGCTGATAGAATTTCTTATATGCTTCATGCTATTCGTAAACATTAATATATGTCGTGACAAGAGATAAATTATCTATTGCGTAAAAGCTCTTAAATTAATAATAACCAGGAAATACCAGGATTATTATTCATTATTAGCTAATATTGATTCTAATTTCTAATTCTAGCTTCCTGTTAGATTTAACCTAATTTACCTATCTAACTTTAAACTATTTAATTTAGAATATTCTATACTCGTGGGATATCTTACAACAGTCAATAATAATCAGTTAAGTATATTACATCCTGAAGATGCTTTAAAGTGAAACGGGTCGATAATTATATTAAAAACTAGCTGACCCGGCAAACATTGTTCTGCCTTTTTAACTACTCTTATTTTTTCTATTTTTTCTCATCTTTTAAACCTTCCCTGGACTTTAACAATTATTTCAAAACCAAAATTAGCCAAATCGGTTCAGCCGTTCTCGAGTTTTAGCGAGACTAACGAACAGCAATTGATTTTTATATAGATATATGTGTAAAAGTAAAATTTATGTACAAGTGCAATAATAGAAGTATCTAATAATCTAATTTAGTGCTTTAATGCTAAAAAAACTTACCGACTATGGCTATTAGCCACTGATAATATGCGTGTCCTTTTTTCTTATTAATCACATAACTCTTGATCTGCATTTTTTATAATTCGCTTTGCTGTGTGTTGATGTTTAAGTTCAAGATTCGATTTATAAATATGATATATTTTACACAAAGATACTAAACTAAGGACATTTAAAGACTACAGGTAATAAAATATATCATTACGTCTTAGTTAAATCAAGGCTTCCCAAAGCATGAGAATGAAAATATAGACATGTATTTAACTTTGTTTGTGGAATGTAAACGCTTCTGTTGTATTTGAGCTTAAGGATGAAAACACTGGAAAATTTTAATAATTATAACTCTTCGATTTTTAACGACACTGACACCTTACCTATGTAGATCACCTCGGGGCGCCACGACACTTAATTTGGGAACACCTGATTTAAATACAAAGAACTGCTTGCCGAAAAATAAGACTAGTTTCGCAGTAACTTTTAAAAATACCATTCGCTTATTTTCTTTGCGAACAAATAAGGTTAAGTAAATCACATTTATGTTTGAACTAAAACATATTGATAAATAATTCATTAATCACAGAAATTAAACAATTTATAGCAAAATTTATCACACATTTTATAGACAGTGATTTGTAAACACAACACACAATACTTAATTATAACAGCAATAATTATAAAAACTTAAACATTGGTAAATACAGTTCGTCTCCTTTACAACAGTCAGAGATAATTGTAAATATTTAAGAAAATATTAACTCATGATCATACTTCAAGAAACTCGTTTGACTACTAATTGTGTTTAAATTTTAAGTTTTTCGTAACGCAATTTTAGTTAGATTTAATTAGGTATTTAATGATATGGTAATACGTGACTGGAATTAATTTTAAGATACAGTATTTTGTACCTACATCGCGTACACAAGTTTTGGTTTAACGATCATTTATATTCATTCTTAATTTTCAACCGACACGACTTCCCGAAAAGGACGAGGTAAGAAATTCGGCTTAACTTTTTTGAAAGAATTCGTTACATCCGAATTCAGTCATTTATAAACCGAGTTGGATTTTTTTATTTAGGAGAATATACGTCCCGATAATGGTTGGTTTCCACATAAATTTGGTGAACGTCTGATAAAGGTTTCCAGATATTACAGGCAAATAGAAGTCAGTTTTACTGCGTTTAAAATTTGGTAGTACTATAAATTGTAATAAGTAAAACTACTGGCGAGACTGGTATTAAATACATGTAATATGTCTTGAGAAACTTGCAAAATTATCTGCATGTCATAAGTGTCACTGGTGTAATGGCATTGAATCCCCGCTACATATTACATCATAAGTACATAGTTAAACATTCCGGACACATCCATCGGCCAACCTTGTGTTATAAGTTTTGATGGGCCCTAGCTAAAAACAATTGTGAGTATGAGCAAAATGTTTTGATGAAGTTCTGATATTAGCACATTATTATTATTTAGGTTAACTTTCTTTTAAATTTCAAATTAAAAAGTGACAAAGGAAATTTAATATTGTATTCAAAAAACGAGGGCGAAGTAATATTAATTGCTGACTGTGCCCACGACTACGTCTGCGTTGAAAAATTTCTAAAATTTTACCCTCCTTTATTAGCTTAAGCTAATAAAAAGTCGTTTGATTGAAAACTCGCATAATTCCTGTTCCCGTGGGATTTGCGGGATAAAAACTATCCTATTTCCTTTCTCGGCTCTCAAACTTTGTACAAAATTTCATTCAAATCGGTTCAGTGGCTTATCTATGTGTGAAATAAAGACATACAGAGTGACTTTCGCATTTATAATATTAGTACGGATAGTTCTTTTAAAGATATTTATAGATAAAAGAAGAAAGATTCGTTTTTAGAGTGTTTGCTCTCAAAAGTATTCTATGTGTAAAGTATTGAGTTAACATATAATAGATCTTTACCTATGAAATTGCCGTTTTTCATGACATAAATAAAGCGTATTTTTTTCTATATTTTTTATTTCTAAAGTAATCACACACACACACACACACACACATACATACATATATATATATATATATATATATATATATATATATATATATATATATATATATATATATATATATATGTGTGTGTGTGTGTGTGTGATTACTTTAGAAATAAAAAATATTCTAAAATAATCTATATAATATAAATAAATCTAATAAAAAATTTCTATACTATATTCTATAGTTTTGAATACTGCAATACACTCGTGTGAAAATTGTTTAATTTAAGTGGTCTAAACTCAAAAAATAAATCAAGTGTAACATGATACTTTGAAAAACTGTAACTACTTGTTATTCGAGGATTTTTAATTCAAAAAGTAAATCGATGACCTATTCTTTTTAACAAAGGGGTAAAAAAAGTAGGAACAATTTCCTATTCTTTTTAACAAAGGGGTAAAAAAAGTAGGAACAATTTCCTAGACTAAAATACCAATAATTTTTAAGGCAGTATAACTGCAGTAACTAACTTCCCATTTCCTGTATCTCCGGAATCCTGCATCAGATCTTTTTTAATTAAAATAGGACTATAAGGGAAATATACCCTTCCAAATTCCCTCGCGCTGGTCCGGGCTCCTTTGGAGAATATACCAACTGCCGGGATAAAAACTATCCTATATCCTTTTTCGGGTCTCAAACTATCCTTTGCCAAATTTCATTTAAATCTGTTTAGTAGTTTAGGCGTGGAAAAGAGACAGACAGACAGACAGACAGACAGAGTTTCTTTCGCATTTACAATATAAGTATGGATTACCCGAAAAGTCGAAATCGAAAGAAAACGATAAAAACATTTGAAATGACGTTAAAATATAAATATATTTTTCATTGTATGATTGTATGATAATCTATACATATAATAAAATCGTAGAAAAGTCAAAACTGTACATTGAATATTTTTTTAAAAGAATACTAGGGGCGTTATCTACAATCGACATCGAAGTCAAAAATATAGTTTTTAGAATTTTTGTTTGTTTGTATGTATGTATGTCCGGGGTAAACTCAAAAATACTGCATGCATTTACTTCAAATTTTGCATGAATATTACTAACAGGTCGGGTCAACATAAAGGCTACATATTATCACGCTATCACCTACGAGGTAGGAGCTGTGCGGAGTAAACGAAGTCCGCGCTGACGAAGTCGCAGGAATAAAAGTATCTTCCTTTGAAGAATAGGCCAACTGCCGTTCTGCCATTCAGGTCGTAAAAGGCAACCGATTGGCTATCGAGTCACTACCATCGTGGCTACTAGGTGGTAGAGTTCTGCATTGTCTCGCCCAGGTCTGCTACAACCGCCTTACCTATTCCTGCCGCAATAGCGTCAGTGCTTGTCGGTGTCGTGTTCCGGTTTGGAGGGTAAGGTAGCCGGTAAACTTATGCATGTGCATTGCTATCTTGTGGTGAGGGCTAATGAGACCTCACCACAAGATAGCAACGCACCATTAACATCTTTGGTGTCTATAGGCGATGGTTAACTCTTTCCATCAGGAGACCCATCTGCTTGTTTGTTATGATAAAAAAAAGGTGGTAGAATTCGGCAACGTCTCGCCCGAGTATTTGGTACCACCGCCTCACATATTTTTGTCGCAATAGCGTCAATATTTGTCGTTTTCGTATTTTGGTTTGGACGGTAAGGTTGCCCGTAGACTTATGCGTTGCCGTCCTATAACACGGATAAAAACGAACTATTTATATATTATGTGTCTATAGGCAACCATTTCTCTTTTAAGCAGAAGAGCCATTTACTAGTTTGCTAACTTTTGAATTGTGATATAAAAAAAGCAAAAATATTTTAAAATCGGTTCGTAAATAACCGAGTTCTGAGGTGACAAACATAAAAAGAAAAATAAAGCAGAAATAAAACCGTTCTCTTTTTGGAAAGTCGCTTGAAAATATTTCTAAATACTGATAGTTATCTGCGACTTATAAACAACTATCTGCAAAGAAAGTGGGTCTTATATATATATATATATATATATATATATATATATATATATATATATATATATATATATATATGTAGGAAGTGGGTCAGATACGATAAATAAAATGAGGATATGGTGATATAACAACTTTTATATTTTGATCAACTTTCCATTATTAATTACTTGTTCTCGTTAACAATTAATGAATTCGTTAAAAAATCATAATTATTTCTTATTATAAATAAGTCATAATTTAAGCAATAGATAGTCCATTATAAATTGTACTGCGACTAATTTATAGTTGACAATAATAATTAACTTGTTTGCACAAATTAATTATCCAAGAGTCAAGGATAAGCTACTAGCAAGATACAACAAGTGTACCGAGCCACGCCAGAGCCTAGACTGCCCTATCGGCGGGCGCTCAGAGCCTTTTATACAGGTAGCAAAACAAGTTGAGTAAGTAGTAGGGATATCGAACGATGCGCTTATACTTATACGGATATACGGGAACTGGCTCACTGGTGGTGGGGGTACGCGGGAGGTGGCTCAAGTTTGTGGGTTGTTGGAGATCGAATTCTAAAAAAAAAAAAAAAATTTGGACTCGTTTCTGGGGTTTTACCCCCCATTTAAATCGAATGCGCTGGGTCCCGTGTCGATATGACGCATATTTTCAGCATTTTCATGTAGATTTGAATTATATAATTACACAATGGATTGGGTGAGCTATTGTTTCCTTTGTTAGGTCGACCCTTTTCTACGATGCAAGATTTATTGTTTATTAACGGCGCCCCGGTGGTCCATCAAAAGCGTCAAGCGTGAATAGTGTTTTAACCGACTTTTCTAAAAAAGACGAGGCTCTCGATTCGTTGCAATTTTTTTATGTATGTTCACCGATTACTGGAAGACGATTCGGTTAAAACACTATCCACTATATGATATATTCACGCTTTTGATGGACCACCGAGAACTTTACAAAGATAAATGTTTCAAACCTAACCTAACCTAAACTTTTTTGCATGTATTTTTATAGATTGATTTGGCGAATCGAAAACCTCGACCTTTTTGTGAAGTCGGTTAAAAGACTATTGACTATATGATATATTCACGCTTTTATGGACCACCGAGAACTTTACAAAGATAAATGTTTCAAACCTAACCTAACCTAAACTTTTTTGCATGTATTTTTATAGATTGATTTGGCGAATCGAAAACCTCGACCTTTTTGTGAAGTCGGTTAAAAGACTATTGACTATATGATATATTCACGCTTTTATGGACCACCGAGAACTTTACAAAGACAAATGTTTCAAACCTAACTTAACCTAAACTTTTTTGCATGTATTTTTATAGATTGATTTGGCGAATCGATAACCTCGCCATTTTTGTGAAGTCGGCTAAAACACTATCCACTATATGTTATATTCACGCTTTTATGGAACACCGAGAATGTCACAAAGATAAATGCTTCAAAATTCTATCGTAATAATGTATCATAATTACGTATGTAAAATATATTTGTAATATACACCTAATATGTAAAATATTTAATAAACAGCCAAACCCAGAAATACAAACATCTATGCTCAAAAAATGCTATCACACAAATGTTTTGTCTATGTTGGGAATTGAACCCAGTCCCATTGATATGCAGTGCGTATTCAGGTTCGCTAACCACTCGACCAACTAAGCGGTCATGTGTGTGTCCTGCTGTGCGACCAATTCAATACGATAAATCTAATATATAACAATGACCATTGCAGCGAGTTATGTTTCATGTTAGAACAGGTCACCGCTCAACCAACCAGGTGGTCTGCAGTCATGGCAATTGAGAAATTTATTCGCCATAAATCTTTGATGAAAAAACTTTTTATTGTGTATTCTCCTGCTGTGTGACCAATTTGACGCAATTAATCTAATATAACAATGATCATTGCAGCGAGTTATGTTTCATCTAGCTTATTCAAGTTACAACAGGTCTCCATAGCGAGAAGTTGGGGGTAAAAATTTTAGAATATAAAAGCCACAATTGATGGTTTTATGTTATTACTTATTCTGAAATCGTTGACTTTAATCTTCTCTTTAGACTTGTTTGTGCGTATAAAGTGTGATTGTGTGAATTACGACTTCAAGATCCTGTAATGGAGGTTAGTACTATGTATTTTTTACGCTTTATTTTGTATATGTTCGTTTTTACTGTTACAATTATGATGCGATAGCCTTTGAGCTCTGATTTTAAATTTCTGTGCTGCTATTAGAGCTATTAAACCTAAGGCTGTAAAGTTTTGATACCTAGTTATGCTTAAAATTTGTATTTGAAAAATTGATTTCAAGACATATTATGTGCTTATAACTTTCTGATACTTTCTAATAAAATTCTGTAACTTGTGTGTTTATTATTTAAACGCATTAAAATGTGAAAACATAAGGCTAGATATATTTTTAATACATATCTGCGATCACGATGACAGATTTTAATACAGATATGTAGAATCAATTTTATATTTGTGATTTACCATTCCAAAAATGAGCTATATTAGCAAATTTGTAGTTTGTTTAGTAGTGTGTAGTACCTAGTTCGAAAAACTTTTTGCTAAACATGTGTTCTTTATTGTTTCAGTTAGCACAAAACACATTCTACTATAACCCTCAGTCTAATTACAATGATGAAGTTAGTGATGAAGAGGGAACACTGGCGTTCAAACTAAAAAAACATTTAGCTGCGAAGAGACCCAACAATATTGATTGCTTCTTTGAAACACCTACGAAGAAAAAAAAGTTCCAAAAACAAAGTTCATTAATTGCTCAAGGTGGCAAGGATGGTGTATCTTACATCATGTCCGGCGAAAACGACGCGACAAAGGCCACGCACCTTGTGAAAATAGAGATTTACGACATGGCTAAAATTCGCAATTTACCATCTACTGACCATTGGAAACATGCAGACGTCCGAGTCAAATACTATACACAATGTCAAGAGGACAAATATTTGGATAGCACAAAAGACATTATTTACAATATTACCAAACATATTTCTGAAACCCCCCAGTGCGTTAAATATACCAACCAGGTGGTCTGCAGTCATGGCAAATGAGAAATTTATTCGCCATAAATCTTTGATGAAAAAACTTTTTATTGTGTATTCTCCTGCTGTGTGACCAATTTGACGCACATTTAATGTTATAACAAAAAGCCTTAAGCAAACTTTTAAAGTTACCAGTTAGATTAAATTAATAGTCTCGTGTAGTGCGTCTCGAATTCTCAGGCAGAATTCTCATTGTAGTGTAGAAAAAGTTAAATGTGAAATAATTTTTAAACAGTGTGAGTGAAGTATTGTATATAACTAGTAGTGCTGTGAACATTTTGCCATACACAACTTCGCTCTACGTTGATCATCATGGTGGAATCATTCTACAATAACCTTTATGATGAGCAACTATATAAAGTCTGTGAAGACATTGCAGCAGATTGAAGATGTGAATTTAAAAAATAATTGCGAGGAAATCGTTCATAGCAGTTATTTTGAAACGTGAGTATGCACTATTTGTCATGTTATAACTTTACTCCGTAGTATGGGGAAGGGATAGCGTTTCGATGTATTTATATTGAAGTGACAAGCCCTACAATGTCAATTGTTATTTTTCTCTAGCAAGTGATTGACTTATAGTGTAAAGTTAACACCATGTTTTTTGAATTAAATAATCTATCCAGCTTTGAAATACAAAGTATTGGTAAAGATTTATTGCTGAAAAAATTTCATCGTTTAATTAGAATGTGGTACATCAACGATAAGTTACCTGAAATCTTGAAAAACGATTGTGATGTAATTCCATATTTCACACCTTGTGATGGTCATTATTCGCAGAAATCAAAAAATTTTGATGAAATTGATGGTGTTTTAAAAATGCAAAGCTACTGCAGTTATTGCAAAGCAAAAAAGAGTCAGTATTTTTTCGGCGTTTGTAATCTTAGCTTAACTTTAACATTGTTAATAATACACTTTTTTTTTGTTTTAGATCGTCGCAGTTTGGTAGTGGAGTGAAAAAGAGAAATCGTGATAACCATGAACTGGCATCAACAAGCAAAAGAGCATACCTACCAAGTTTAAATAATTCTGTTGACCATGTAAGTACAGAAAATAATGTTGTTATTGAATGTTCATTATGTAATGTATCCGTTAAAAAAAAATTTTTTGCCAGTCACTTAAAAAGCAATATTCATAAGAAAAATGCATTAATTAACGACACAAATTTGCCTAACGTTTACCTGATAGAAACGGCGTTCGCTAATAGGATTATGACATATCGAATAACATCAAATTCAAACAGATTAGACCATAATTTTGAAACAGCAGAATTATTTCTAGAAAGTACAAAAAATACTATTTTTCAATTAATAAACAGGTGTGTCTTGGAACACATTATTGTTAAAATTAATTTTCTTTTGCATGCTGATTTTATACAGCAAACGAAAGAGTTACACAATTCGTTTGATTTTCAATCAAAAAATTATACTTTTTGTCATGGTGATGATTTAAACATTATATATAAATCGTTGACAAACGAAATTTCTTCAAAGTTAAATAGTTTTGAAAAAAAGGACAGCGGATGGAGTTTAGTTAAAATTAACTATGTCGATATGAATGTGAATAAATTTAACCCTTTACGAGGTTCTTCATACATTGATTTGCCTCAAGATGTTAAGTCTAAAAAGGCAATTATTAACGTTCAAAATAATGATTACCAGTGTTTTCTATGGTCCGTGTTAGCTGGGTTATATCCAGTGCATAAAAACGCAAATAGAGTAAGTTCTTATACGTTTCATAAAAATAAACTGAATTTTGATGATATTCCATTCCCCGTTAAACTTAAAGACATACAAAAATTTGAAAACATAAACAACATAAGTATAAATGTCTTTGGTTTAGAATACGACTCAAAAACTAAAATTAACCAGGTCGTAGGGCCGTTATATTTTACAAAATGTAAAAAACCAGTGCATTTAAATTTATTATATATCACACAAGGTTCAAGCGGACATTACTGCTACATAAAATCCCTTTCAAGACTAGTGACTAAACAATTATCAAAATCTAACGATAAATTATTTATATGTGATGGGTGTTTGTTATTTTTTAGATCACAAGAAAAACTGATTAATCATCAGAAATATGACTGTAAACATATTTGTATTCAATTGCCGACCAATAAACCTACTACTAGAAATTGGTTTAATGATAGTATACCAAATAATTTTATTACATTTAATAATTACGAACGTAAATTAAAAGTACCCTTTGTAGTCTACGCAGATTTTGAAGCTTTTTTAAATCCCATTCAAACGTGTGCGTCGAACCCCACCCAATCATTTACTATCAATGTTCAAAAACATGAAATTTATAGTTTTGGCTATTATATAAAATGTTCTTTTGAGTCAAAGTTATCGAAATATAGAACATATACTGGTAAAAATTGTGCTCAAATGTTTTTGCAATATTTAAAAAACGATATTACCATAATATGTCGTGAAAATACTTTAGTAAAGGTTCCGTTACCATTAACATCTGAAGATAATTTTTTAATTAACAATTGTATTGAGTGTTACATATGTAACAGGAGTTTAGGTGAAAGCGAGACAACATTATCTTATGATAAATATACAGGACGCTTCTTAGGCGTGTCTCATGCTATTTGCGATAGAAAATATCATACACCTAACTTCATACCTGTATTTTTCCATAATCTAACTAATTATGATGCACATTTTATAGTACAAGGCTTAAATTTTGAAAATGGCGAGATTGAAATTATTCCACAAAATAAAGAAAAATATATATCATTAACAAAAGAAATAAATATTGACAATCGTAAAATCAAATTACGATTTCTCGATTCACTTAAATTTATGTCTAGTAGTTTGGAAAAATTAGCATCAAATTTAAAACCTGAACAATTTCGCGAACTGCGAATAAATTTTCCGCAAAGTGATGATTTTAATCTTTTAATTAGAAAAGGCGTTTATCCTTACGAATGTATGACTTCATTCGAATCTTTAAAAATGACATCTCTACCTACTCGAGACAAATTTTTTAATTCGTTAATTGATAAAGATATCACCGAAAACGATTTTAATCATGCAAATGTTGTTTGGAATCATTTTGACTGTCAAAATATGAGTGATTATTCAAATTTATATCTAAAAACAAATGTTTTATTGTTAACTGATATTTTTGAAAATTTTAGAGATGTCTGTTTAAGCACTTACAAATTAGACCCTGCTCATTATTATACCGCTCCAGGGTTGAGTTGGGATGCAATGCTATTTTACACCAATATTCGTTTAGAACTTCTCACAGATTTTGAAATGGTTGCATTTATTAAAAAGGGTATTCGCGGTGGCATATCTCAATGTAGTAACAGACATGCAAGGGCTAATAACAAGTTTATGTTGGACTACAACCCAATGGAACCATCTTCATTTCTTACCTATCTAGATGCTAATAATCTTTACGGATGGGCGATGTCCCAATCTCTTCCCATAGGTGACTTTCAATGGGTCAAAGTAGATACTGATTTTAAGGTACCAAACGATGCAGGCTATGGTTTTGTATTAGAAGTTGATTTGGAATATCCAGATGACTTACATGATTACCATTCTGATTTACCATTTTGTCCTGAAATGACATGTTTTGATAATAGTAACGAAAATAAGCTTATTACTAATTTGCACAATAAAAAAAGATATGTTATTCATTACAGAAACCTTAAACAATGTATAGAAAAAGGTTTGCGTTTGGTAAAAATTCACAAAATGTTAAAATTTATTCAAAGTCCATGGTTGAAAAGTTACATTGATTTAAATACACATTTGCGTACTTTATCTTCCACAGATTTTGAAAAAGATTTTTTTAAATTAATGAACAACGCCATTTTTGGTAAAACTATGGAAAACGTAGAAAAACGAGTGAATGTAAACTTACTTTCCCATTGGGAAAATCTAGGGAAAAAACAGGGAGTTCAGTCATTAATTGCTAGACCCGAATACCATAGTTTATCAATTTTTTCAGAAAATTTGGTTGCTGTACAACTAAATAAAACCAAAATTTTTTATAATAAACCAATTTACCTCGGATTTAGCATACTAGATATATCTAAAACATTAATGTATCAATTCCATTATGATTACATGAAACCAAAATACAAGGAAAATATTAAACTCTTATATACTGATACAGATAGCTTTGTATATCAAATTTTTACGCAAAATTTTTATGATGACATCAAACCCGATTTAAACTCATACTTCGATACTTCTGATTATTCTCCGGATAATGATTATAGATTACCACTATTAAATAAAAAAAAGTTAGGATTTTTCAAAGATGAGAACAATGGAAAAATATTCAAAGAATTTGTTGGTCTACGTGCTAAAATGTATGCGATGGATATACAAGACCAATTTATAGCTAAAGCAAAAGGGGTCAATAAATGTGTCACCAATAAATTCAATCTTGACGATTACAAAGAATGTTTATTTAAAAAAAATAGTAAATTTTGCGAAATGTTGCGCTTTAAATCCATAAAACATACAATATACACTCAAAAAATTAATAAAGTATCGTTGTCAAATAATGACAATAAAAGATACTTAAAAACTGATTCTACAGATACTTTGGCTTGGGGTCATTATAGTTTAAGGAACATTCAATCTTAACGTTATTTTATGTACACTAGTTATCAGATTATTTACAATTTGTTTTTATTGTGTAATTGTATATTTTATTTTGTGTAATTTTAGCTTAAAAATTACCTCTGCTTTAACTTGATAGATCATTAAGTTAGACTGATATTTATTTTTGATCACCATAAAAATAAATTAAATTTGTAAAAAGTGAACAAAGTCCTATGCCGTTTTTTTTCCTTCATATTTACGTAATAATCGTCATACATAAACACAATACTGTACACTTATTTTAAATTGAATAAATAGAGAACTTAACTTATTACTACGAGTTACATAAATGTGTCGGTATTTATAAGTCAGTGAAAAGTACAAATACATCACTATCTAATTCACAGTTTTGCAAGACACACGTATTTAAAAAAATGATACACTTCTTTCATCCATTTACATGTATAGTAGCTGGACCTAGTGGTTGTGGGAAATCAAATTTTGTTACAAATTTTTTGAATTATGCTAAAGACGTATGTGATGTTCAATTTACGGAAATAGTTTGGTGCTATGATGAAATGCAGCCACTGTATGATTTGGAGTATGTTAATTACCATCAAGGAATACCAGATATGAATATGTTTGATGGTGAGCACCCCAAACTTCTTATCATTGACGATCTCATGAGAGAATCTGATGGGCGAATTGTGGATATCTTCACTAAAGGTAGTCACCATAGAAATTTAAGCGTTTTTTATATAACGCAAAATTTGTTTCACCAAGGTAAAGGGCAAAGAGATATTTCTCTCAATTCTAGCTATGTGATTTATTTTAAAAATCCTAGAGATAGAACTCAAATACGACATTTGGCTCGTCAAGTTTATCCTGATAGCCCAAAATTTGTTGAGGAAGCTTACAAAGATGCCACTATGAAGGCACATGGTTATCTTATGATTGACCTTAAACAAAATACTAATGATATGTGTCGTTTTAAAAGTAACATATATCCATTTGATTTAAATTGTGTAGTTTACTTACCAAAAAAAGGATATAAATATGACGCAAAGCAGCATATTTTAATCAGTTCTAAATAATGAATGAAGAGGAAACATCCCACTCAAATATATTAAGAGCATTAAATACATTTAAATCGGAATATCGTGAAGCTATATTAAAAAAATGCGATGATAGAGAAGTAAAATATATTTGTGAATGTATACTAAAGACATTCGAACACAAAATCGAGATTAAAGATAAAAAAGTATCAATCATCAGCATATGTAAATTAAATTGTTTTTTTTCGACAGATATTCAGTAATATTACTCATAATAAATACTTTAAGACTCACATTAATTGAACCAGTTTGAAATTATGTTTGGAAGAGTAACAACGCATCAAAATTTACTAAAGGCATTATTACATTTAAAACCTAAATATCGAGATGCCTTATTAAAAATTTGTGGTGATGAAGAAATAAACTGTATAAGTGAGTGCGTATTTAATGTTTTAAACGGTAAAATACCATTGAAAGAAAAAGAAAGATCTAAATTGAAAAAACACAAAAAACAATTAAGAATTTTGGTTTCAAAGGGGAAAAATAAGTTACGAAAAAGAATAGTAATACAAAAGGGTGGAGCGTTTTTACCCATTATATTAGGTGCGGTTTTAAGTAATATATTTAATTCTCTTTCTCAATAAATATGGAACATACTAAGAAAATGTTACTAATTGAACCGTGCGTTCTGGAAAAACTGAAACAAAAAGACAACTCTTGCGACGAATCTCTTTCACGTCTAGATAAAGAAATGCATAAAATTATGAAAAGCAAAATAGAAGATCGCGAAAAATGGTCTATTTATTATCAAACACTTCGACGGTATTTACATTTCAATGAAGAAAGAAAAATTCCACTGAAATTACCAATAATTTCTGATTATATTGACAAAGACTGTATGGATGATGATGAGGATCAACTATTAAAGAGACCATTAACAACAAAAAAATATAATAAAGTTGACATGGGTGTTCAAACTTTAAATGAAATACAACCAAATAAAACAGACGTTCAAGTGCAGACTGGTCCATTAGAGCATGAAGAATCGGTGTGTGAAGAAGAATCTAAAGTTTACAGTACTTCATATTTGTTACGGTTAGTTCCAAAAACATTTAAAAAAAAGGAGAGTTTTTAATAAATGCTATGGTTCAAAATCCCAACCGAATTCGTTGGGATGATAAAGGAGCTGTAATTATTGATAACAAAATTATACCTAATAGTAATATTGTTGACTTAATCAATAATATTTTAAGATCATTAAAACGACCAAAACCACTGGCATGGGAGCAGTTTTCAAAAACACTTATTGATATAGGAGTACCTTTATACTGCATTGGTAATACTGATATTCAAGAATACCTTCAGAACTACTATTTGCAAGATTTGAAAGAAACTTCAAATCAAAATAAAAAGTTGTCATCACCTAAATCTCACAGTAAAATTGATTGGGAACGATGGACCCCTTATTAAATACGAGTATAAATCAGATTTATTACGACATTTCTCATCCAGCTGGTTATAGTAGTATTGATAAATTAACAGCAGCTGTAAAACATAAAATGAATAAATCTGAGGTACGGGACTGGCTTCGATCTCAAGAAACATATACATTACACAAACAAGTTCAAAGAAAATTTCCAAGAAACAAATATATTTTGTCTAATTTAAACTATTTATGGCAAGCAGATTTAAGTGACATGCGCAGTTATAGTCAATATAATGATGGTTATAAATATATACTTTGTGTTATTGATGTATTCAGTAAATACGCTTTCGCTAGGGCAATGAGAAAAAAAAAATTCAGAAACAGTGAAAACATGTCTTGAAAGTATATTTACTGAAGCAAATACGACCCCCACACATATACAGTCTGATAAAGGCACTGAGTTTGTTTCTAAAGACGTAAGAACGTATTTAAATAATAAAAACATAAATTATTATACAACAAATAATCCAGACATTAAAGCTAGCATTGTTGAAAGATTTCAAAGAACTTTAAAAATGAGAATGTGGCGTTATTTTACCCACAAAAATACTTACAGATATATAGATATTTTGCAAGATTTACTGTACTCTTACAATCACAGCTACCATTCAAGTATAAAAATGCCACCGTGTGAAGTAAATTCTAGCAATATCATAACGGTATGGAATAATTTATATGGGAAGTATGTAGACACTAGAAATATTGCACCTGTGCCCAAGTTCAAAGTTGGTGATTACGTAAGAATAACTAAGTATAAGCACATATTCCAAAAAGGTTATGAAACTAATTGGAGCGATGAAATATTTGTTATTACTTCAATCATAAACCGAAAACCTATGTTAGTTTATACTTTAAAAGATCTGCAAGGTGAAATTATCGAGGGTACTTTTTATGAAAAAGAATTGCAAAAGATTATATATGATCCCCACCACCAAGAACATAAAATAGATAAAATATTAAGTACTCGATATTCTGGAATTAGAAAGGAAGTGCTTGTGAAGTGGAAAGGATATCCGAGCAAATTTAATAGTTGGATTAAAGTAACAGAATTAAAAAATATACAATGAATGAACATAGCTTTTATGTAACATTGCTAAGCAATAGCTCAACTCAATATTTTCCTAATAACAGTACAGCAAATTTTTTTACAAAATTGCCAAAAACCGTGAAATTAGAGGGTGAATGGGTAGTTGGCTTAGTAGAATTTCATTTTCCGTGTACCATGCTAAATATACGGGAACATGAAAATGTAGTTTACATTAAAAAGGACCGATATATGCCACAAGATAAAAGTGTGGTTTCGGTGGAATATAAAAGTCACATTCCCGCTACTAATTACGATAATATTGATCACGTGCTAAAAGCATTAAATGAAAATCCTCTTTTGAGTAAAGATGTTGTGTTTCGTCATGATGATATATCAAAGCGTATTGTAGTTACAAATCATAATAAACTCATAACATCTATAAGTGCTACAACAACACTCTCTTTACAGTTAGGTTTCGAACCAAACACAAATTTTGTTAAAACTTTGTATGGGAAATATCCTGTTAATTTGCATCTAGGTTTACCCTCTCAAATATTTATTTACACAGATATTATACAACCGCAAATAGTAGGAGATGTAATAACACCGTTACTAAGAATCGTTCCTTTAGACCCCACTCTATATATTTATGGTGCTTATAAAATGAACGCGTTCTCCCCTGCACACTACGTATCTGTCATGCGTAGGGAGTTTGATGTAATAGAAATTGATATAAGAACAAGTACAGGGGAAAAAGTACCATTTCAGTTTGGAATTTCGTGTATAAAACTACATTTCAAGAGGGTTAATTAATTATTAAGTTATTATAACAATGACATGCCCATACCAACATTATTATACGCATCAAGCCGGTTCAGGTATTGGTATTATATATAAAGGAGTTCCTTACCAACGCGGTAATGGTATCGGCAGTTTCCTTGGTGGACTTTTTAGATCAGTGTTACCATTACTAGCTAGTGGTGCGAGAGTTGTAGGGAAAGAAGCTCTGAATGCTCGTATTAATTTATTATCTGATATTGCTAGTGCACGCCCTCTAAAGGAAAGCTTAAAATCTCGCTTGAAAGATGTCAATAGTAATTTAAAAAGAAAAGCTGACGAAAAAATAGACTCATTGATGTCTGGATCAGGATATAAGAGTAGAAGACCCTCCAAAAAGTTAGCTATTCGATTGAAAGCTTCAAAACGTAAGGGTGTCAAAAAAGTGCGGAAAGAAAATATTAAAGATATATTTTCAATTTAAATAATGTCGTTCTTGCATAATCACTCTTGCGAATGTGCTAAGTCAGAGTTGGATTTATTTGCTCTACCATCAACTCAAACAAGCATAGAAAGCGGAATGTGGATTCATTATAATCCGATATCATCTCTAAATGACGAAGGTCCTATTGAATTTTTGATACCTGGAAGTGGTGATGATTACATTGATTTATCGCATACTTTACTTCACGTCAAAGCCAAAATTATTAATCAAGATTCAAGTAAACTTATTGCTGATGCTAAAGTAGCTCCGGTAAACAACTGGTTACACTCACTTTTTGGACAGATAGATATTTATATGAATCAGAAATTAATTTCCCCTCCAAACAACACTTATCCATATCGTGCATATATTGAAAATTTACTCAATTATGGATCTGCAGCCAAAGAAACCCATTTGTCGTGTGGCTTATGGTATGAAGATACTGCTGGAAAAATGGATGCATGTGATGATAGCAATAAAGGTTTTAAAAAAAGAAATCAGCTATGTAGGACAAGTAATACTATTGAAATGATTGGGCAGTTGCATGGAGATATATTCAATCAAGAAAAGTTTTTAATTAATGGAGTGGAATTACGTGTAAAATTAGTGCGGTCGAAAGAAGCATTTAATCTGATGTCTCCAACTGATGATGTTAAATACAAAGTAGATATTTTATCTGCCAGTCTTATAGTTCGTAAAGCTAAAATCAATCCTTCAATTTTGTTAGCACATGAAAAAGTATTAACTACTACTACCGCAAAATATCCAGTTACTCGCGCTGAAGTAAAAGTTTTAACTATTCAATCTGATGTACAAAGCAAAACACTAGATAATGTGTTCCTAGGTCAAGTACCTAAAAGATGTATAGTGGGTTTTGTAACTAATGCAGCATTTAACGGTAGTCTTGGCATGAATCCTTTTAACTTTGAACATTTCAAGCTCAACTCTTTTAGTTTTTATATAGACGGACAACAAATACCTTCTAAAACTTTACAACCCTCATTTGAAAGCAATTTATATACTAGTGCATATCATACGTTGTTTTATGGGACAGGAATTCATTTTTTAAATGATGGAAACTCCATAAGCAAAGAAGATTTTGCAAATGGTTATTGTTTGCTATGTTATGATATGACTCCAGACTTGTCTGCTAATTCCAGTTCACATTGGAATCTAATCAGGCGTGGATGTGTTCGATTAGAAGTTCGTTTTGACGAAGCTTTATCAAAAACAATTAATTGTATAATATATGCGGAATTTGATAATGTAATAGAAATAAATAAAAATAGGGAAATAAGCGTCGACTATAATAGTTAAAACTTTTTATAACAGAAAAAATGAATACATGTAATATTAAAGAGTTTTTGAAAAGAATCGATCCTTCATTAAAAAATAACGTATATGCTGCTAATCGTTTGCCCATACATGTTTCCTTACCTATTTATCTCATAAGTAATTTGGATCCCGATACCATGTCAGGATCACATTGGGTGGCTATATATATAAATAATAATGGTGTTGGAGAATACTTTGATTCTTTTGGAAGGAAACCACAAGGATACCTAGAACATTTTTTACAAAAAAATTGCAAATATTTTGTATGCAATGGAAAAGTTATTCAAAATTACTTAACTTCAGTGTGTGGCATGTATTGCTTACTTTATATTTATTGTAGGCGGAAGTCTATCTCGATGTTTGACTTTATTAATATGTTTTGTGGTAATACTATGTACAACGACTTATGTTTAGAAATAATGTTTAAAAATGTATTTAAAATAAAATGATCCACAAAGAGTATCTTGTTTTATTTTTATTTAAAGTTTAACCTGATCTTACAGTAAATATCTACGGTATCTTTCAAGAATAGATCATCTGCCATTCTGCCAGGCAGCTCATAAAAAGCGAGTGATTGACAAAACGAATCACCACTACTATATTGTAGTGCTCTGCAATTTTTCACCCAGGTATAAGGTACCACTGCTTTACCTATTCCTATCAGTATAACGTTAATGTTAGCAAGGTAGTTGGTAGACTTAAGCATGTGGCGTTCCCCTTTACACGAGGAAAGCCATCTGCTTGTTGTTTGTTTCTTTTTAATAATTTAAAAAATAATAAAAACGACAAAATTGGTTTCGGAAATATTTATTTTTTATTCAGTTATACATTATATATAGTCAATGTTGATTTTTATGGTCTATATAGTATTTAACGCACTGGGGGGTTTCAGAAATATGTTTGGTAATATTGTAAATAATGTCTTTTGTGCTATCCAAATATTTGTCCTCTTGACATTGTGTATAGTATTTGACTCGGACGTCTGCATGTTTCCAATGGTCAGTAGATGGTAAATTGCGAATTTTAGCCATGTCGTAAATCTCTATTTTCACAAGGTGCGTGGCCTTTGTCGCGTCGTTTTCGCCGGACATGATGTAAGATACACCATCCTTGCCACCTTGAGCAATTAATGAACTTTGTTTTTGGAACTTTTTTTTCTTCGTAGGTGTTTCAAAGAAGCAATCAATATTGTTGGGTCTCTTCGCAGCTAAATGTTTTTTTAGTTTGAACGCCAGTGTTCCCTCTTCATCACTAACTTCATCATTGTAATTAGACTGAGGGTTATAGTAGAATGTGTTTTGTGCTAACTGAAACAATAAAGAACACATGTTTAGCAAAAAGTTTTTCGAACTAGGTACTACACACTACTAAACAAACTACAAATTTGCTAATATAGCTCATTTTTGGAATGGTAAATCACAAATATAAAATTGATTCTACATATCTGTATTAAAATCTGTCATCGTGATCGCAGATATGTAATAAAAATATATCTAGCCTTATGTTTTCACATTTTAATGCGTTTAAATAATAAACACACAAGTTACAGAATTTTATTAGAAAGTATCAGAAAGTTATAAGCACATAATATGTCTTGAAATCAATTTTTCAAATACAAATTTTAAGCATAACTAGGTATCAAAACTTTACAGCCTTAGGTTTAATAGCTCTAATAGCAGCACAGAAATTTAAAATCAGAGCTCAAAGGCTATCGCATCATAATTGTAACAGTAAAAACGAACATATACAAAATAAAGCGTAAAAAATACATAGTACTAACCTCCATTACAGGATCTTGAAGTCGTAATTCACACAATCACACTTTATACGCACAAACAAGTCTAAAGAGAAGATTAAAGTCAACGATTTCAGAATAAGTAATAACATAAAACCATCAATTGTGGCTTTTATATTCTAAAATTTTTACCCCCAACTTCTCGCTATGGA
This sequence comes from Apodemia mormo, assembly GCA_036924255.1. Taxonomy (NCBI): domain Eukaryota; kingdom Metazoa; phylum Arthropoda; class Insecta; order Lepidoptera; family Riodinidae; genus Apodemia; species Apodemia mormo. Next base: position 5,808,752 of record JAUPFN010000025.1, read on the forward strand.
GACCTGTTGTAACTTGAATAAGCTAGATGAAACATAACTCGCTGCAATGATCATTGTTATATTAGATTAATTGCGTCAAATTGGTCACACAGCAGGAGAATACACAATAAAAAGTTTTTTCATCAAAGATTTATGGCGAATAAATTTCTCAATTGCCATGACTGCAGACCACCTGGTTGGTTGAGCGGTGACCTGTTCTAACATGAAACATAACTCGCTGCAATGGTCATTGTTATATATTAGATTTATCGTATTGAATTGGTCGCACAGCAGGACACACACATGACCGCTTAGTTGGTCGAGTGGTTAGCGAACCTGAATACGCACTGCATATCAATGGGACTGGGTTCAATTCCCAACATAGACAAAACATTTGTGTGATAGCATTTTTTGAGCATAGATGTTTGTATTTCTGGGTTTGGCTGTTTATTAAATATTTTACATATTAGGTGTATATTACAAATATATTTTACATACGTAATTATGATACATTATTACGATAGAATTTTGAAGCATTTATCTTTGTGACATTCTCGGTGTTCCATAAAAGCGTGAATATAACATATAGTGGATAGTGTTTTAGCCGACTTCACAAAAATGGCGAGGTTATCGATTCGCCAAATCAATCTATAAAAATACATGCAAAAAAGTTTAGGTTAAGTTAGGTTTGAAACATTTGTCTTTGTAAAGTTCTCGGTGGTCCATAAAAGCGTGAATATATCATATAGTCAATAGTCTTTTAACCGACTTCACAAAAAGGTCGAGGTTTTCGATTCGCCAAATCAATCTATAAAAATACATGCAAAAAAGTTTAGGTTAGGTTAGGTTTGAAACATTTATCTTTGTAAAGTTCTCGGTGGTCCATAAAAGCGTGAATATATCATATAGTCAATAGTCTTTTAACCGACTTCACAAAAAGGTCGAGGTTTTCGATTCGCCAAATCAATCTATAAAAATACATGCAAAAAAGTTTAGGTTAGGTTAGGTTTGAAACATTTATCTTTGTAAAGTTCTCGGTGGTCCATCAAAAGCGTGAATATATCATATAGTGGATAGTGTTTTAACCGAATCGTCTTCCAGTAATCGGTGAACATACATAAAAAAATTGCAACGAATCGAGAGCCTCGTCTTTTTTAGAAAAGTCGGTTAAAACACTATTCACGCTTGACGCTTTTGATGGACCACCGGGGCGCCGTTAATAAACAATAAATCTTGCATCGTAGAAAAGGGTCGACCTAACAAAGGAAACAATAGCTCACCCAATCCATTGTGTAATTATATAATTCAAATCTACATGAAAATGCTGAAAATATGCGTCATATCGACACGGGACCCAGCGCATTCGATTTAAATGGGGGGTAAAACCCCAGAAACGAGTCCAAATTTTTTTTTTTTTTTTAGAATTCGATCTCCAACAACCCACAAACTTGAGCCACCTCCCGCGTACCCCCACCACCAGTGAGCCAGTTCCCGTATATCCGTATAAGTATAAGCGCATCGTTCGATATCCCTACTACTTACTCAACTTGTTTTGCTACCTGTATAAAAGGCTCTGAGCGCCCGCCGATAGGGCAGTCTAGGCTCTGGCGTGGCTCGGTACACTTGTTGTATCTTGCTAGTAGCTTATCCTTGACTCTTGGATAATTAATTTGTGCAAACAAGTTAATTATTATTGTCAACTATAAATTAGTCGCAGTACAATTTATAATGGACTATCTATTGCTTAAATTATGACTTATTTATAATAAGAAATAATTATGATTTTTTAACGAATTCATTAATTGTTAACGAGAACAAGTAATTAATAATGGAAAGTTGATCAAAATATAAAAGTTGTTATATCACCATATCCTCATTTTATTTATCGTATCTGACCCACTTCCTACATATATATATATATATATATATATATATATATATATATATATATATATAATATATATATAAGACCCACTTTCTTTGCAGATAGTTGTTTATAAGTCGCAGATAACTATCAGTATTTAGAAATATTTTCAAGCGACTTTCCAAAAAGAGAACGGTTTTATTTCTGCTTTATTTTTCTTTTTATGTTTGTCACCTCAGAACTCGGTTATTTACGAACCGATTTTAAAATATTTTTGCTTTTTTTATATCACAATTCAAAAGTTAGCAAACTAGTAAATGGCTCTTCTGCTTAAAAGAGAAATGGTTGCCTATAGACACATAATATATAAATAGTTCGTTTTTATCCGTGTTATAGGACGGCAACGCATAAGTCTACGGGCAACCTTACCGTCCAAACCAAAATACGAAAACGACAAATATTGACGCTATTGCGACAAAAATATGTGAGGCGGTGGTACCAAATACTCGGGCGAGACGTTGCCGAATTCTACCACCTTTTTTTTATCATAACAAACAAGCAGATGGGTCTCCTGATGGAAAGAGTTAACCATCGCCTATAGACACCAAAGATGTTAATGGTGCGTTGCTATCTTGTGGTGAGGTCTCATTAGCCCTCACCACAAGATAGCAATGCACATGCATAAGTTTACCGGCTACCTTACCCTCCAAACCGGAACACGACACCGACAAGCACTGACGCTATTGCGGCAGGAATAGGTAAGGCGGTTGTAGCAGACCTGGGCGAGACAATGCAGAACTCTACCACCTAGTAGCCACGATGGTAGTGACTCGATAGCCAATCGGTTGCCTTTTACGACCTGAATGGCAGAACGGCAGTTGGCCTATTCTTCAAAGGAAGATACTTTTATTCCTGCGACTTCGTCAGCGCGGACTTCGTTTACTCCGCACAGCTCCTACCTCGTAGGTGATAGCGTGATAATATGTAGCCTTTATGTTGACCCGACCTGTTAGTAATATTCATGCAAAATTTGAAGTAAATGCATGCAGTATTTTTGAGTTTACCCCGGACATACATACATACAAACAAACAAAAATTCTAAAAACTATATTTTTGACTTCGATGTCGATTGTAGATAACGCCCCTAGTATTCTTTTAAAAAAATATTCAATGTACAGTTTTGACTTTTCTACGATTTTATTATATGTATAGATTATCATACAATCATACAATGAAAAATATATTTATATTTTAACGTCATTTCAAATGTTTTTATCGTTTTCTTTCGATTTCGACTTTTCGGGTAATCCATACTTAAATTGTAAATGCGAAAGAAACTCTGTCTGTCTGTCTGTCTGTCTGTCTCTTTTCCACGCCTAAACTACTAAACAGATTTAAATGAAATTTGGCAAAGGATAGTTTGAGACCCGAAAAAGGATATAGGATAGTTTTTATCCCGGCAGTTGGTATATTCTCCAAAGGAGCCCGGACCAGCGCGAGGGAATTTGGAAGGGTATATTTCCCTTATAGTCCTATTTTAATTAAAAAAGATCTGATGCAGGATTCCGGAGATACAGGAAATGGGAAGTTAGTTACTGCAGTTATACTGCCTTAAAAATTATTGGTATTTTAGTCTAGGAAATTGTTCCTACTTTTTTTACCCCTTTGTTAAAAAGAATAGGAAATTGTTCCTACTTTTTTTACCCCTTTGTTAAAAAGAATAGGTCATCGATTTACTTTTTGAATTAAAAATCCTCGAATAACAAGTAGTTACAGTTTTTCAAAGTATCATGTTACACTTGATTTATTTTTTGAGTTTAGACCACTTAAATTAAACAATTTTCACACGAGTGTATTGCAGTATTCAAAACCTCTTCAAAAAGCCTTGCAATACTTGTAGAAACCTAATATGTCTATATCGTTCCAAGCTCCTTTGAAGACCAACTAGATTTTACATTTTGAATCATCGGCACTTGGTAAATTTCCATTGTTATTAATCGAAACTAGGTTATAATGTACTTGCACTTTAATTTCACTATAAATATAGACAAATAATTTTAAATTAATCGTAATATTATTTACTCATAGTAATTAAAAATATTCTTTACTATAATTATTACTTATATTAAAGAATAATACGTCCTGAAGATGCCTTAAAAAGCGAAACCGGTCGATTAATTTAAAATTATTGCTTAATAATTAAGCATTTTCAGGACATAATATTCTTTACTTTATAGTAACAAATATTACGTCCTGAAGATGCTTTAAAAAGCGAAACCGGACGATTTATTTAAAATTATTGTTTAATAATTAAGCATCTTCAGAACGTAATATTCTTTACTTTATACTACTTTATAGTAACGAATATTAAGCCCTGAAGATGCTTTAAAAAGCGAAACCGGTCGATTAATTTAAAATTATTGCTTAATAATTAAGCATTTTCAGGACGTAATATTCTTTAATTTATAGTAACGAATATTACGTCCTGAAGATGCTTTAAAAAGCGAAACCGGTCGATTAATTTAAAATTATTGCTTAATAATTAAGCATTTTCAGGACGTAATATTCTTTACTTTATAGTAACGAATATTACGTCCTGACGATGCTTTAAAAAGGCGAAACCGGTCGATTAATTTAAAATTATTGTTTAATAATTAAGCATTTTCAGGACGTAATATTCTTTACTTTATAGTAATGAATATTACGTCCTGAAGATGCCTTAAAAAGCGAAACCGGTCGATTAATTTAAAATTATTGCTTAAAATATAAGCATCTTCAGGACGTAATATTCTTTATAGTAACAAATATAACGTCCTGAAGATACCTACTTTAAAAAGCGAAACCGGTCGATTAATGTAAAATTATTGCTTAATAATTAAGCATCTTCAGGACGTAATATTAAATTAACTACTAAATAGTAAATAATTATTTTATAGTAACAAATATTACATCTTGAAGATGCTTTAAAAAGCGAAACCGGTCGATTAATTTAAAATTATTTGTCTTTATTTATAGTGAAATACAAGAACAAGTGATCATAACCTAGTTACACCACCAAATAGCAATGCACCATTAACATCTTTGGTGTCTATAGGCGATGGTTGACTCTTTCGGGCAGTAGACCCATCTGCTTGTTTGCTATCTTATGATATAAAATGTATATAAAAAAAACTACGGTTGATAGTGTTTAAAAAAATATTTCAAACACAATAATAATATAATACAGTAACTTAACATAGAAACCCATGGCCTTGTATTGTAGCGCAATTATTCAACACTGTAACCAAAGAGTACTACTATAACGTCACAGACGAGTCGTGTGAGTTTTTACATGCCTCATAAGCGGAGTATTGTGGGAGTGCTCTACCCAAATATATCAAGTACTCAGAATATATCAAGTGTAAGGATATTTTTAATAACTGTGTTTAAATGTGATTAATTAAGTAAATTTTTCGTCGTGTTGGTCCCGGCCTCCTTTGAAGAAAGGCCAATTGCCGTTCCACCAGGCAGGTCGTAAAAGGTGACCGATTGGCTATCGAATCACTACCATTGTGGCTACTAGGTGGTAGAGTTCTGCACTGTCTCGCCCGGGTCTGGTACAACCGCCTTACCTATTCCCGCCGCAATAGCGTCAGTGCTGGTCGCTGTTGTGTTCCGGTTTGGAGCGTAAGGTAGCCGGTAAACTTATGCAAGTGACATTAGACCTCGCCACACCGCACCGCACCAATAACATATTTGGTGTCTATAGGCGATGGTTGACTCTTTCCATCAGGAGACCCATATGCTTGTTTGCTATCTTATGATATAAAAAAAAGTTAATAATAACGGATTTTTAAATTTTAACAGTAAGGCCATTAAAATTTAAACTAAACCGCGTGAGTTGTCACCTGTTTGTAGGTGGTGTGATGGGAATACCGCCTTAACCTAACCGTTTGGCGGGAGTGATATTCATTCCATTTCTTACAGTCGACTTGAACAGTTGTATACTTGATTCTTGATGTGTAAATAAGTGAATATGTTGAAATAATGTAAGAACATAAAACGATGTTGAGTCTATCGAAAATTTCTTAAAATGAAAATAATTACATTACAATGAAGGATGTATTAATGATGATATAATGAAATATGTATTAACGACTACACAACTAATAAATGTAATTTATCAAGATTAATGTGTTTTTCTGGGTAGTCATTAACGCTTAAATGGCGAGGTTATTCAGTGTGTAACTTCCTAAGACCCAATGACCAAAGAAACTTCCACATATTTGCGGAAGAGGAACATTCAATATTTGTAAGAATGTGGCGGTATTTACATTGCTTTTAGGTGGCGAATAACATTGTTTTTAGGCTTAATATCTTTCCTTAGACCTTCTGAGTACCAAGCAAAAATTTGAGCACCTATTTTGGATTGACCTTGTACATAAATCTCCTGTTACAGAATATATTGGCGATGCACTCCGAAAGTATTCAACCAATGTTTATGTAATTCAACTTAGGTCATAGGATAGGTTTTATTTAAAATATCAACTGTTCTGTATGTATTGCTTTGTATGTATGTGATAGCCCATTTGGCTCAGATCATGAGATCATGAGTTCAATTCCCAGGACGGGCAAAAGTTGTAATGTTTTTTCTTGAAAATTCAAAATCTCAGTAGTAGCTCTGAGTATGGCAAATGATGAGTTACCAATCTCGTGCCTCTGATGAACATATAAAAACCCTGATTATTGCTAGCAGCAGTCAATTATCGTTAACAGGTTGGTAAAATGCGGTGATGAGGATCACCACTCATCTCGACAACAAACAAATCGGTAAATCGTGGTGAACTAAAAAGACTACAGACATTCGGTTCACTCTGCCTATCCCGCAAAGAAACCTGCCATGATGATAATTTTAATATCGTCAATATATAAGAACAACAATAAATTTTTATAAAAGAGTACAAACTATTTTCAATGGTGGATACTATTAATTTTTATCAAATCAAATGGTGAAAATTTTAAAACATATTTTAATCTGAAATGTCGTTCAAAACAAACAATATTTTACGCTATTGTTATAACTGTTTAACGGTTTTTAAAAAAATCAAATTAGAAAGGTCAAAAGAGAAAAAGTTATGAATATGCTTAAAAAAGTGATGATTGATATGAGTGAGATGATTACGATTGTTGATAATAGTATTAAAAACTATGACTGCCTCATTTTTCAATGATTCCATTGTGACATGCACTTAAATCACCGAATCCGTGATCTGTGTTACTAGATGTATAAAGATACGTAAATAGAATTGTTCTAATTATTATAAGTTATTTATAGATGGATGGCTGCAGCCCATGTGATAGTTTTAAAATATTACAAAATTTTATTATACGAAATAGAATACAATAACACAATTACAAAAATTATACAAAATTTAGGGGTTACTTTTTCTAAAGATTGGACATGGGAGGCTCACATCAACAATATTTGCAAAAAAGTTTACTCTTCTTTCCATTCTTTGAAACCATTGCAACAATTGTTACCGCTGAAAACAAAAATCACGTTAATGCAAACACTGATTCTCCCAATAATTGACTACGCAGACTCTTGTTTTCTTGATGCCACTGAAGGTTTAGTGGACAAACTTGAGAGGATGCAAAATTTGTGCATCCGTTACATTTTTGGCCTTCGTAAAAATGATCATGTTTCAGAATTTCGTGCTCAACTTAAGTGGCTACCAATACGTCTTCGCAGGAATACTCATATTCTTTCTTTGCTTTATAACATTCTTCATAAACCTAGGTCCCCAATTAATCTTCGTCAGCGTTTTCATTTTCTTCATGCCCCGAGTAGTGATTGTCGCGCTAATGTCAGTTCCCTCTTGCGTTTCCCTTCCTTCAAATCTAATTTTTTTTCTGATTCCTTTTCTGTACATGCAGTTAGGCTGTGGAATTCACTTCCATTTAACATTCGTTCCAGTGAATCGTTATCAATCTTTAAGACACGATTAAATAATTATTATCTGACGCAAAAGTAAAATAAGTTAATATATTAATTTTTGTTGTTTGTGTGTTATTTTTTTATTATTATTTTAATAGTTTTTTAATGTGTAAGTGTTTTATCTCTTTTCTCTTTACTTTATATTTCTTTTTTGTCAATAGCTTTAAGGCCACATTTTTTGTTAATGTTGTGCACAATGTCTGTGTTTATTTATTGTTTTCTTCATACGGGTTAGCTGGAAGAAATCTCAATATGAGATAAGCTCACCTTTTGTCTTAATATTTAATTTTAATGTTTACTGTGACTGTTTTTGTGTACAATAAAGTGTTAAATAAATAAAATAAATAAATAAATACAATATATTTTTATATGTATTATTTCCGTTAAATTAATTATTTTTCTTACACTATAAACTGTATAAGGGATAATATAATATTAAATGTTATTATTCCTATAATAAAACGTAAAAAAATGCTTATAATTATTTCAAATACTCACCGGTAAACAGAAGTTTTAGTCATCAGTTCAAATCAATTCAATAAAGTTTCAATTAAAAAAACTGTACGATTATAACCTTATAATATTGGTGAATGCAAAGACGTTGTGCATCTTTGAAATAAATATTGCATTTATTTATTATGAGAATTATTTAAAAGGATAACGAACAATTTATAAATCATTTCAATCTCAAAAGCCATTATTATTGTTATAAAAAAACTTCGCGGCCATGTACCATAGGGATCAACACGCCATAATCTTAATATTATTTCAATACTAAAGTAAATAAATTCTAAAATCAAAATAATTCTGAAACGAATGTTGACTGCACAGAGTTTTTGTATCTTCTGTATCATATAGAAATGTTTCAATTCCTTGAAGGTTTAAAATTAAACGAACGTGATTCTTACTTTGAGAGACGCTCAAAATACTGTGAATAGTATATGTTACAGAGCATGTCGTACATATAATTTTAACAAGAAATGCATTACTTCCACTAAGAATAACAAAGTAATAACACCATATAGAAATACATAGGAAAATATTAAAAAGTACTGAAATGAAAATATTGATGTTTTTGTATGGTTCAATTTTATTGTTTTTAATTCGATATTTCTGTACTCCTAAGAAAATGCTAATGCAATAAATTAGTTTAAAATTTCTTAAGAAGTCGTCATTAAGTATGTTATTTTGGATATAACGCAAGGCCATGTGTAGTGGTTAAGCTTCCATTTTGTAATATAGAATAGATCAATATTGTATTCAGTTGTATGTCGATTTTATAAACAGTACTTTGATAAGTTTAACTCGAGACATTTATATAATGTAACTGTCTTTGATATTATCAGTTTTTTAAATTATGTAAATATTTATTTTGTCGGCTCTGTGGTCTAGTGGTCCAGCGTTGGCGTTAACCACATGAAGTCCCGGGTTCGATTCCCGGGTCGGGCACATAAAAAAAGTGTTTTTTTCAGTTTTCTGAGAAACACAAAGTTGCTCGGGATTGGAAAGTGCCCGGTTGGCGATAGGCTTGCCACCTATCACATTGTGGGACCAAGTATCTTCGGCTAATCGTGGGTGCACTTGTTGTACCTCTGCCTACCTCTTCGGGGATATAGGCATGAAGATACTTTTTTTTCTATTTATTTTTACACCATGAACATTACCATTACATTAATAAGTTTATGGAAGTTTGTAGCCCCTCATGGCACTACTCTGTTATCGTGTTTTGTTTAATGATAGTTATGGCTCCCGTTAAATAAATTTAAAAAAAAAGGATAAATTTAGTTTCTATGTAGTATTTAGTTTATAAAAAGTTTTAATACGCTTTCCATACGAATTCACAGTATTCACAGAATCCCCGTGCTGGTCCCGGGCTCCTTTGAAAAATAGGCCAACTGCGTTCTACCAGGCAGGTCGTAAAAGACGATCGATTAGCTATTCGAGGCACTACCATCGTGGCTACAGGTGTTCTGCATTGTCTCGCCCGGGTCTGGTATCACCGCCTTTCCTATTCCTGCCGTAATAGCGTCAGTGCTTGTCACTGTCGTGTTCCGGTTTGGAGGGTAAGGTAGCCGATAAACTTATGAATGTGGCATTAGACCTCGTCACAAGAGAGCAATGCACCATTAACACCTTTTGGTGTCTATAGGCGAAGGGTGAGTCTTTCCATCAGAAGACCCATCTGCTTGTTTGCTATCTTATGATACATATAAAAAAAACAGTAACAACCTATTATCAACAGTAAAATATAAACAATATGTGTCGCCTTTGTGGTCTGGTGGTCCGGTGTCGGTGTTCAGCGCATTAGGTCCCGGATTCGATTCCTGGGGTGAAAATTTCAATTATGTATTTTATTCAGTTTTCTGATAAAAACAACGTTGCCTGGGACTGGCCAAGTGCCCTGTTGGCAATAAGCTTGCCACCTATCATATTACGGAACTACGTATTTTCAACTAGCCGGGGGTGCACTTGTTGTGTACCTCTGCGTACCTCTTCCGGGATATGGGTTAAATATACTTTTAATACGTATAATACAATAATTAATGATTATTTATAATATCTCATTACAATAGAAGTATGAATGTGGCACAAATTATATACTATAGATACATTTTTTGTCGACTACACCTGGTGAAACTCCGTTTGTAATTATGTACACTTGAATACACTTGTACAGTTTCACTTATAAATTAATTTACATATGTATATCGCCAACCAGTTTCGCCTTTTACGGCATCTCCATCTACGAGATTTTCTTAAACATACTTCATACTTAATAAATATACTAATTCTTCGATACTTGAAAAAATTCCATAATTAAAAATCGACTTAGTAGATATTATAAATTTATGATAAAAAATATTAATAACATGAAAATAGAGTAAATAATAAGAAATTGATTGCCACGCCAATCTAGTATCGCCTCTCTTATCTCCTCTTATCTTATCGCCTCTGTGGTCTAGTGGTCCGGTGTCGGAGTTCACCACATGAGGTCCCGGGTTCGATTCCTGGGTCGGGCAATTCAAAAATGTGTTTTTTCAGTTTTCTGATAAAAACAACGTTGCCTGGGATTGGAAAGTGCCCGGTTGGTGATAGGCTAGCCACCTATCACATTGTGGGACCAAGTATCTTCGGCTAATCGTGGGTGCACTTGTTGTACCTCGCCTACCCTTTCGGGGATACGGGCGTGAAGATACTTTTAAATAATAAGAAATTGATTGCCACGCTAATCTAGTAGTAAGATCGTTCGGCTCTAATCGTTAGCTCCCTGGTGATTACCGGATCGGGAAACGTATTATTGAAATTTTTCTAATCATAAATATCTCAATAGCAGCGAAAATCTGTTATGTCCCGAAAAAGTTGCTGTAGATTTTCGTAAAGACAAGTAATAGTCGTTAAATTTGGGAAATAAGACAATCAAAATAACATATTAACCATTTTCTTGGTTGCCTAATGGTAAGACCTGCAAGTGAACTAAAGAGTCTTATGACGTTCTGAAATAGATGAGATAATATTTATTTCAATTTTGAAATGCTTATAAGCTGGTGCTACTTGAACGGATTATTTAACTGTAAACTAACTTTAACCCATTAAAACTAATTTTTATACCTCGAGTTTAGTACTTTTATCGCATGAAATCTCCCATAAGTCCTATTCAGTACCCCTGACAACATGTTTATTATTAGGGCGAGCGCAGCGAGCCCTACACTAGGTGTTGATCTATGCACTTTTGTGGTACATTTTACTAAAAAAGCATCGCATTTTTTGGTTTGAGCTTCGCCGTGGTAGCTTATATTCATGTCTAGATTTGTTATCTACCATAAAAATACTATTTTATAAACATTAAAAAAAATAGAAGGTACAATTTGTATTAGAATCTTATTACTACTAACGCCATCTCTTAAGTGCTTATTCAACGCTATTGTATGGAAGTGAGAGCTGGGTATGTCAGAAAGGGCATGAAAGTAGAATCAACGCGGTTGAGATGAGGTCGCTAAGAAAAATATGTGGTGTGACACTCGCGGACCGAATTCGTAATGTCGAAGAGAGAGAGGTTAGGTTTGAAAGAAAGTGTCGGTGTAAAAATGAGAAAGGGCATGCTCCGTTGGTTCGGACATGTAGAAAGAATGGTAGATAAAAGGTTAACAAAAGAGATATACAATGCGAATGTGGAAGGATGTAGGTACCGGGGAAGACCAAGACTGACATACCACGATCAGATTGATCGAGTACTGTCCGAAGGTGGTGTCAAGAGTCTTCGCAACTGGCGTGTGTGTATGAAGAGAGTGATGAATGTGGAGGAAGCGAGACAAGCCTGCAAGGATCGTGATGTATGGCACTCGGTTCTCTCTGCCTACCCTGTAAGGGATCTGGCGTCAAGATATGTATGTATGGATGCCATCTCTTATTAAATTAACGAGTTAAAATTGATAAAAGATACATTTTGTATTAGAATTATTGAACTTATTAAGTGACTATACCTACTTCATAAATTGTTTCTTCATATTTGACTGGTGGCGCGCGGTCATCGTGCCCTCATATAAATGCGAAGTTCAAGTATAAACTGCAATAGCTATAGGGCCATCAGTTTGATCTGCGTGGCATCGAATGTGTATGATAAAATCATTGAAAGAAGAATGCCAGGGAAGTTCGAAGGAATGTTGTGGGAGGCACAAGGGGAATTTAGGGAGTTTGCGGGGAGCTGAGTAAATAGAGCGTTAGAGAGTTTCACAATATGCTTATTGTGAAACAGTACAGATGTATTAATGGATTTATATTGTATTGAGATCAATTCCCAATCTTAGCTCGAGGGTAAAAAGCTAAAAAAAGGTATATTCAGGCCCGTATCCCGTATCGGTAGGTAGAGGTACAACGAGTGCATCCACGGTTAGCCGAAGATACTTAAGTCCTACAATGTGATAGGTGGCCAGCCTATCGCCAGTAGGGCACTTTTCTAATCCCGGGCAAAGTTGTTTTTATCAGAAAATTGTAAAAACACATTTTTTCATTTGCCTGACTCTGGAATCGAACTCCGAGGGTTTTTCTGAGAGAAAAATTCGAAAAATTTATTCGCTGAGTGTCTACCGTCAATTCTTCGTGCCTGCGTTAAGTCTAATATTAAGTCCGAAAATTTTGAAGGTTTATTTAAATAAAACATTTTTTTATTTTGATTTCGTAAATCGATGTAAAACCAGGAACTTCCTAATTTTAGTAAAAAAATCAATTATTTCAGCAAAATGTTAAAAATGTGTTTTTTATAAGATCAACCTTCATTTTTAATACCCATTTTTCCTTGAAAATAGACCAAATATTCCTAGTCCAAAGCCTGACGACGCCTTTGATGCGAATGTAATGTTTAGGTGAAAATACGCTGTGTTTTTAGGTTAGATAATTATAAAGTCCATACATCAAAAGATGTAATTATAGTCATGTTTTATATAAAATAATTATTTTATATTATATATATTTTATTATATATATATATATATATATATGTTTATATATATATATATATATATATATATATATATATATATATATATATATATATATATATATATATATATATATATATATATATATATATATATATATATATATATATATGTATATATATATTTTATATATATATATATATATATATATATTATTTTATATATTATTAACAAATAATTGTTTTTATAATATACTTAGTGCATATTAATAATTTTAGTGCTTCAAAATTTTATTATGAAATAGAGAGATGATACTGCAACAATACAATTACATAGGTAATTATGACAGTAGCAAAACGGACAAGCAAGGCTTTTTCCACAATAAATATTCCACAGGCATATATTTGGTTAAATCGTGAGTCTATTAAGCGTATTATTTTCTTAGACGATCTTCGAACAGTTCCTGCAACAATTTACACATATAATTCTTCTGTACGTGTGTATGTCACTCAACTTTTTTTCAAACCAACGGCTAGAAATTATGATAATATTTTAGTGTATGATTGGGAAGGTTCTCTGCGTCGTTTACATTCACAATTGAAACTAGTACGTTTGAATTCGACATAGAACTCTGCCAGGTCCTTCATATGACCAAAATCACACTTATAATATTATTAATATTCTGAATTAAAAAGTGCTTACATGCGATAGAAAATTTTGCACTGCAAAAGTGCAACGTTTAATATTTAGTACCACTAAAGTAGATGTTTAAGTTGACGATTTCCTTGTCTTATAATTTGACGTGATCTAAACTACGCTAACTCATTTTGACAAAATTGTTAGTTTATGCCACCGAATGCAGAAAAAAACAAATAATTATAAAAATGAGCCTACTAGTTAATTTGTCTTTAATATTGTTTATGGAAATTGATGTAAGGAACGCAACAAATTTAAATTACCACTTCAACACTATGTCCTAATTGTAACATACCAAACATTAAAAAAAAATAGGTACATAATTATCATATTAATAATAATAATAACAAATTGCTCTGGATAAATTTAAGTGAGTTCATGTAACTTCAGATTAAATATATTGTTTTTTTTATAATATGTATATTAGTTAATATTTAACTATAAAAATATACTGAAATACATATTATACAAACAATTAAATGTTCATTTATTATATGTATATGGGTGATTCCGTTCTAACTGTGATATAATGTCAATACCGTGTCATGTCTATTTTTAGAATTTATTTATAAATTGTTAGTTTTTTTTGTCGTAAACATTAGAATTTATGAGGTAATTAGTTTAAATCATTTATTACGACAAAAAAACTAACAATTTATAAATAAATTCTAGAAATGGACATGACACGGTATTGACATTTAAGTGATATATTGTAAGTTTTCTGTAAGTGGCAAGTTATATTATATGAAAATAATGTTGAAATATGTTTATTATTTTCCAATAAGTACAAAAATTTCATAAATTAATTATTAATGAACGACCTGTGAGAACAAAGAATACAGGACATTGAATATCACAGTTAGAACGGAATCACCCATATAACTCGTCTCGAGTGTTTGTGTCAGTGATTGTACACCGTATCGTTAACCTAGCGAGTTCAGCGCAAATGTCTTTGTACCGCCACATGTTGAGATACTCTGTCTTATCAGTGTTAATTTTTATATATTTGTACTTTAGCGCTAGTTTCTCCCAGTAGAGCAAAATCGTCTGCATACCCTACTATCTTATGCTTCCCGTTGAGCTTAACATCTACATCCAATTCTAGCACTTTTCTAAGGACATGCTCCAAAGCTAAATTGAAAATCATAGGCGAGAGGGAATTGCCTTGTTTTAGACCTGTGACTACTGGAAATGTTTCCGTCGGCTCGTTTTCCAAACTCACCTGCATGCTGTTCTCCCTAATAGCCGTCTCTTTTAAGTCAGCCAGTTAACAGTATCATGTTGGTAATTTTTAATAATCTTTTACACTCATATTCTTGCAAATAAATATTTTCATTTCATTTCTACGTCATTATTATTACAACATATTGGTAAGTTTTAGTAACGTGTTAGTTTTATTTAAAAGTTTAAATATCAATTTTATAATCAATTATTTGTTTTTTTTACATTCTGGACTCATCTTGAACTATCTATCTAATGTTTTATTTTGTCATGTATTAAAATATAATCTTCATATATTATAAGGTATTATTATCTATAAGCAATATATGTGTTTGATATATATTAAATACTAAAATTATAATTAGGAACTTACTTGAATTTCGTTTTGCTAAAGTAATAATATCAGTTTTCATTTTTAAGATATTTCCATATAGTTTTTCTAACACTATACATAGCAAAATTTCAGCAATCAGTCCTTTAGAAATCCAAATCATGGAACAAATTATATTATTCATGAAAACCCATAAAAAATCCATCTGAAATATTCAAAAACATTAATTTTTCAAATATCCAAAATGTCAAGATATAAAAGATGATTACATATAAATTATTTGTATCATGAATATAATAAAATAACTAAAATAATTAAATCTACCATATTATGATTAATAAACCTGTTAAGCAAAAGAAAAAATATTTCTTTGACATTGTTTTTTTTATGGCATGCTCTATTCATTAGTCTACTTGGCTCAAAACTTGAAGTCCAAGTTTGAACACGGATGAGATGAACATTGTTACTAATACTTTTTTTTTTAAATTTTTTTAAAGTAACGGTTTTTACAACTCTGTGTCTCGGATGAGCATGTAAAGCTATTAGTTTCGGTGATTGAAAAAATGAACTATAGTCTTTAGAATCGATAAAATATGGTGATAAAGAGCACCACTTGACAAAACAGTGAATCGTGGTAAAATAAAACATTTTTTGATGGTTCAATCGGAAACCTCTTTAAGTTCTACCTTATACGCATTCTAATTCGTGATGACGTTTATTTGAATAACAATTATTGTTTAATATTTATTAGTAATGAGTAAGGAAAACTATATATAAGAAAAAAATTGAAACTTAACCTTTTGAGATTTTAAACCATTCATAATTAAGTGAACATTCGTCATGGAATGAAGTAACTGCATTAAAAAGTGAGTGAAAATCTGTAAGAAATAATTTTATTATTTTTTTTTAGTTTAGATGTAACTTACAAATATGATTATAAAATGCTACTCATTTATATAAAATACCCAAAATTCACTGTTCCGAACAAAACTGACACTCAAAACTTTCGCTGATTAAGTCTAAAAAGTTTATAGTTATGGCACAAACGTGTTTTTGCATATTCAACATTAAGCGGAAGATTTAAAGTTGTTTTTAAAAAGCAATGCACAAAAAGCAATAAAATTTATGACTCAAGTTAGCTAGTAGGACAAGGTATAAGTGGAGTCGAATATAAATATTTTTATGCATTGACCTAGGTAGTATTTTAAGGGTATGTAAATTTACATTAAAAAAAATCTGATCGGAAACCTGTTTTTGCGTAGAACATTTATATATTAATAAAACAAATAATGACCATTAAAATAATTTATTTATATTTCAGACATTGTGGGTTATTGGTTCTATAACAGAGAACCTAAACATATCTGCAAACTGTGGGTGTATAGCCATGTAGTATTTGACGCTTGATATTGATACATTTAGTTTGCATAGTCTAATAGATTTAGAATATACTGAAATAGGAAATTTACTGCAGTGGTGACTATAACTACGTTATTAAGTTTATAGATTCTTACATGATAACAGACACGACTTTTCTTCAGACTTATTATATTACTAGCTGAGCTCGTGACTTTATCCGCGTGAAAACATTTCGGAAATAAAAGTAGCCTAAGTCACTCCTTATCATATCAGCTATCTGCCAGTGAAAGTCCCGTCAAAATCGCTCCAGTCATTCCAGAGATTAGCCGGGACAAACAGACAGACAGATAAACCGACTGACAGACAAAAATTATAAAAAAAATATTTTGGTGTACGTACCGTGTATACATCTATATGCATCTACTAAAAAGCGGGTATTTTAATATTACAAACAGACACTTCGATATTATTTATTTGTATAATTTCCTAGAAAGAAGTTTAGCTTTTCTTAGAATTCTCTTTTTGAATTAGATTTCAGTTTTTCTTTTGTTTTTTTTTTTGCAGTATTATGTAAACGAACATTTATTTAGTTATAGAATCTGCAGGGGTACGAGCGAATATTGCCCATAGACATTTGCAACATAAAAGGTTAGTTGCTAATGCGATGCCGGCTTCTGAAAATTTTATTGACCCTCCTATTAAAAATTCCAATATCAAGGCTGGTCGGAAATACTGAGTGAGTTAAGCTGATCCGGAGTTTGTCTGTTTGTATAAAGAAGATACAAGCTAATTAAACTGGATGCAATCGTTCAATACGACGTATGCCAAATTCTGCAAAAGAATACGGCAAAAATAATGACTTACCTACGTATTTCCGCGTTTTCCAAAATTCAACCTCTTAGAGGGTAAAATAGTGGATAAATGTTTTATATGATTTCACAAGTAAAATGCTTAGGGCTAGAAACTTGCAATTTCGCAAGCATAGGGATCCACTAAGGAATGATTTTTCAAAATTTAACTCCGATGGGGACTAAATATAGTATAAAATTTGTATAAAAATTTTTATTCCTTGGACACATTTGCATGAAATTTCGCACGAATTGACGAAAAATTAAAAAAGTGTTTTCTTGATATAACTTTTTTCAAATTATCATAAAAAGTATTATATGTGCTTTTTCGTCTTATATCTGAGTCCAAATCCAAATTGGTACAGCCAGTTTTACGAAATTGAGTATCAAACATTCAAAAATACAAACTTTAACATGTATAAAATAAAGTATAAGATATCTTATAGACAATCAAAGACAACATTCTATTAAAATTAAATTATTAAATTTAAAAAAAAAGTTTTTATTCAACCTGTTCCTTCCACTTAAGCAAGCGTTATCAATAACACGTGTAAAGAGAACAAAATTCGTTGTTACTTATGATTGCCTATTTTTATATTAAAAGTTTCGTAATATCTCTCCAAAGTCATCATAAAAATCATTATTATGTTCATAAAGAAACAATAAAGACTAGGATATTGTTATTTTATATTAGTACAAGTAGAATAAAAAGAATCACCTAACTTGGTCCTCAAAATAAGTAATAAATATAATTAAACATTTTGAAATCGTCTAATTGATATCCTCTTCTCTTTTGGCAGTCGGTTAACAACTATAAAAGGTATTCAAAAATATTTTTTTTATTCTTTTTTTTATTAGAGACTTGTGTTGCTATGGCGATTATGTCAGTCCCATCGGATTAAGCAAATCTTAGGTTAAAGAGATAGTGGGAGGCAGCGCTGTTCTAGGCTTCTTTTAACGAACTTGTACACATCAAGTGCTGACTCCGATGTCGGTCTACTGAGAATGCTTTGTATAGAACCTACGTCAAAAATATTAATTTGTCTTCTTGAAATTAATGCCTCACACTCTCTCTTGTTCTTGACACATTCCATTAAAAGGTGATGTATGTCCTCTACTTTGCCACATACATCACAATTAGGTGTATTATTCTTCCTCATTAGGTAAGAGAAACTGTTTAATGGAATGTACCCAGTCCTTATCCTAAAAGCTAATACAATTATTTGACGGCCAAAATTACATTGATCGAACCAAGGGATTCGAGGAGGCTCACTCAGCATCGTCCTGTACCATATTCTTTTTTGCTGTGACCTTTCATCGAGGTATTCAAAATTATTAATGAAAAAAATTAAACTTCATAAAAAAATCAATTTGTATTATTCCACTAAATTAAAAGTAAGTTGTAATGCATTGTCCTTTTACTGAGAAAGTGACCATTAAAATTTTGTGGTATTATATTTGGAGCGACGAGTAAATTTTTAAGACAAATAAAATGAAAATCATACATTACTTATATTTTTTTAACGTTCATGATGTTGTATTTTACAATTTATCAGAGAACAATTCTGTATTTTTGACGTGCGGACAGTGTCGTGAGCGACGGGATTCTATTTGAAGTGAGCGCACAATTTTAAATTGTGCGCGCATTCTTAGAGGACGTTTTTGAGACACTGATTGTGTATCTTGGGTTTTTATATCAATGTTGCTACTTTAATAAAGTTGAGATTTTTTACACAGAAAATTGTTACTAGCTTTAACTCGCAGCTTCGTTTACGTGACCCAAAATCATTACTTTATTTCGCTTAATTGGGTGAAAAAGTAGCATTTGATACTAGGAGTAACAAATGCTACTTTTTCACCCGATTGAGCGGAATGAGCTTCTGCATCATGTTGCATCATGAACATACCGTATTGAAATATTTCTGTTTGGGACAGTTTATTTTAAATTGTTTAACAATTTATAAATGTTATAAGGTGATCCTATTACTCAACAAATTTCTTGATGAATAGTTTCCCTATTGTGCTAAATTTAGATACTTGTACTGTTTTTAGCATAGCTTTATATGGTAGCGAAACGTGGACATTAACACAGAGGGAAAGAGAGAGACTGGAGTCATTCGAGATGTGGTGTTGGAGGAGAATGGAGGGAATAAGTTGGACAGAGAGGATAACAAACGAGGAAGTGCTCAGAAGGGTTGGAGAAAAAAAGACACTGTTAAGAACATTAGAAAACAGACAAGGGAAAATGATAGGACATCTTTTGCGACACGATGAACTTATTCAAAACAGTGATAGAAAGAAAGTTGGAGGGAAGACGAGGTAGAGGAAGACCAAGGATAGAATTCATAAGCCATGTCAGACACAAAACCAACACAGCCTCCTATCAAGCGGTGAAGGAGCTCGCCCTTGATAGAGAAAAATGAAGATCGCTTCACAGACAAGAGCCTAGCTCTTAAATATGATGATGATGATGTACTGTTTTACAATTTACACACATTTTTGCATTCGGAATTAATTAAAAAAAATTTGATTATGAAACAGTAAAAGTTTCTTAACTTTAAATCTATTGTGCAATGTTTTAGATTTAAAGAAAAATGCATATTTTATCAAATAATCTATACTAATATGAAACTGAAAAGTTTGTTTGTTTAGTTGAATGCGCTTAATCTACTGTTCTAATTTAAAAAAAAAACTTAAAGTGTATCTAGCCTAATTATCGTAAAAGGCTACAGGCTATATACCATCATAAAATTAGTAAATTTAAGTTTTACTTAACGAAACCTATAATTCAAAGAAGAAATCAAATTAATTTCATTCGTAACTTTCATTTTATGTAAATATGTTATAAGTGAAGAGGATAAATTATATGTGATTAAATATCATTGAACCATTTACATTCTAAAACGTAGGTATTCTTCAATTGCATTGTCGAGTGAACAAATTAACCGTATTAAATTTACCTTGTTTAATCAACCCAGCAATTAATTATACTTTATTTATGAATAGGGATAACGGCTAAAAGTAACTTGTGGGCACCGCTGGTCCATACCGCTGAAGGGTCATATTGATGGAATTAGCGGGCCAATTTCTTGTCGGTATGACATAACTGTGAATGTTGATGACGTCACACAAGGACAAGGAAGGGGAAAAGGGAAATCTTCCCAGCCAGTCAAGGTGTACTGCCTGGGGACCGAAGTCCTTTTGAGAAGCGTTGAAACTAGTACATAGCTTCTACAAGATAAATAATTGTGATATCGTGATTCAGGATTTAATTTTTACTTCCAATGTTTTCTATTTTTTATATTTTTTCTGGTAGCGTCTGCAGAATGTAGATTGCTTGAACCGCTACAAACTTAAATTTGAGATACGAACCGGCCGTTACTTGATCAACTTTAGTTAAGTGCTTTGATATACTTTGAAATATGCCTCGATTTCGAAGTGAATCGTGCATTGAGGATATATTTTGTTTGTTTTATTTATATTTATGCGATTGTGTTGCTATAAACTATTATATTTTCCAGATTATCTTTTATATATTGTAAGGTAACAAAAAAGCTGATGGCTCTTCTGAAGAAAAGAGAAACCAATCACTTAAGGACACCAAAGATGTAAATAATGCGTTGCTATCCGTGAGATTAGAATGCCACCCCACCTCTACCTTACTTTCCAAACCGGAACACAAAAGTAACAATAACTGTTGATGCTATTGCAGCGGGAATAGATAAAGCAGTGATACCAGACCAGCAGGCCTAATCTTGAAAACAATATAAATCTTAAAACAATATTGATAACAACAATAAGTTTCGAATATCGCCAAAAAACGGTACTCTTGAAACAAATATTGCCCATATTGATTCAGTATAGTAACGGCCTAATTATTAGAAATAGATATCATCGTTACACGTCAAGCTAGTGTTACAAGTGGAAATTTTAAGTACCGTTTTAAACAAAATAACGAATTAATGAGTAGTTCCAAAAAAATTTGAAATCCATGTGGCAAAGTCGCCGAATCCAATAATTGAATATAGTTGTCCAGAGTACGAAATACTTCAAAATTCATTAAATATTCATTTAAAATTGAAATCGGTTTTCAAGAGTAGCCCTACTGAGCAAAATATTGCGGAATTATACCAGCCAGTAATCACGCTGATAGGGACACGTTTGGCAATTGTTTGTCTTTTACAAACTGCCAATAGCGTGACCCGAATTAACCGGGTTCTTACATAAATCCACGGTAAGTTGTATATTTAATGATATTGATTTTTTTCATTATACAGCTAAGACGGCTAAATTGTTTTTGTTAAAAACATTTGTGAGCTAAATGACAACATTAAAAAAATATTAAAATATACTAAAGAATATTGTTACTTACCGGTATACCTGAAATTTTGTTTAACAGTGCAATAGAATCTAATATCTTTTCTAAGGGCACCAACATTCTATTTTGTATAAAATCTGTTTCATTTTCTTCGTTTTTTATATGTTGCAAAAGTTGCATCCAATTTATACTCTTAAGAACTAAAAATTTTGCTATAAGTATATTGTAAACCATATCAACTTCAAATATTATGGTAGAACTATAAATGATAATTCTAGCCAAATTTATATCAAAATATAACATCGATCGTGTTATGATTGCTATCATAGATACAAGACACGAGATAATAACATTACATTTAACATTTTTTTGTAGTAACTTAGTATCTTTAGCATCATGTAATATTGTATCAAGTTCTTGAAGATTTAACATTAATTGAATATGATTTTTGCTTTCAGATATACTCAACATACCATGAATCGTGTAATTAAAAGCGTAAATCCCATAAGACATACTTATAATGAAAACGGTAAAGTTATTTTCAACTATTTTTGAGAAGTGAACATAAATAAAACAAAGAGTGCTATACATTACAATATTAGCAAACAAAATGACGAGGATATTACATATAGAAGAAGGATACATTTTGTAATTTTTAATTCTATACTTTTGAACACCGAATATAATGTAAAGTATATTAATTGGTTTAAATATTTCAACAAAATCATTTTTAAGATTTTTATTACATTGGGTTCGACTCATATAGAAGTCACGTTTCATCTTTATGTTCCGTATTGTACTAAATTTAATATAATAAAAATCGATACTGTAACGCATGTCAGACTGTCAGTTTTTAAGAGATTATAAATGGTTTTCATATATCCTTATCGAACTTAAATATGCCTTGACATATACTGGATATATTAATGGCCATATATGTATAATTATTCACTCTTTTATACACGCAACCCAGGAAAAAGATGACATGTATTGTTCAGTTTCATTGTATTGCTAATACGTTTGTATAATTTATGTTAATATATTTATATTAATGTATTATAGTATACTTTACCTCTCTCGTTCGTAGTCTCTTGGAATATGCTAGTATTGTGTGGAATCCTGTGCATGCTATTCATTCCCAGAAGCTTGAATCGGTGCAAAGAATGTTCACAAAGTAGCTTGCATACGTCAATCCTGGTATCTCCCACAGGATTCCGTACGAAAATAGATAAGAATTCTTTGGTTTACATTCTCTATTTGACCGTCGTAGACTACTGGATGTGCTATTTTTGCACAAACTTTTCAGTTCTAAACTAATATGTGACGATCTGTTAAACCGTGTGTTAGTTAATGTCCCTTATCATCCACCTCGATATCCTCTTACTAAAGTTTTTTGTCTGCCGCTGTGTCGTAGTAACGTTGGTAAGCATTCACCCTTGGGTCGAGCCTTATCTGAATTCAATTTTATCCGTTCTAAGATACCAGATTTGGATATATTTAATGACTCACTCAATAAATTCAAACAGAAGATTTTGGATATGACTCGACATAACTTGGAATTAAGGTAAGATTAAAGTAAACATTTTAATTCTCTCCTTATTAATCTTAATTAAGTAATTATATTGTCGTTGGTTATTTTTAGTAAAACTGCTAATCTCAGTAATTTTTAATTACATTAACAGAATTTTGAGCTAATAATTTGCCAACACACTTTATAGATACTTATAATAGCAAAAAATAAATTAGTTTTGAACTATTTTTAGAACTATTTCTAGAAGGTACAAAACTAGAGAGTATATTTGATACATTTTATTTTAATCAATTTAAGAAAGTGTAGAAAATTATTGTATTTTTATCTAATATTTATCACTCCTAAGACGCACAAAAGATGTTAAAAGTTAAAACTCAAAAACCCCGTGCACTTCGATTTCTCTTATTTTATAGTTGAAATATTTTTTTATACATAAGTTTTTCTTGTTGTTATTATTTTTATTTTATTTTTACTAGAAGTTATTTTATGTTAATCTATATTTTTTGTATTATTTTGTTAAAATGTTTCACTATTTTTTTTATTTTTTGTATGATTTATGTTTTCACCTGTAATTAGCAGGTATACTAGACTTGTACCTTAAGTTCTATTTATAATTTGTATTTATTGTGTATTTGCTGTTGGTGTCCCATTGTAAATAAATAAATAAATAGCTTAATTAATTAATACGTCATTAATTCTTTTTCGGTTAGTCGATTTTCGAGTTCAGACATGAGCATGTTCCGGCTCCCCTCTTCGATGGGTTTCCGAGAAAAATCGCTACGGCCAGAGTATGTAGCATCACTAATTCATAGCATATTATTTATATGCTGTTGGTCGTGTTGGTCCGTGTTGGTACCGGCCTCCTTTGAAGAATAGGCCAACTGCCGTTCTGCCAGGCAGGTCGTAAAAGGCGACCGATTGGCTATCGAGTCACTACCATCGTGGCTACTAGGTGGTAGAGTTCTGCATTGTCTCGCCCGGGTCTGGTACCACCGCCTTACCTATTCCTGCTGCAATACCGTCAGTGCTTGTCGCTGTCGTGTTCCGGTTTGGAGGGTAAGGTAGCCGGTAAACTTATGCATGTGGCATTAGACCTCGCCACAAGATAGCAACGTACCATTAACATCTTTGGTGTCTATAGGCGATGGTTGACTCTTTCCATCAGGAGACCCATATGCTTGTTTGCTATCTTATGTTATAAAAAAAAATGCAGAAGAAATAGTATCGGTGATAGAACGCAGTCTTGGGGAAAAACCAGTACTGACAGGTTTGTGGTAGAAGCATGCACCGTCGACTACGACCTTAATGCTCCGATCAGCCAAAAAACTGGTGATTCACTTGCATAATTTCTCGGGAAGCCCATACCTTTCTATATATAGCTTCCTATGGGCTTCAAAAGAAAAGCTTTTTGCCATACTTGATCGAAGGCCTCCCCCTTGCATTCAACATCCTCCGCCCAACGATGCGTCAGGTATACTAGAAGATCACCAGGTGAGCGGCCACGACGGAAACCGTACTGACGGTCACTAATCAGCTGATGCATCTAAATGCTTCAGGAGCTGACAGTGACGATAGTTTATACGTGTCTCCATGATTATGGAGAACAAGGTTATGGCTATTGGCCGATATTTTGAAGATTGCGTGATTGAGTCCAAATATCCAAACATCCAAATATTCGCATTTATAATATTAATATAGATTACATCTGACTTACATATTGTTTGAATAGTCATATTAAGGAATTAGTAAGCAGCAATCAAATTAAAAATAAGATTAAGCCGTTAATTGGATTCTTACCTTACATTCCACTCGTATTTTATTATAGTCTGAAGACTATTTTTTTATAATTCGTATTATTCGGCTTCTATTATTTGTATATTCGGCTTTTTTATCTTTGGTTTTCAGAGTTGTTGGCAGACTGTTAAATTTATTCTATGATTACAATACAAAACATCCCATTTTACTCTATTCCTCATATTATTATAACTGTTTTAATGGGTTCTGGTGCAATTGTAGTTAAAAAAAGTATTATGGTTTTATTAAATAAAACAAATAGTTTCATGTTTTGATATTTATCTTGTAATTCGTATATTTTTGATGACAAAGTTTCTAAAAAATTTTAAGTTAAATTATGAACTTTGATAATCTTAGCAAGTTGTTTTCAAAATATTCATACGTCAAATTTATTTCAACATTATAATAGAATATCTTGACAAATATTTAATGAACTTGTAATCCATTTTATTAATATCAAACTAATAATTGAATTATTCATAAATAGACTAATTAAATTCGATTTCACAATATCCTAAATTTGTAGGACTTAAGGTGATAAGACATGTGTTTTCAATGATATTCCAATAAAAATACGGACATTTAAAACAAGGTCGCTCTGAAAAGTAACGAATTACGTTTTAACAACGTTAAATAATCTGGAATCAAGCATGCACGTTACTTACGGTAAATTAGCACTACCGTTTTAAAAACGTTTAGACATAGGATCTTGATAACCAAGATAATATTATCCCGGTTCATTTTTTGATATTCAAATCTTAGGGTTACATTTGTAAAATCTCGGGATTTTCGGGATTTGAAATAAAACAAATTTGCCAACTTCAATCAAACCTACGCGTACCTTTCTTGTATCAACCTATAATATATGCAATAAATTAAAAAGCAAGTAAGGTGATCAGATATTGGATTCTTTGTTACTTATACGTTCCTATTTTCACAATACCAAAAAAGAATACCTACCTAATAGATACCTAATAGTATTTATGAGTAAATTATATTAATCATTGTGATATTCTTTGACTAATAGCTGATTATGTCTACATTTAATATTAATATATTTCTGTGTTTAAACATGATGTTAATAAAATGTTAATGTTAGAGTTGTGACGTTTATAGATAATTTATAGTACAAAATATTATGTTAAATAATTATTTAATAGTAATTATAATTAGCTAAAGACGCCACAGTTTCTATTAAACTCAAAAATGTGATTTCAATTGTAAAAGTCGGATTAAATTAATTCTCACGTGTTTGTTACTCTTTTTTGTAAACTTCTGAAAACCCGGAATCATCTTGGGATTCCGAGATTTTTTTATCAATCACGAAATCAAAAAAAAGACCAAGATCGAATTCTTTAAGGAAAATATTATCTGCCAAATGTTTCCTTTTTTTTGTCACTTAATCACAATTTTGGATAAAATCCTAAATCACGGACATCCTTATCTAAACGCACCAAACAAACCTACTTCAAATTTATGTTCCAAATCTGGAAGCAGCTAACTTGTGACTATTCCTAGCCACATACTAATATAAAGCAATTTGCAGCATTCTAACTGAGAGGGATAAAGTGCCGCTATTCACGTCCTAAAATTCTTCGTATTTCAAGAAGCAAATACTTTAAATATGTGATAAAAATATTGTCAGTCTGTTGCAGGATTTTTCAAAGTAAAATCTCTTTGTGGGATTCATTAGTTTTTCAAGACAATCGTAAATCCCTAATGAAACAAGTTATAGATAGAACGGAAAATGTATTTAAATTATTTTGAAATATAGACACAAAAATCTATAGTAATATACATTTGTTTCATGATTTTTGTTGTTTTAGACGCAAAATGAGCCATTTAATTTTGATTTCTCAACTCCTAAGTAAACTTAGAAACAATTCATATGTACATTTAGAGCATACCCTTACAATTATATGGCGTACCCCAAGAAGTACGTGTATCTCATTTTGAGAAATTCTTGTCTATTGCTTTCACTACATACAATATCCCAAAGTGAGTAAAGTTTATGCAATTTAGGTATAAGCCGCGTAGATAAATAAATGATCTGTAAATGGCGCCGGCTGCTTATAGAATCGCCAACAAAACTAGGTGTCAAGTGTTAAAAGAGGTAAATGAAAATGAATGCATTTTAAAAATAGTTTAGAAAAGCCATAATTCCACTAGCAGTTGTTTAGTTTAATCAAAGTAATATATGTGTGTCATTAGATAAATTTAAGAACCGTCATTTTATAAATAATTTAGTCAGATTAAACGCTAATCGAGACTGATTATTTTTATGTACTCAGTACAGCGCTGTATGAAGTCAGAGTGAACATGTGAGCGAAATAACTCATGCTATCATCGGCATGCATCGGCGGCCATTTATAGATTGTTTCTTCAATAACACGTACAATTCTTCACGTTACGTTTCTTCAATTCAATAATACACATACCAGTAAACAAAAAAGTTTCGTATTAAAATGACCAAATATTAAATCCGAAACTAATTACGTTGAATCCTTCTGATTGCGTTTTTCTTTTCTACAAAGTATTTTTCTTATTTCTTCATCATTTTTTCCTCTTGTTTCTGGAAGGAATACGATAACGAAGATAGATGCGATTAAATTTATAGCTCCAAATATGAAGAACGTTGTATACTCTCCTAAATAAATATACATTGGAGTGTAAGCCGCAAGGGAAATAAATGAGCCAAACCATGCGTATGTAACTATGCAACCCATTACTTTTGCTCGTATCTGAAAAGATTAAGAAATACACTTTAAAAAAATATCATCACGCCCGGAACCCTTGCGGGGTGGGCAGAGTAAATCGTCTATTATCTATAAGCTTTCCAGTTCATTACGATTCCAACTTTAGGAACAGTCCAAGCTACCAAGTATACAGCTTTTCGAAAATCGAATTACTGTCATTTTTACCAAAATATAGATTTTTTATTTCTGAAAAAATCTATAAGCATATATTTTTGTTCTTTAGAAAGGATAAGGAGTAAAACTTACTTGATAACTAAACACCTCTGTCATGACAATATAAGGTATGGGAGAAACTCCACAGGCGTACATCGATACTGCTACTGCCATCGCAAACACTGGAAGCCATCCAGGAACACTGCCTCCTAAACGTTGTGTCAATATGGCCCCTCCTAGAGTTGTCATTGACACAAATGTCATAAAAAACGCTCCAGTTAGGAGAATCTGAAATTTTATAAGTGTTTTATTACTCTTTCATTGTGTATAAAAGTACTGACTAAACATAGTAGTTGTACATGTCATAATTTAACATTTATCCTGATGTAAAGAAGTATACCTCTAGTAGAGGAGCACAAGATGCTAAATGGGAAGTTACTCGAGCGTCGTAGTGACCTATTGAATTTTGTAGATTTAATTATAGAAAAAATAAAAGGTTATATAATATTTTTCATTTCAATATTGGAAAAAAATTATGGAAAAAATGTGAAAAAACAGTGACTTGGAAACACTAAAAAACGTCAAATTAAGGTATGGTTGGTTAATTGCCAGATAAAATTTAGAAACTCACGATTTAAGCATAGCGTAATATGAAGTGTCAAAGTCGCAAAGAAAACGTTGTCTCGACAATCTCGAGCGCATCTGAATTTTCTAAATTAGAGTACATTATGCAAGAATAACGAAAAAAATATAACCTTATAACAAGCCGAAGTTATCGGAATTATGTTTTTTTTCTGCCCTAGCTACCCGTATCTATCCTATATTTGTATATCCTATATGTAGTACTCTCGTAAACCCCAAAATCCCCTCTTGGGCTCCACTGCTAATAGACACAAAAGATATTAACAGCCAGTTGACCTCCCATACCCTGATGAAACATTTATATGATAATGGCGGCCCGTGTTGATCCGGGCCCCCTTTGAAAAATGGCCCATCTGCCATTCTGCAAGGTAGTTCGTAAGAGGAGAACAATTCGCTATGCGAGTTACTATCATCATGGCTACTAGGTAATAGAGTACTACATTTTCTCGTCCAGGTCTGATACCACCGCCTTACCTATTCCTGCCGCAATAAAGTCAGTACTTGTCACTGTCGTGTTTCGGTAAGTTAGCCAGTAAACTTAAGCACGTGGCAATTGAGACCCCGCCACAACGATAGCAACGCACCATTAATGGACATGAGATTCATCTGTAAAATTAATGGGAGTTGTTAGCGACCCTAATAGCCTTATTGCAATCAAATTTTCCCAATCGCGTACTCTTGGGAGTACGTAAAATTATGAATGAATGAAGATAATGGTAAAACACATTTTTACAAGAAATATTATGAATTTTTTTTGGAGATCTACCGAAAGACCCTGAATATGCAAATGCATTGAGAAAGCATAAACTTTGTCCATCTTGTGAAAGAAAATGTAGATAAGATGGTAGAGACATTCCAAAAATTTTTGAAATATTTGCAGAAAAATCTCCTGTACTCAAAGAAGCAAATCGAACAAAGTGGACTTCTACGCGGCGGAGAGACTATGATTATAATAAATTTATAAAGTACGTGATGGGCCATGCGCAATGTAGAGTTCTGAAATTGCCCATCGCAATAATGCAGACTAAGAAAATGACTTATTGTTTCATACTATAAACATTTAACTATTCAACTTTTATGACAAATAATTATCCACACCACAGGTTCATCCTCTATGAAAACGAAGTACATTTTATAAGGTAGTTGACTATTGCTCAAAAACTTGTAAAGCCTTCTAAGCTGGTGATAGTTTTCTTTTTAACTTCGTTATATTTACTACTACCATGATTTTTTTCCACCTCGAATCCAACCATTTAGCCTGCAGGGGGGGGAAGACACTTGACTCTAACAGTGGTCAAGTCGTATGCTACAGTAATGCCATGAAGGAAATTTCATTTTCTGCAGATGTAGGTCCATATCATTTTGTTTATATAAAGAATATTATTCAAGACAATTTAATTTAAAAATGGCTTGTAGAATATCCAAATAGAATTTAATTTTGAATGGACAGGTGGAAAATATATCTTACCATAGTAATAGTATAGAATGTGTTGAAAAGAGAAAATATAAGGCTAAAGGCAAGGACAAATCAAATAAACCATCGAATTAAAAACCAAAAAATTAATAATATAAGGCCTTTAGGAACTTTAGATATATTTGCTGATTGTAAAGGTTTATTTGATGGTTTACACCAAGCTGGTGTTGCTAAATGAAATGGATTGCTAAATATAATGGCTATAGAAAATTTGAAAACTGCTGCCCATGCTTATTCTCTTAACAATCAAAATTGCATAGTTTTTAATGAGAATTGTAATGCATTATTAAAAGATGCCATGTCTGATACAACACATACTGCTTCAGGTCATAGGCTACCGATACAAGGAGAGATAAAACTACTTTGTGTGTTTCTGAAATGAACCGTTTCAATTCTAGAGAGTATTCAAAATTCAAAAACTCATTGGTAACATATCTTTCTTACTGTGATTTCTATCCACCAAAGTATTTTATATTAGAAAATGTTAGAGATTTTGTTAAAAAGCATTTAAGAAAGGAATGATTTTGAAACTTACTCTTAGAGCGTTGTTAGACATGGAATATTTGGGATTTTACATTTGGGATTTTAAAAGCTTGAAATTACTTAGTTCCTCAACGAGAAAAAGATTGTTCATTTTAGTTGCGGCCCCAAGATATTGCTTATTATTATATCCTGATCCAATTAATCTATTTAGTAGTACATGTTCCTTAACTGCGAATATTGATGGTAAAAAAATTATGGCTAATATTCTACGGGATAAATCTGAGAAGAGAAGAACTTGTACAATCTAAAATGCAATGAGTGACTTGCCCCAAATATTAAATGGTGCCAATAAAATAGAGATTGATTATGGTTCAATGCCTGAAACATACTTCGAACTCAAAAAATGAACAAGGTATCAAAACACCGCACAAGTGTATCAAGATCCCATCCTTGAGAAGGTAGTTAAAACCTTTAACAATACCATGTTTAATAACAAAGAATAGTCCTTTCAGCAAGCGTTGGCGCCGGTTCATAAAGCTCAATCTGTATGGATTGAGCTGGGTGGATCTTGGTTAGAAACCATCGTTCCGGACTTCATCAGAGCTTAAAACCGGCCGTCATCTAGTCCCGATTTTAATCTTGGATTATGATTTGTATTCAGTTTTAGTGAGTATCGCTTGCTCTAAATGCCATAATAATTTGGAGTCCCTAAAAGGATCCATACGATTGGCAGTGAAGAATTTTCCCATGGACAGTGTGCTTGCTTTTATTGATAACTGGCTCAATGTTTAAAGGACTGTATTGCAAACAATGGAAACCACTTCGAATATGCTTTATATATATATATATATATATATATATATATATATATATATATATATATATATATATATATATATATATAGACGCCTATAGACACCAGAGGTGCAGATGCATTGATATCGGTGTGGCAAAGATGGAGTGCCAAATGCATAGTTTATCGGCAACTTAGCCTTCGAACCGGAACAAGATTGTAACAAGAAAAAAAAAAAAATATATATATATATATATATATATATATATATATATATATATATGTATATATATATATATATATTCTTTTATTGTTGTTGAAAAAATGATTTTTTTTTCTTTCTACTTTCTGACAGAAAACAGATAGGTAGTCTTTTCTTAGCATGAGTTGTATTTCGTGGCCACTGAATTCTATGTACTAAAAAATTAGACGAGACAAGCGTCACGCCACTTGTGGTCTACTAAAGTGAAGTCCGTGGACTGCACCTACGTCAAAACTCGTTGAATAAAACGTATAAGCGATATGAAATTTACTGCGGTTACGTGGCAACGCTGCTTAATTTTGACTTTGGCAGGCCTCTGACACTCGCTTATACTACCGCGATAAGCACCTACAGCTCGCGACAACTCGGCTTTGCAAATCAGTCGGGGCCGCCCCGCGCTTATGAGTACACGCGTACCTATTCATGTACGATGGCCTGCCGATCATCGTCGCAACGTGAGGTTTATTACTGTAGGTACTCTTATAAAATGGGAGATTCATAATATAAAATAATTTCTGTGTGGGTGGTTGTAGCAATAAAGAGAAGGATGCAAAGTTCTCGTTTTTTATTTTACTGTAACATTCTGAAACGTAATAAATATTTATGTTTTGTTTAATTTACTCGTAATTTTATAAGTAGGTTTTAAGTAGGTACTATAGGTAAGGATTACGTAGATTTATCATGCCCCAGTATTGCAACAAGAAATGCACCATAAATTATACTTTAACATTAATTATTAACAAAATTCATTTTCCCCCTGTAGATCAGAGTTTCTTTGAAGTATAGAGCAAAAGCCGCTATGCCAGGCAAGTTGTAAAAGGCGACCGATTATCTATACATATCACTACCATCGTGACTACTAGGTGGCAGAGTTCCGCATCGTCTCACCCGTGTATGTGGTACCACTGCTTACCTATTCCTGCCGCAGTAGCGTCAATGCTTGTCATTCTCTTGTTCCGTTGTAGAGGTAAAGTAGGGCGGTAGACTTATGTATATAACATTGCCATCCTGCTGCACAGATAGCAACGCATCATTTACATCTTTGGTGTCTATAGACGATAGAGTACCTTTTTAATATCATAACAAACAAGCAGATGGGTCTCTTGATGGAAAGAGTCAACCATCGCCTGTACACACCAAAGGTGTTAATTGTGTGTTGCTATCTTGTGGCGAGGTCTAATGCCACATGCATAAGTTTAGCGGCTACCTTACCCTCCAAACCAGAACACGACAGTAACAAACACGGAAGCTACTGCGGCAGGAATAGATAAAGCGGTGGTACCAGACCTGGGCGAGACAATGCAATACTCTACCATCTTGTAGCTACGATGGTAGTGACTCGTATAGCTAATCGGTCGCCTTTTACGACCTGCCTGGTAGAACGGCAGTTGGCCTATTCTTCAAAGGAACCCGAAACCAACACGGGGAATCTTTGAGACAACCCCGATTTCATTAGAAAGGATAAGAGTTACGCGTTAGAAAGAGATGTAACTTCTAGGTAAATATAAACGTAGGTAATCAAGCGCTGCGCGATCTGAATTCGACTTAATTGTATCGTAGCAAGAGTCCCTATTTTTTAAACGACTTTCCGGAGTGTCTCTTCTGTACTTATACTATTATATATTCTGTGACTTTAGTTGGACGATTGATTATTTTTTCAGCTCTGCAGTGACTGTTAACGAAATGGAACACGACTTCTACTTAGCATGGCTTCTCAAGTACGTAGTGCATTAAACTCTCTGTTCGTGGCTTATGAGTACGTGAGTTCGAGTTAGTCTTTGAAGGAATTTGTGCCCCTACTAGCAGTCAGCAACCAGCCAGTAGGCTCATTGTTTCCACTTAATATAATAAAATTAGGGTAGTGTTATCTAATACTGGCATTGAAAGTGTTAATAATGCTATGCGAATGCTCACAGTTTCACATAGAGGATTAAGTCAGAATATTTCAAAAAAACATCTGATATGAATGCTTTCTTACCTTTCTCCCGCATTTTTCTACAACCGTCATCAAAAGTAAGGAAGACATAATCATCAAAGCTGGTAAGCTCACGGTTTGCAGTTCAGGACTGATGTTAAACTCAACACCAGTTGCCACCAAAATAGAAGATGCATAGTTGAAGATTATAAATGCGCCGCTTAGTGCATGAAATGTGAATGTAATAAATATGAGCACCAAACCTCGTCGCCATGATGGATCTTTAACTGAAATGGAGAATTAAAATTGGTATTTAATCAATGAAAATATTGATTCAAATTAAGTATAAGAGTATTGTTTCATACTATCCACTTGTAAATTTTATTACAACGTCATCTATGTTGCAGTTCTCATTAGGGATATTTCCTGAAGTTGAGCTGAAACCTACTGATCAGCTCCCGTTGGTATGAAAGCGGCAGATGTGACGATAGGGGACTCCACCAAACAGCTTAATTCAGAAATGCAGAGTTCCAAAGTAGTAGTTCCGTGAAATGTTAAGAATGAATGGTTAGATATAACAAATAAAAGACGGATGCTTCATATGTAACGGAGATTAAACATAAAGGTACTAAAACCTCGGTGGCATAATTGCCTTCTCAGCTTGACTCTACATCCTATACTTGTATGAAGAAGTTCGTTGAATATAGTAATGCTTATTAGTAACGCCTGTAGTGGTAAACTGCCTGATTTATGCGAAGTATGCTAAGCCTATGGGTTACACTCCATCTGAACTACGACACAAATACTAGTTACAGTTATAAAGTTTGTTTGTATTTTGGTTGTATTGTAAGTATATGCCTATTGTGTACTGACAATTTTACTACCAAATAGTCACGATATTAGCGACTCGTGTAGCTAATCGTTCGCCTTTTACAAACTGCCTGCCAGAATAGCAGGTGGTCTATTCTTCTAAAATTTTTGTATATTATGTCGTATACGCAGTATTCTTTATTTTTTTAGAGTTAATTCCTTACATCTTATCTTTTCAAAAGCACTACATTCCTAAATTTATTTTCCTAAATGATAGCTGGTGAATAATGCTAATCGACAATAATTTCGCCATTTGAACAAACTTATTTCAAGGTTTAAAGTACTAAATAAATAATATTAATAAATACAAATGAATGACATACTTATTGCCTTCATTGAAATGTCAGGAAGAGCTCGGAAACGTTCTTCTTCGGTCTTCATGTACGCAACCTCACTTAGAACCGCTTTGTCATCTTTATCGAGACCTCTCAGAAACGCGACAGCTTCTGTAGCTGCCTGAAAATTAAGCCAAATACATCAATACAACTATATAAGTATGTAGCGTTTTCCAGTCTATTCATGTTTTCGTCAAATTGTATAATACTTTTATGGCTATTGATCACCAATGTAACAATTTTACCTTTACTTGCTACCCATTGGTTTTACAAATAAAAAGTGAGGAGAGAATATTATTTTATTATTATTATTAGATTAACAAATTGTATACACATTATCAATGATTTAATGATTAAGATATATGTAATGATTTTATTATGTAATGATCCATTCTGTTGATGACATACTTTATTTATTTCTCAATGTTTAATGAATGTTGTTAAATTTATCTCATTTAGTTACAAACACTAATATCAATATCTTTTAGAAATCGTATGGTTATAAGCTGGACGTGTATTCATTTGAGATTTGTATTATGACATTGCATTTACTATAACACTTTAAATTACATATATCTTGGTATAGTCACAAAAAGCAATACGTAAATCGGCATAGATAAATGGCACTATCTTGAAAAACAAAAACAAACTGCTATTATTGTACACATAAAAAATATAAATTTAATTCAAAATAATTGTAAATGAATTTGCATGCTAACGTATAGCGGAATAGGCGAATATATAAACTAGATATAAGATCTTTGTAACCCTATTTCTTGCAAATAAATAAATTATTATTATTATTATTATTATTAATAAAGTGCTGTGAGAAGGGCTCGGTTGTACATTTCTAGACATCAATGTGGTGAAAATAACATAAAATTGTAACGCAACCTTGGTTGGCGAAAATCAGCTGCAGATAAATCCAAACATCTCCTCAAAACACTAATAGACTTTTTTTATAGGAAAGGGGGCAAATGGACGGGAGGCTCACCTGATGTTATGTGATTACCACCGCCCATAGACAACTACACTACCAGGGGTCTTGTAGTTGCGTTTCCGGCCTTTTCAGAATGAATAGGTTTTTTTCCTAAGGGCCCTAAGTCGTATCTCAATCAATAGCTGGTAAAAGTGCCTCAAGAATCGCACGGTTGTGGACTTCCAGACATCGAGATGGTGAGGATGAAACTTTGAATTTTGTTACGATGTCCGATAGTGAAATTCGGCGATTAAGACGATTAAAAAACAATACGTAGTCACGCATTGAATCTGCGCAAGACATTTTAACAAATTCTTACAATAGTGTCAAGAAATGTTTATCACGTCTTATTATCTATTAGACCGTAGATTAGCACCGTTTGGTGCCGTCGAAACTTCGGCTTTGACTTATTTTGGACAAACTAAGATTTTTATTTTTATAACTATTATTACGGAGTTTCACCAAGTGCCGATGATGGAGAGTATAAATTATGACTAACTATGACTTCTTTTCGAACATTAGAATTTCGAAAATTCGTAATATAAACTCGTGATAACGCCATATTTTAACATATTGGTCTAAAAACAACGCGACAACGAATTTATCGAACATTATGATCAGTTGATAATAATTATGTAGCTACTAACTGTACCTACGACTTCATCCGAGAGTAAAAGCTTTTGAAACAATAGTAGCCTAAATTCTCTTTATTACCGTAGTTTAAGAGATAGGTAGTTCCGGAGTTTCACCAACATAGTTCCAGTTCCCTTGAGATTTACGGGATAAAAATATCTTGTGTCCTTTCTCGGGTCTCAAACTATCTTTTTTTAATATTATAAGATAGCAAACAAGCAGATGGGTCTCCTGATGGAAAGAGTCAACCATCACCTATAGATACCAAAGATGTTAACGGTGCGTTGCTATCTTTTGCCGAGGTCTAATGCCACCAGCCATTTACCAGCAATCAGCAGCATCAGCAATTAACAGCTACCAGCTACCTCCAAACCCTTACACAACAGTGAAAAGTACTGACGCTATTGCGGCAGGAATAGATAAGGGAATAGATAAGGCGGTGGTACCAAGCCCAGGCAAGACAATGCAGAACTCTATGTGGCACATTCAAGGTGATAGACAAGCTGGATTTTTGTCGCACTGAACATATTTATAATTATTTATTAAATACAATAAATAACAATTCCTCGCGATTTAGTTCGCGCGATCAAAAATCATTACTTCTCTTTAAAAGCAGCCAATGTCACTTCTGAATAATATAGCTTTCTAAAGGTAAAATAATTTTGTAAATCGGTCAAGTAATATTTGTGTTAAGTCGTAACAAACAAACAAAAATTCTTTCGTTCTTGTAACATTAGTGTAGATGCATTAAATCCAAGTAGAAATATATCGATCAATATATAAAAGCTCATGTATTATGTATATTTCGATCGTGTTTATTTAGAAAAACGCAGCACTTTTAATAAAGTCGTAGAGAGAAGATTTGGTGACTCGCAAAAAAGAAACCACTCACTCAGACTCGCCAAAAG
Source organism: Apodemia mormo (assembly GCA_036924255.1). Lineage (NCBI taxonomy): Eukaryota > Metazoa > Arthropoda > Insecta > Lepidoptera > Riodinidae > Apodemia > Apodemia mormo. The sequence continues at coordinate 5,846,308 of JAUPFN010000025.1, forward strand.
GAAATCACTTTCGAAGTTTCAAGTATACATTGAAAACCTTACCTCTATTTTACCTTGTTTTACTAAGAGCAAAGGAGATTGAGGAGCTTTAATCAACAACAATCCTAGTATAATCGGTATTGCCATAGAAATATACATCACTGTGTAATAATCCATGTAGGCCCCAATAATGTACATGATCAACATTCCAATGTTTTGGAAAAGTACTAATATGGATCCAAAGACTCCTCTCATGTTATCTTGACTTATTTCTTTCACATACATGGGAATCACGTTGAAGAGACCACCAGCCGATATACCAGAAATAGCTCTTGCTAGTATAAGTGAGGATTTTGATGAAAAAAATATTTTTATTAACCAGCATAACTGAAACAAGAAAATTAAAATCAATATAATTTACACAAATATTCGCGTAAATATTTATTATTAGTAGGTGGAGCTAGCACTCGTACTAATCATTTGAAAAAAATATTTACGTTATATCTCTGTCTGTGAGGTCTCCCCATCTCTTTTTATACAACTGCGTTAGAAAGAGTGGGTGAGACCTCAGAAGAAGCAATATTTAAAGTCGTGTTTCAAGTAGGTATTAGAAGTGCTGCCTCCAGATATAATACAGCTTCATGTTAATCACCAATGACAATAAGTAAGTAATACTCATTATTTATTACTTTTAAATAAGGAACACGCGTAGTGTTGTTTTTAGTTTTAAATACATTAAAAACAAAAGCCATTTCTGACGCGTTTTTAAATTTGGAAAAAAAACACGCCCGCAATGTTGTATGGAAAGGCGTGCTGGCGTATTATTTGAAATTAGACTTATTTCATCGATTTTGATACAAATTACATTCACATGGATGTATGTAATGATACAGATGTGTTAACTTTTTGGTATAAGAGGTAAAAATCTATAAATTTGGCACAGTTCAAGTTCGAAATGTGAAGGATTGCAGGAAGCAAATATTTTAAAAACAACAAAGAAAAATATCAACACGCAGGGATTGAACCTGCGACTGTCTCCCTAAATCGATCATATAACAAAGAAGAATTTCGCCACGTCAAACCAGTCGATACTAGCTCATTAGAAGAGCGTCCCGGCTTTATAGGGAGACGGTCGCAGGTTCAATCCCTGCGAGTCGATATTTTTCTATGTTGTTTTTAAAGTTTTTCCAGTTTTCCCAAGTACGGGGTGAGTGCTTTAACACAAAAATAATTAAAAATAATAAAAAAATAATAAGCAAATATTGTTATATAATATGCATAAGGAACACATCTTTACATATAATAAAATCGTAGAAAATTCAAAACTCTACATTGAATATTTTTTAAAAGAATACTTGGAGCGTGATCTACAATCGATATCGAAGCCAAAAATATAGTTTTTAGAATTTTTGTCTGTTTGTCTGTATGTATGTCAAACTCAAAAATTACTGCATGGATTTGCTTCAAATTTTGCATGAATATTACTAACAGGTCGGGTCAACATATATGCTACATATTGTTGCCTGCGGCTTCGTCCGCGCGTACTTTGTTTACTCCGCACTGCTCCTCCCCTGTAGGTGATAGCGTACCTACAGGGGAGGAGCAGTGCGGAGTAAACAAAGTACGCGCGGACGAAGCCGCAGGCAACAGCTAATAAAATTAATAAAAATAAACATTACACACAATGTTTTCTCTGTGCTGGTCCGGCTCCTTTGGAGAATGGATCAACTGCCGTTTTGCCAATCACGTCGTAAAAGGCAACTGGGTGCTAAGTGTGAGTTTTTCTTATCGCATTTGATCGTGAGCGCGTTTGAGTTTACTAGGAATTTGTATGTGATTTGTACAGCGCCACCTAGTGGTAAACGTGAGAAACCAGTTTACCACTAGGTGGCGCTGTACAAATCACATACAAATTCCTAGTAAACTCGAAACGCGCTCACAATCGAATGCGAAAAGAAAAACTCACACTTAGCACTCTGATTGGATATATGTGTCACTACCATGGTGACAACTAGGTGGCAGAGTTACGCGACGTCTCGCGTGAGTTTGGGTACCACCGCCTTACCTGTACCTCTTCTTGCTGCAATAGCGTCAATGCTTGATAAGTCATTGTCGTGTTCCGATTTGGAGGGTAAGGTAGCCGGTAGACATGCTTTATGCACGAATTATGCACGTGGTATCACACCACAAGGATAGCAACGCACCATTAACATCTTTGGTGCCTATAGGCGACGGTTTCTCTTTCCATCAGGAGTCATCTGCTTGTTCACCATTTTATGATTACATATATATATATATATATATATATATATATATATATATATATATATATATATATATATATATATATGTGTGTGTGTGTGTGTGTGTATGTATATATATATATATATGTGTGTGTGTATATATATATATATATATATATATATATATATATATATATATATATATATATATATAGATATATAATAAAAGAGTATATCTAGTTAATATGTATATTTTATTTAAGTATTAGTATGTATTTATAAGTATTTGTGTAAGTTTACGTTATGTGTATGTCAGCGAAATTAATATTATTATGTCGATGGTATATTTATTATAAATTTCTAATATTTTTACATTGTGTATGTAGTATATTATAAGATTTTCTTAGGGCTACATGTCACTACAATTTAGAAGCACCGCATAACTACTTTCTGTTGGCCTAAAGGTCGACTGGATGAGAATGACACTACCCAACAAGCAAAGTAATCCTATAACAAAAGATTATAAGTCTGCGTCTTCTAATAATATTCTTATTAAGGTATTGGTGCAGAATGTGTCTCTTATAATAGCATAAGACAAGCTCTAACATACTCAAAAGCATTAATATTTATATCTCAGTCTTATAGCGTGCTACAAAACTTCTTACAAACTAGTTACAGGACTTTTTTACTTATAATAACATTTCACAAATGTATATATTCTCAAGAGCATTTGCTTTTATTACTCAGTCTTACAGTAGACTACAAGGTGATCTTAGAAACAACTAATAGGAATATGCATCCTATAATTGTCTGCAGAAAGATTAAAATAGTCTTGAACTGTTATAGTAGCCTTCAATAAGAAAAGAAGATATTATAAGAATCTTAGCTAAGATAATTATACGTTTGTCTCGTCACTGTCTTGTTTAAGATTCTTTTAAATGTAATAGTGCTTAATAAGAGCGATATAAAATCAAACAACCGTATAAGCTACTAGATCAATCACATTATTAATCAGCTATTTTGCTTAGATACAGTAGCTGTTCTACTTTGTCCTGAGATAATTGTTAATTATCAGTTTGTTATGGATTTAAGCCATTGGAAACGATTTAAAAGAAGTGGTGGGTTCAAAAGAAAAGTGTCAAAAAGGTGTAAATTATCAGTGAAGCCAGGTTCTTTAGGAATAATAACATCGATATCAGAAGGAAATTCTAGCGCATCAAGTACGAACACAGGTGAAGTGAATGAGGGTTCCGTAGTGACAAGTAATTTTTTACCCTTAGCCCACGGTTCGGAAAACGAAGAATTCGAAAATTATCAAGAAGACTACGATTTCGATTTTGAAGAAACCACTGATTATGAACAAAATCGTGAATTGGTTGAGGCTATTAAAAGCTGGGCCATAAAATTCAATATACCTCACCGAGCCCTGAATGAACTATCTGCTATTATAAACAAAAGATTAACTAATGTTTTACCAAAAGATGCACGGACCTTATTAAATACCAACAGAGAAACGATGGTTATACAAACTTCAGACCCAGGGCAATATTGGCACAACGGATTGACTAAATGCTTGAAAAATATACTACAACAACTGGATTTGAATATTTCAATTAAAACGTTTTCATTAAATATAAATATAGATGGGTTACCAGTTTACAATAGTTCACGACAGCAACTCTGGCCAATTTTGTGCAACATCTTTGAACTACCCCACATTCCTCCATTTGTGATTGGTAAATAATAAACATATACTGTTTTTAAATACTTTAAATGGCCAAATTTGTCTATCTATATCTACATATATATATATATATATATATATATATATATATATATATATATATATATATATATATATATATGGACTCGTGTTAAGCTACCAAATATGGCATTTTCGGAAAATGCCTTATTTGGTATATACGTAATTAATTTATGGATATAGATAGAAATTTTTTCGTCTTAGTAATTGCCGACACACGAAATACCGCTCGAAAAGGTGTTGTCCAGATATTATATATATATATATATATATATATATTATATATGTCTATCTTTTTTCTTTTTTTAGGAGTTTATGCAGGAAAATGGAAAACCTTGTGATCTGAATGCATATTTGGGACCTTTTGTAACAGAAATAAAGGAAATTGAAACAGATGGATTAGTCGCAACATTTGCTGGAACTGAAACTATAATCAAAGTCAAAATAAGAGCTTTTATATGTGATTCACCAGCAAGGGCGTTGATAAAAGGCAAGTTTTGATTGGATTGATTTTAAACAATACATTAATTTGAAATCATCAAATGTATAGTTTATGATAACTTTTATTACTAAAATATTTATTTTACAGGTGTCACAAATTTTAATGGAAAACATGGCTGCCTGAAATGTACGGTGATTGGTGAATACTCCCATAGATCAAACACTGTATTTTTCCCCACTACAGATTGTCCTAAAAGAAACGATGAAGACTTTCGTGCTAAAAAGTATGGAGGACACCACAAACATGACTCTCCATTATTAAAGCTGAACATTGATATGGTAAAGGATTTTCCCGTTGCCGACTCATTACACCTAATAGATCTCGGTTTGATGAAGCGATTGTTGATCGGATGGCGTGATGGAAAGTTAGGAAAGTATCTTACCAAATGGAGCTCTCGAGATATTGAAATTGTTAATAGTTTTTTATTGAATTGTCGAATGCCTAAGGAGATACACAGAAAAACAAGATCTGTAGATATTTTAGCGCACTGGAAAGGTTCGGAATACCGATCCTTCTTCTATTATTTAAGTGTCGTAGTTTTGAAACATGTGCTAAAACCCGAACCATATCATCATTTTTTGAACTTGTTTTGTGCTATAACGATTTGCTCAAATGAAAAGCATTTTCCACTCTTACTGATTGCTGAAATAATGCTAAAAGATTTTACAGAAAATTTTAAGACTTTCTATGGGCGAGACTATGTGTCTAGTAACATACACAATTTAATACATATCGTTGAAGAAGTAAAAAGATTTGGAATTCTGCAAAAGTTTAACGCATATCCTTTCGAAAACAAACTTTTTGCTATTAAAAGAACCATTCGACAAGGAAATAAAACACTACAGCAAGTAGCAAATAGAATAATTGAGAAACAATCAATTGAAACAGAACACCTCAAGGAAGCAATTTCGGACTACCCATTTATCAAAAAGAACCAACGAAACGGTCTTACTGTGTTGCACCTAGAAACTTATATTTTATCATCAAAGGATCAAGATAAGTGGCTTCTCACTGACGAAAATCATGTAATAGAAATCAAATCCCTTTCGCTGAAAGACAACACTGAGCCAGAAATTGAAATAAAAGGGTATCGTATTGATAATCTCCATGATGTTTTTGATAAACCATTAAGATCTTCGTTTCTAAATATTTATAAATGTGATTGTGCTACTATTAAAAAATCTGAGGTAATATGTAGAATTCAAAATGTAAAATGTAAACTTGTAAGTATTTCATATAAGTCAGAGATATTTTTTTTGCCTCTGTTACATACTATATAAGATACAAGTTTAAAGGCATAAAATAAAACAAACGATTATTACATTTATATTGTTTTATTTAATCAAATACTTTTAAATTCAATAGGATATCAAAAATTATATTTTTAAAAAATCAGTCTCAATCATGAGTATCTAGTTTAATTATAACATCAAAAAATTCTTCTTTAAGCCTCTTCATGCATAATCATCCTTCTTTTTATATCATAAAATAGCAAACAAGTAGATGGGTCTTCTGATGGAAAAAGAGTAACATCGCCTATAGGCACCAAAGATGTTAATGGTGCGTTGCTATTTTGTGGCGAGGTCGAATGCCACATGCATAAGTTTACCGGCTACCTTACCCACCAAACCGGAACGCGAGAATAACAAGCACTGACGCTTTGCGGCAGGAATAGGTAAGGCGGTGGTACGAGACCCGGGCGAGACAATGCAGATCTCTACCACCTAGTACTACAGCTCCCCACTAACTAAGATTAATTAAAAAGAAAACTTAAGTAAACGCACAATATCAAGCACTTTCGCAAAAAAGAAGCCTATTTATTATAAACGCTCGACTTCTTCAACAAAATCGGAATGTATCACAGATTATCAAAATAAAGATTAGGAATCCAACTATTCATGACTTTGATTCATGATTAATCATCTTATCTAGTTATCTCGCACGATCTCTCGATGCGATGCCTCGTACTTATAAATGTTATTAAATAGAAAACTAAAGTAAAAACAATATTTGTACAATGTTGTCATAACACGGTATTTGTATGGCATATCACTGGTTATCAGAATTATTAATTCAATTTCAAATTTCAAATTCTTCATTTCTTAAATACAATCAACGTAAAGTGTAACAAAGTTTGAAAATATTCAAGTGGATAGTAAAAGAAACCGCATTGCAAGCAATCATACCAAGCTTGTTAGCTTGCAAGTTTTTTTTATTTCAAATCAAGTTCTTGCTCTGATATATCTTCGTCTTTTTTCTCATTTTCGGAACAAGTCTTCTTATCGCTATTTTTTCCTCTGCATTCATCTTTTTCTTTTTCATCTTCATCTTTTTTCTCATTTTCAGTACAAGTCTTCTTATCGCTCTTTTTTCCTCTGCATTTTTTGGTAGAAACTCGTTGTGGTTTGATTTTGCATCTCTGGTCAGCGTTTCGCAAGATAGTTTTAAAAAATTTATGACAATCATTTAAATGAAATGACGAATCGTGCTGATGTATTATATCGAAAAAGAAATCAATAGTCTTGGAGAAACTTTTAAAGCAAGTCTTTTCTGTAGGTTCATTTAGGGTACGTGAGGCTCCCGTCCATGAACAAGATTTAAAAAATTGTCTTTTGAATAAAACGTCAACAAGAGCATAAGCACTTGTGGTTCCATTTCCTAGGCCTTTTGTACACAACACACTTAACTTTCTTTGTAAACCTTCTCTGTAATCAGAGTCTAGTAATTTTTTTTCGAACTCTTCTAAATCCTTTGTATCTTTAATTGGTTGTAACCCAAGCGCGTGATTTCGTTGTTCTGTAATAGATTTTGCAATAAATTCTTCATTTACAACTTGTAGTTCAGTTACTTTTCGATTAATCGGTTCAACTGCGTTATGTATAATGCCTTGATTATTTAAAATGGTATTTATTATTATTCATTTATAGATTTAATGTCCCTTTTGATAATGTTGATATCTTTTTCAATAGATTTTAAGACGTTATTTAGGTTGTAGTTTTCTTTTGACGAGCTTAATCCTTCATTAACGCACGAATATATTACGGGCATGTCCGTTGGGTTATTGTCTGGTAAAACAACGAAAGTTTCCATATCTCTCAGTGCACCTTGTGTTCCAGAAGAAGATGATGCTGCTGGTATGATTTCGTCAGCCTAAAGAATTAAATATCTAAAATTAGCAAAAATACCTAAATTATGAAGATGTTGCCATCTTGAATCAGCACAATACATTAAACTTAAATGGATGTTCTGGGCCCATACTGCACTTAAATCAGAGTAAATGCATATGAAACTTCACTAAGGAATGTAATATAATAAAAAAATTATAAAAAACAAAAATCACGACTGCGTGAAAAATGAAAAGATGAAAACAAGTTGAAAATATTATTTTACTCCGCTTTTAAATATTTATGGTTGAGAGTATTCAAATATGCAGTCAGAGTTTTAACTATTTATAATAATATATATTGTGATGCTTATGATGAATGACTATTGGTAGCTCTAATAGTTATCTGATGCCTTCGACTGTATATTTGAATTTTGAATTTTGAATAACCATAACTATTTAAGAGCGGAGTAAAATTATATGTTTAACTTTTCATTTTTAACGCAGTCGGGTTTATTTTTTTTTATTTCCCGTTACGTTAGTTCTAAGTATAAGAAAGTTATTCATTTTGCCCCGATTTTCGAAAATCGAGTTTTCACGAGATCTCCACGTTTTGAGGTCCTAGGAATCTTTTACGAGTATTTTCGCGATGATGTCACTATGTCTGTAAGTATGTGTGTGTGTGCATATGTGTGTGTGTGTGTGTGTGTATGTAAACATCTTGTAACTTATGAACATTGTTGGTGGCATTCGATTGGGTTCTGTCAAACTTAATCTTGAAGATACGAACCTTTTTGTCTCAGCAGATTTTGAAAATTTTTGAAAATACCTCAAACAATTTCAATAAAACACTATTTTTTTAAATAACTTCTAGATTAAAGGAACGATCGAGTAAAAAATCTAATCAGCTCTATTCATCTAAAAATTGCATCTAATGCCGTAAATTGCATCAAAATCGGTTTATCCGTTCGGCAGTTATGGCTGACGAAAAATTTTGAAAAAAAAGTGTTTTTTCGACATAACTTCAACATTTTTTAAATAATCACTTTCCGGTCTTCTACAATATTTTATCACTTCAAAAACGACATCAAATGTTGTTTTAAAAATCAAAATCAAACAAAGTATTCAAAAATTACAGCTTATTAAACACTAAAATTATAAACAGCAAACATACTTCATTTTTTAACTTCCCGCTACGTTAGTACGTAAAGTACTAAGTATAGGAAGTTACTGATTTCACCCCGATTTTCGAAAATCGAGTTTTCACCAGATGTCCATGTTTTGAGGCCCTAGGAACCCTTTCCGACTATTTTCGCGGTGATGTCACTATGTCTGTATGTATGTGTGTGTGTGTGTGTGTGTGTGTGTGTGTGTGTGTGTGTGTGTATGTAAACCTCCTGTAACTTTTGAACGGCTGGACCGATCGGTACGCGGTTCGTGGCATTCGATTGGGTTCCGCCAAACTTAGGCTTTCTAGAAGAGCCGAACCCATTTGGCTCAGCAGATTTTGAGGAATTTAGAAAAAACCTCAAAAAAAATTTGAAAAACACAGTTTTTTTAAATAACTTCTAGATTAATGGACCGATCGAGTCCAAAAACTAATCAGCTCTATTCCTCTAAAAACTGCATCTAATGGTGCAAATTGCATCAAAATCGGTTTATTCGTTCGGCAGTTATCGTTGACGAAAAATTTTGAAAAAAGTGTTTTTTCGACATAACTTCGACATTTTTCGCCCAATCATATTTTGATCTTCTACAAATCAAATCAAGCATTAAAAAGTAACATACACTCGAATAACATAACCTTCGCAGTCGAGTAAAAACGACAGATGATATTATCTTAAAGAAAGTAAGTTGAAGTCAAATAAAGAAGCAAGTATAATCTAAACAGAATTCAGTTTTGTGCCGTAAAATAAAATTTTAATATTACGCACCACTTGACGCTGTGAAGCTATACATTCCCTCGTGTTGGTCTGGGCTCCTTTGAAGTATTCTTCAATCCTTCAAAGGAACCTATTGACCAACTGCCGTTCAGCCAGGCAGGTTGTAAAAGGCGACCGATCTACTACCATCGTGTGACTAACATCGTGGCTGCTAGGTGGTAGAATTCTGCATTGTCTCGCCCGGATTTGGTACCACCGCGCCTTAACTATTTCTGCTGCAAAGCGTCAGTGCTTCTCACTATCGTGTTCCGGTTTGGAGGGTAGGGTAGCCGATAAACTTATGCACATATAGCATAAGACCTCGCCACAAGATAGCAACGCACCATTAACACCTTTGGTGTCTATAGGCGATGGTTGACCCTTTCCATCAGGAGAGTCATCTTCTTGTTTGCTATCTTGTGACGACCTCTGTGGCACAGTTGGTTAGCGCGTTGGCGCTCAAGCCAGAGGTTGCGGGTTCGAATCCCGCCAGGGAACAAAAAGTTTTTCTGTGTTCCTGGGTCATGGATGTGTATTTAATACGTGTATTATATAATAAAAATCTTAAATATATGTATAGTATAAAAGTAATAAATACTAGGTTCGTCCGCGACTTCGTCCGCGCGGACTTTGTTTACAACCCACAGCTCCTCTCCCGTAGGTGATAGCGTGATAATATGTAGCCTATATGTTGACCCGACCTGTTAGTAACATTCATACAAAATTTGAAGTAAATCCGTGCAGTACTTTTTGAGTTTATCCCGGACATACGTACAGACAAACAGACAAAAAATCTAAAAACTACATTTTTGGCTTCCATATCGATTGTAGATCACGCCCCAAGTATTCTTTTAAAAAATATTCAATGTACAGTTTTGATTTTCCTACGATTTTATTATATGTATGGATTAAAATAAAAAGAAAATAAATTTCTAAGGTATTCCATACTCGGCGGCAGCTATGTGACGGGCCACGGGTAACCATGGGCATTATCCAATCTAGGTATTGCGCACTATGTACACGTCGTTTGTTACGTCAAAATACGATCGAAATAATTTTTCTAAGGTTTTTATGAAGAATTTTTTACGGAAAAAACTATAAACATTTTAGAACTTACTGCAAGACATTTCCCGGCTAAATTATTTAAACATATAGTATTCGTCTCTTTGCAAAATTTTCTTTTCTTTGCCTTTGATACTGAGTCTTCTTCTTCAGTTTCTGACAAGTCTGACATAGCCTTAGCTGCTGCTTTTGCTTGGGCTAGACTTAAATGCCTTCTTTTAACTTCACAATCTAGAACTTGCCAATCAATCTGCGGTTGCGAATCCTCCTTCTTTTTCAGTTTCTCTCCTTCAAGTAAAGAATGTGGCCAAAGTAGTTTTCCATCGCTTTCCCATTGATCTGGGCAAAAAGTGATAAATAGGTCCCCGTCTTCAAGGGTTTGCACTACTTTAAAGGGCATGGTTCTGAAAATATAGATATGGAGTCAAGCAAATGTGTAAAAAACCTAACAACTAAAACTTTGTTTACTTTAATTTTTTTACAATAATAATAATATTTAAAATAGTAAAAAGGTACCTACCTATGTGATATTTGTAACTGTAGTTTAATTGTGTTGTGTGCTAATAATTGTTTATGCTTTTGACATGAACGACCCGCTTGCTCTGGAGTTACTTATTGACTGAAATAATTGAGGGAGATGACATACGTGAAGTGTGCCACAACATTAGGCACTGGGTTGGGTATAGGTATATGATTCAAGTGCGGCGTCAACGAAAGTGGCGGGAAATCCCCATTCAATAACTAAACAATGCGAATATAGGTATACTAAGTAAGATTACCTATACTTATGTAACCTTTAAGGTAAAGAAATATTTTATTTTATATTTTGTGGCAGTAGTAACATTCATCTGCCGGGAAATGATCGTACACTAGCATATAGTGACAGCCTTGACACCACAATTGCTTTATATTTAAAATATTTTCAATATTGCTTTTGTCAATAATAAAGTGAGGGCACAATCTTGAGTCAGTGGAACACCCACAACCGTAACACTTATTAGATAGGATGAAATGTGTTATTGTCCATGGCCATTCTGATTCGTCGAGTTTTTTAATGTCATCTTTACTCAAAAAACAGTCAACGTCTAAATATACCACCATTCCGGAGCGTCACCAAATGTCTGAAGGAACTGAAAAGACAATAGCAAATTCATATTAAAACTGCAAGGCGGGAAGAAGCTGTAATGTTGTAATTGTTTTCTAACAAAGTAAATTGAAAGATAAGTAGTCCGATTTCATGAGGAACCCTAAACTTGTTTGAATATGGAGGCAAGTTATTTTAATTGAAACTACTATAAGTACTTATTTACTTACAACTGTTCTTTAACATACTCGACACAGAGAATTTTTAAAATATGGCGAATGATCGTAAATATCGTCGAAATATTATTTTACAATAAATACTATAAGTTTCAGTTTTGAGAGCGCGTTGTAAAAATAATTAAATCTTGGCACACTTTTACAATAAAAATGAATTCCCCAGCAAGTTCCCACACTGTATTAGCACTAATATTACGAGTATTTACGTTATGCAGTTACTACAAGTTACATCTAATATAATAACAAGAAATATACTTACATTTTTAATATTTCGTTTTATCACAACACACCGCAATAAGCAAACCAGCCGAAATAACAAAAAAATACTGCTTCAGTTTATAAAATGTACTTATAACTAATAACTAAGTATATTACTAGAGCATTATAAACAAGATTACTTGAGTAAAATACTTATGTCAGATACTAATAAGAGTGTTTGTACTTAAAAATGTGTTGTCTTAGAACATTATAGAAGCGCAATTGCGCTTCTGTAAGTTGATTATAAGATAGTTATAAGAAAATAAAGCTCCAATAACTGTACCCAAATCCAGCATTGTAATAAACTATAAGTATCTTATAATCACAAGAAAAAGTAGTCTTGAAGAACACTTCAAGTACTGATTTTGCTACTTGGGTAGGCATTAAGTTCGTCTTTTGTACAAATTATTTAAGGTGTACAATAAAGTTAAATAAATAAATGAGAGTAGAAAAATAATTTCTGTAGATAAAAGTTTTTTAAAATAAATTGAGTCTCACTAGCGTCTCGAACAATCGCCCTCTTGGTTGAGTCGCTAGTGAAACTTATAAACATAATAAAATATGTAAAAATATGTAACGTATATTAAGACAAAAACATAGTCACTTACAGCTTGTGGTATAGTCAAGAGAATAACTCCAATCTTGCAACCATACACATCAGCAATATAAGCGTAAATCGGTACCCCAAAAGCAGCTGTCATGCTCAGGGAACACGCCACCCATGCTATATCACTATCAGACAATGGCTTCCCTGTAGGTGATGCATCTGACTGTAGATACTTAGTTACAGGAGATATCCAACCATATTCCATTCCAAACGAAAGGGTTATAAGGTTTGCTGGAAATAACATCGAAAATTAATGAAGCACCTCGATATTTAATCCTTTTTGAACTAGGTCCATGAAGGCAGACCACTCCTTATCGATTTGTACTTAAGTTCGCTAACCACTCGACCAACTTCGCTAACCAATCAAAACTACTGAACAAATTTCAATGAATTTTGTAGATATCTACTATTTGGTCAAACTTAAAAGATAGGATAGTTTTAAATCACAATTACCTCCCCCCTCCCTCTCTCAAGTAACCTACCAAAATATTCAATACAAGTCGATGGTCCCTACGTATAAAGAGACGTATATATACGCTGAAACATAAAACAACCTATATCATTTATATGTAGGCTCTTCTTATCTTATCCTGCTGCAATAATTACTTGTCTCTGTCGCATTTTAGTTTAAAGTAGAGATGCTACGAATATTCGGTTATTATTCGGTATTTGGCCTATTCGGGCACTTTCTTTTGTATATTTGGCCGAATATTGGGAACTTTTCGGTTGATACCGACCCATCTGCTTGTTTGCTGTCTTATGATATAAAAAAAAGATATACATGGATACCCATATTTCAAAAATTACTACAGATTTTGTGTAAAATTGGACTATTTTCATAATTGGATTTTTTTTGGATTGAAAGTTTAAAAGGTGAGAAAATATAGAAAAAAAAAGAATAGTTACAACGGCAGAACAACGTTTACCGGGTCAAATAGTATAAAAAAAAATTCATGTGCTTTTATAAGCAGGGACCGTCGAAGTAATTTGTATGGCAAAACAACGTTTTCCGGGTCAGCTAATATGCTACGTGTATGTCAGTACCACTTTTTGGGTTAGGATTCGAAGTAAACTAGAAACCATTATAGTTTCGTTATGTTCGTCCGGACGATAAGATAGAGATGAGATCTTTAATACTAGAAAGCTGTGATTTGGCATGAATATACATATTAATCACGGCATCAAAGCAGTAACATAAAATATTGAAAAATATGTAAACCTCTATATGTAAAGTGGGGATGTTAATTTTCTCGCCATTTTCCATAGTTAAAGATATCGTTAGATAGGTTTTGGAGGTTAAGGTAGCCGGTAAACTTATGCATGTGGCATTAGACTTCGCCACAAGCATTAACACCTTTGGTGTCTATGGAAATGTTTGACTCATTCCATTAGGACACCCATCTGCTTGTTTGCTATCTTATGATATAATTGATATTTGTGAAATATAAAGCTTTGAAGTGCTAAACGTTTGGTTTTGAGGGTGAGAACAATATATATATATATATATATATATATATATATATATATATATATATATATATATATCTCATAATAATAGCAAACAAGCAGATAGATCTCCTGACAAGCACTGACGCTATTGCGACAGGAATAGGTAAGGCGGTGGTACCTGATCCGGGCGAGACAATGCAGAACTCTACCACCTAGTTAAATAGGGCTTAATCAATGTATTGTAATAACTTGTTATGCACTATCCAAGATTTTTGCCTCAGCATCACCAAAGGTAAACTGTGAGAAAATGCTTCATAGCATTAAGTTACGCCTTTGTACTCATTTGTGCAATAAAGTATTTAAAAAAATAACAGTAGACAGTTAGTAAATGAGCGTTCACGATTGTGTGGAATGTATATAATACATAAATAGATATATAGATAAATATTATATACATAATAGATTTTATGTTACCATTTTATTGATGTGACTAATATGTACAGGCTGTAAGGATAAACACTGTTGTCACTAAAACCATAGGTTGACTTAATTGTAAATATGTTTTAGTGAATTTAAAAATCAAAAAACGTTATTTTCTTTCAAAAATATAGGAAAGTTTCTGTCCGACACCGTCCATACATTCATGGATACTATGCGCAAAGGGCGCTGACCTACCGCACTGGCCGTCCGGCCGGCTTGCGGTGTCTAATCAAGTGCTGTTTCCCGCGCTCCATCCACTTTTCCATGCACTTGTATAGGAATAGGGTGCAATAATTTTGAGATAAAATGAAGATTTTACTTTATTTTTATTTTTTTTAATTCCATCTCGTTAATATTGCAATTTGCCCTCAAAGCGTTTTATTATTAATAACATTACCTAATATTGCTGCTGCCCATTGATAATATGTATGGCCTTTTCTTACAGTTTCAGCTTCCGTTTTCGCCATTTTGTTAAAAGGGATCCCTCACAATAGCTGTATGAACGACGATTAATTCGCCATTTTCACCGGGCAATTAATATAAACATTAATATCAAGATGTAAATATAACGCTCCTTACGTCATTCATTATGATTTGCAATATATATGATGCGCAAATAATTTCTATTTTATATACAGGACGTAATATGAAAATGGAATTTTTTTATAAGTTTTTTGTAATGCGCTTTTTGAGCAAGCAAATGGCCAGTTCTTCTTATGATGCATTCGATTCATTTATATGAATCTGAGATACCGTTTATAAGACTATGTATTTCTCGCGACATGGTTCGCTCGACCCACACACATTACTTACACTCAGTTGGGTAAAAAGCACTTTGTTTGTTTCTTACTGTCAATTTACCTTTATATTCTCACTCAGATAAAAAATTTGTCTACGTTACTCTATAGCTTTATATTCTTAATCAAGTAAAAACAAGTGTTTATAAGTCATTGATAAAGCAGCTTTATATTCCCATTCAGATAAAAAAGTAGCCTACATAACTCAATGTATTACAGCTTTATAATCTCCGTCTGGTAAACAGCAGCCTACCTTACTCAATAATAATATAGCTTTACATTGTCAGTCAGTTAAAAAAGTAGCCTACGTTACTCAATGTAAATACAGCTTTATAATCTCAGTCATATAAATCGTAGCCTCCATTACTCAACGATAATACAGCTATATATTCTCAGTCAGATAAAAAAGTAGCCTACATAACTCAATGATATTACAGCATTATATTCTCACTCAGGTTAAAAAAGTGACTTACATCACTCGATGATAATATAGCTTGATATCCTCAGGCAACTTAAAAAGTAGCCTACGTTTCTTAATGTTAACATTCAATTAAAAAAGTAGCTTACAATACTCAATGATATAGTTTTATATTCTCAATCTCGTTTTTCCCCGTGTTGGTTCCAGGCTCCTTTGAATGTTATACCAATTGCTTTTCTGCCAGGAAAGTCGTAAAAGGCGACCAATTGGCTATGCAAGTTACTACCATCGTGACTACTAGGTGGTAGAGTTCTGCATTGTCTCGCCCGGGTCTGGTACTACAGCTTTACCTATTCCTGCCGTAATAGCGTCAGTGCTTGCCACTGTAAACTTATGCATGTGGCATTGGACCTCGCTACAATTAACATCTTTGGTGTTCTTAGGCGATGGTTTACTCTTTTCATCAGGAGACCCATCTGCTTGTTTGCTATCTTATCAAAATATAAAAAGATATCTCATTAATTAACCAGATAAAAATTGAATTTTTTTAGACGAATCAATACTCATTTTCTGAAATTTTCAAGATGTTTTACTACTTAGTTTTACTTTTATGCGAATCCCGCGAGAAAAACACGTTTTTCCGGAATAAAAAGTAGCCTAGTCTAAATAAAAAATAACTCAAGGGGGCCCGGACCAACTCGGGGGTAGTTAAGTACAAAAGTATGATATATGTAATGGCTCCTTATCACAATGGGCCAAGATGGCCCATCAAATGATCGTCCAGCATCGCCGCCATGATCAGGCAACTCTCCACACAATCGTGAACGCTCATTTACTGTCTACTGTTATTTTTTTTTAAATACTTTATTGCACAAATGAGTACAAAGGCGTAACTTAATCCTATTAAGCATTTTCTTACAGTTTACCTTTGGTGATGCTGAGAGAAAAAGCTTGGATAGTGCATAACAAGTTATTACGATACATTGATTAAGCCGTATTTAACTAATACTTATTAACCCTCTTATTATGACTAAACTAAATATGATTAAATTAAAATAACAAAATAATAACTATAAATTATATAAGAAACATATACTTACATGCCATATATACACATAAACTACTTACATAATTAAAAATACACTAATAAATACTTAATATATAACAAAATACAATACTGATCTTTAAATACTACATACATACAAGCATAATATAAAATACATTCAGATACAATACTTACAAAGTTTGACGTGTAAAAAAATGATCGTACACTCGACTTTTATAAATAGATAGGGACGGTGCATCATATAATTGAGCCGGGAGAGTATTCCATAATCTAATTGCCGTAATCGTGAAAGAATTATAGTAATTTGCAGTGTTGTGGCCTGGATACATTAGCCCATCAGAATTTTGAGACCGCTGAGACTTACCCTTACAAGAGATATACTTAAAGCGTTCTCTCAGGTATATTAGAGAGGATGGATTTTGAAGCATGTTAAATAAACACGAGAGAACGTCTCTTCGGAACCAGATATTTAGCCAGTTTAACTGTGGCCGAAACTGGGTAATGTAGTCTGCATACTTACGTAATCCCAAAATGAAACGTATGCATAAGTTGAGCTAACGATAGAGTTTGTCTAACAATTCCTCAGTAATATCAGAGTAACAGATATCCGCATAATCTATGATAGGCAGTAACAACGCATTAACTAAGGTAATTTTAGTTTTAAATGGTAAGAAGTTTCGCAATCGTTTCAATGCGTGCAAGGAAGCAAAAACTTTGTGACTAGTTTCACTAACATGAAGTGACTACGACAAGTTATTCATGTAAGCCCAAGTTTTTTACAGATGTAAAATAGGGGAGATTTTTAACGTTTATGCTCACTGGAAGAATTGTTTGTAAATTAATTTGTGATAAGAAACTTTCTCGCCCAATAAACATTACTTGCGTCTTATCAGGATTTACAAGCCCATAGTTTTCTGCCCAAGTAGAGATTGCATTTAAATCAACATTCATTTTAGTGATGCCATTGTTAAGATCTTCCAGCTTAAAGGATAAATAGAGCTGCAAATCGTCTGCATACTTATGGTATGAAAAAAATGGATGTATGAGGTGACTGCATTTATAAATACAGAAAACAGAAGAGGAGATAACACAACTCCCTGTGGTACACCGCACGAAACATCACACCAGTCCGACTGCGTGTCATTAGTCCGCATTTGCTGTTGACGCCCATTGAGATAAGATGTAAACCACTCAATCGCCGATTAAGACAAATTAAGGGAACGGAGAATGGAAATTAAAATTTCATGATCCACACAGTTGAACGCATTGCTAAAATCTAAAAGAGTAAGAAGGGTGATCTTTCTTTCTTTCATCTATCGTAAATCATCAGTGATTTTTATTAGAGCAGTTGTTGTACTATGACATGGGCGAAAACCTGACTGAAAGTTATTTAACAGACTGTTCCTTGAAAGAAAGTCAGAAAATTGAGTGTAAGTTCTAAAATTTTTGAAAGATAGGATAGTATAGAAATAGGCCTTTAATGAGAAGGATGTGTGGGATTTTTTCCTAGAAAACTCTTACAAGAAAGTTATAAATAAAAATTGATTTCTATCAATATTAGACTTTAAGAGCGAAGTGGTGGCGCGAGATGGATCTTGAGTTGCTACATATTATAGGTAGACCGTACTATATTATAGGTAGACCTGAAAATATGGTGCAAAATATGTAGTTAATATTTATATTTATTCTGTATAGATAATATTGATAATTATAAAAATCGTGTTTTTAATAAATCAAGAAAATTTTAAAGAATTTTTCTTCTAAGTACTAAAAAAATTTAGTCCTAGAAACATATTTCTTTTATTTTGGTTTTATTTTCCTGCGCTCCCCTAGACCAAAGCTTGACGACCCCTTTGATGCGAATATAATCTTTGGGTGAAAATACGCTTGATTTTTTAGGTAAGATAATTATAAATAAAATCCATAC
Organism: Apodemia mormo; assembly: GCA_036924255.1. Lineage (NCBI taxonomy): Eukaryota > Metazoa > Arthropoda > Insecta > Lepidoptera > Riodinidae > Apodemia > Apodemia mormo. The sequence continues at coordinate 5,865,203 of JAUPFN010000025.1, forward strand.
ATTACAAGATGTAATTCTCTAAAAAATACTTTCCTAACAATATTACTAGGTAGTATAATATTGCGAACCTCTACAAAGCTCTGCTTTTTGCTAGTCTATCTGTGTGGCAAATTTGATCCAAATCCGTTCAGTAGTTTTTGCGTGATTGCAGATTGACTAACAAACATTCATCCATCCATACATCCAAACATAAAAACTTTCTTATTTATAATAAATATTAATAGCCGCAGCGTGCAGCCCGCTGCAATAAAAAAGTTTTTTGGTGAATTCCGTGAGAATAACTCATTTTTTCGGGATAAAAAGTAGCCTATGTGCTATTCCAGTTCATCATTCTCCTGTGTGCCAAATTTCCAAAAGTCGTCCAAATAGCTTTTAATAAAAATTTCATCCCCTATTTCAGCCCTCCAGGGACTCATTTTTGAAAAAAAAAAAGCCTATGTTTGACCCCGGATCTTCAACTACATCCATGCCAAATTTCATGAAAATCGGACCAGCGGTTTACCCGTGAAAGCATAACAGACAGACAGAAAGACAGACTTTCGAATTTATAACATTAGTAAGTAAAAGTAAGTATGGACTAGCTGCCCCCGCTAATTCGTCCACATGAAAAAATTTCGAAAAAAAGTAGCCTAAGTTACTCCCTGTCACATCAGCTATCTGCCATTGTAAGTCCCGTCAAAATAGGTCCAGCTATTCCAGAGATTAGCCAGAACAGACAGACAAAAATTGTAAAAAATGTTATTTTGGTATATGTACTGTGTATACATCCATATGCATTTAGTAAAAAGCGGTTATTTTAATATTACAAACAGACACTCCAATTTTATTGATTTGTATATATATAAAATTATAAAATAAAATAATAATATAGATGACCGTTTCATCTGTCATACTTTCTAAATGTCCAAAGTCCAAACCATCGAACATATAAAAAGGTAAATTATAAATTCTTTAGAAACATCCTAATAATATTATTCTTAAAATAATTTTCTCATCATAAATATTTGTACTCTAATATCAACTTCACAATGGTATTTAACTGCCACGTTTGTATTACATATGTTTACATATTTGCGTCTGTGACTACTGGTTTGTCGTGACATATTTATGACTGTATCTCAATTTTATTCTCGTAGTACCTTATCTAATCTAAGCTATATATAAAACACAAACTTTGTTTCTGCATATGTCCGTTATTGACTACTCGAACGATTTTAAAAATTCTTTCATATTTAGGAAAAAAGCTATGTGATTAGAAAATAATAATAATAATAATAATAAAAGGGGTAGAGGCTTTATTGATGTACAAAATCTCCATAACAAAATAATAACAAATTTACGATTCTTCTTTTACGGTAAATCTCAACAGTCTGATCTTCACAGGTTGGTAGTAAAAACAGACGCTAAATATACACCCTTAAACTTATCCAATACTACAGGTAATCTACCTGTCTTTGACAAACAACATAAAATTAAGCTGTGGGCACAAAAATCACTCCACGGACGGCATCGCCACGATTTAATTAATGAAAACGTTGATAAAGTTGCGTCAAACCATTGGCTAAAGAGATTCGAGCTATTTCCTGAGACAGAGGGGTTCATAATGGCTATTCAAGACCAAGTAATAGATACAAAAAACTACAGAAAATTTATAAGACATGATCAGACTGTACACAATGACCTTTGCCGTCAATGCCATAGTAATGCAGAAACCACCCAACACATAACTGGAGCCTGTAAATCTATTGCACAAACAGACTATAAACACAGACACGATCAAATTGCTGCAATTATCCATCAAAATTTAGCTTATAAGTATAACTTTATAACCGAAAAAGTTCCGTACTACAAATATACACCTGAAGTTGTCTTGGAATCATCTTCTCATAAAATATACTGGGATCGATAAAACCATTCACTTCAATAGACCAGATATCACACTCCTAGATAAAATTCACAAAACAGTCTATCTAATAGATATCGCAGTTCCCAATGCGCATAGCCTACAAACAACCTTCTCTGAAAATATAGCAAAATATACCAATCTTACAATCGAACTCAAAAGTCAATGGCATGTAAACACAATGAAAACTATTCCTGTTATTATTTCAACGACAGGTGTGATACCAAAATTACTACACATTAGCCTAAAACAATTAGAAATACACCCACTTACGTACACTCTAATGCAAAAAGCTGTAATCTTGAATACTTGTAGAATTGTTCGCAAATTTTTGTCCCTTAATAATTAAATAGATCTATAACACACACACACACACGCACACACATGCACACACGCTACTATCACGCTACACACACACATACACATAAACAAACGTAAAAACACACAAACAAACATCAATACATCTCACTCACGCTTGGCCAAAAACCCGCGAAAGTGAGTTTCTAAAAAACCCTTTTTATGAAAGGAGAAAAATTTGAAAATGAGGAAATAATAATAATAATTCTTTATTTGCATGAAATAGGGGTAACAAAAGATCCTAATTAGCTAAAAAAATTACATTCCTTCCTACTTCACCATTAAATGGCATGCAAATTTTCGTTTCTTTGTTATTTAATGTGTACTTTTATTAAAACTATAATAACAAAAACATGCAAGTCTTTATAAAATACTATTTAACAATAGGAAATAAAAAGCAACTTCAAGAAATTAAACATTTTTAAATTTTACATTTCCAATATATAAAATATAATTATTAAATAAATTCGTATCGAATAAAAACAACCATGTTTAACTTCATTGTGATTTTATTATTAGGTACTCCTTTCAATTACTCATATAATAATTATTAATTCAGGAATCTTAGTTTTCATTAATGAACATTTATTACTACTAGTACTGATTCAAGCTAAAAATGTGTTCACGTCACATTTTGTTACTGAAAAGCTCGTTCACATCGTAGAAACAATTATCTAACAGCCATGTCGTTATTTCTTTCTTAAATTTCTTAATTGGTAGATCCTTAACATTATTTGGTATAGTATTATATGTTTTAATGGCCATAAAATAAACATTTTTCTGAAACAGTCTAGTATTACATTTTGGAATTAGCAATTTATTGATTGACATGTCTAATAGATTTTGGATTCTCTTCTACATTAAGTTTAAACAGATGAGGGTATCTTTTCACAAACATTATAATATCCCTAATATACATGCATGGTAATGGTAATATAAAATTATTTTTAAAGAATGGTTTGCAGCTATTCGTTGGTTTAATGTTATATATTGCTCTTATACATTTTTTTTTTTGTACTTTAAACGCTCAATAAAGGCCGTAGGAAAGAACTGTCGAAACGTAACCGTAATATGCACTAAGCGCTGCTTTTTTAGATACTACTTAACGCAGTCGTCTATAGCATATATGAACTTATCAAGCTTTGAGCAGACCATATCTATATGTGATTTCCAATTGCAGTGGCGATCGTATATAACTCCCAAAAATTTTATATTATCCATCTCCTCTATTATTTCATTATTATATTTAATTTCGATAGGTATTTTTTTCCTATTAATATTATTGAACTGTACTAATTTAGTTAAGGTTAAGAAAAAAACAAGGGGCGGAAAATTTAACCGTGCACTTTCTTTGCTATCCGTGAGGTGGACAAAACAGCTGTGCACATATTTTTGCTACATTTTATTTGTTTGAATTTGGTTGATAAAAATTCAACTATGCAACGTATCCTTATTCTTTTATTGCTTTTATACATGAACATACTCAAAATTAAAAGGTGTTAACATTTATGTAAATTATAATTCAGTGTTTATATACATTTATTTCTATGTACTCATGTTCGTATTATATTTATTCGTATCGTTAGCTAACACTTGTATCACAAGCAAATAGTTTGCTTATTTTGGGGTTAGATGAATTCGTGTAAATTACCCAGAGATATGTTTTTTATTATTATTCATTTCATAACCGAGATTAAGGAATAATATCAAGTTTGGCACCCTTCTCATTGAAAATTATCGCTCCCGCTCTCTTCTTTATAACAGTTGCCATTTTTGAAGGACGTAAATTGACAATGGATTCATAAATCCCGTTATAAAATTGGAATAGAGGATCTTGGATTGAATGGACAGAAATGTACTTAAAAGGCGTTCTGGCATTAAAACTCGCTCGTTACGATTACCGAACTTCCAAGTTTTCAAGTTCAAATTTAAATAAAACATCATTAACTTCCTTTTCTGCCAATAATCTCTGTCTAGTGTCCAAGCTTTTTAATTTATTAGTCCAAACTAATGCAACAGGTTCAATGTCTTTTGGATTAATCTTATCCTGAGAATTGTCAGAATATAATGAACAAGCTTGGTCTAGTAGCTCTTGATTAGCATTTGTTGTATTCCCCCTTTCATTTGAATTTAAAATGTCACATAAATGCTCATCTTTAGTGCTCTGCTCTTGCTCGTATCTATTTCTCTGTAAAATTTAAAAAAAATATAAATATAAAAAAATGAAAGATTTACAAAAATATATAGCATAATATTGGATTATTTACGCAAAAATATTAAGTATTCCCACATCGATATATAAATAAATAAAAATAGTACACATCTTAATTTTGGATAATTTTATATTAGTAATTTAAGTGACATTTGATTTTATTATTACTTAAGATCCGTTATTAGTTTTGGATTTCATTTGTAATTTTGTATAATTTTTATTTGGTAGTTTGCCTCATTTTGTATCTTCGTACTGTGGAGATTTGGAAATAATGGTTGGCAACATTAATATTTTCTATCAAACTCAATATTTCACATCTACCGACCATTAGTAACAATTCCTAACACAACGTATTTGTTGACAATTTAAGTTTTAGTCCTGATGATGCAGTAAAATGCGAAACCGGTTGACTATTTAAATAAAAAAGTGTATATTATACATAATTAGTGAATTGTGAAACAGTACAAGTGTAAAATTTAAAACAATAATTAAAACAATAAATAAAAATAGTGTCTTAACAACCGTATCCCCGAAGAAGTAGGCAGAGGAACAACTTTTGTACAAAGTACAGAGGATATATAAATAACAGCTATAAATGGCATTCATAACTAAAGGAAAATAATTTACTTGCAAAATAAAATGTAATTATATTATGCAATGTACATGTTGCGGACAAATCTCAAAGAATCTTACATCATCACTTAATGATATGGCCGTTCATTTCATGAAATTGTTGTATCTATTTTAAGAAATGGCCAGTTAAAACTGATCATATTATTTACACGTCAACCTTTGATGATATGTTAATCCACGTTTGGCAGTATCATTTATTTAGTTGTAGAATTGCAATTATATGAAAAATTTAATAAAAGTCTCGTCTGACTCAAAGAGGCATATAGTTAGGACGATGACATTATCAAAAAAATATAAACGTCAGTGGCGTAGCGACTTTGAAGTCATAGCCACCTGCATGTTGGTTTTTTCTAGAACTATATGAATTTAAAAAAAACATCATTTTTCGTTGCTTCTTTTATTAATATCTACAAAATAATTACACATGATCATCTTCAGCTAGCATATAATGGTTTTCACCCGTAATTTTGACGATCGAAAAGGGTTTTGTTATAGTTATCGGCAAGTCTCTTGAGCGCTGACCTTGACTTGCGCAGAAGTGAATAATATAACATATAAAAATCGTTATACGGTTTATTTTGCCGTGCGCAAAACGATTCCCATTCCGTAGACAAGCGCTTAAAAACCAAGCCGGAAACTATACTCACTGTATAGATTTCATTAATTGAATTTAATTCAATTTAAATTAAAAAAATAAATTCAATTTAAATAAAACGAATTTATCAAAAAGCACTACAATATAAACAAATGCATGAAAAACTAAACAGAATATCAGACACATAAGTACATATAACGGCACATTGCCATTATCGTTATTCTATATATCCATCTGTGGCTGCCGAGCGATCGTGGGTAAGGCGGGCATGGAGAATTAAAACCACTTGTTTGAAGATTAACAATATCCAATAATTATTTCGCTTAAATATTAGCAGTAATACAATCAGCACTTTCGATATTATAATAAAATAATGACGCTCCACCGGGCACGTCTTGTTTAAGCGAGAGTAGTATTGTATACTCTGAAGCGAGACGCAAATGGGTAAAATCCGTTTGCCTCTGCGCACGAAAGAGCCCGAAGTTGTGTCAGAGTGAAGAAACGTCAAATCGCATCTTTTATTAACTTCTTTCTTTGATCAACAAGTAAATCTTTACGCCATAATGACAAAGGTAAAAAGACACGGAATTAATAACTTACTATTTCATTAAAACATATTCTAGATAAAAAATCCTCTTCAACACTATGAATGGGCGTATCCCCAAACTTCCGCAAATAAAGTTTCCTTATCAAAGTTGAAGTCTGTACTGGCATCTGCTTACTAATAGTTCCAGTTCTAATATCTTCATTAACATATTCGATGGCAACTTCGTGTTTCACTTCAGTAATTATCGATTCCAAATCGAGTTCTGATGCTAATTGCTCTATTTTTTGACATAAGGTTTGAATAAACCAGGAACCTCGAATTGTGTTCCTGAAAACATGAATATAAATAATTAAACATCCTGAATAATCCGAGGCTCTTATTTTTTTTCAGACATATCGAATAAAGCAAACAATAAAACAAATTTAAAATCTGAAACCAAACTCAAATATCTTTGTACTATACCCATATCTCTAAACTACTGAACTGATTTTGATGAAATTTAAACTGTTCCCTAAGCTAGAATATACCCGATTTAATATCTTATAATATGGTTTATGTGACTTTTAGTCTCCGATGATTCGCGAGCCAGCGTACGGACATGCATATTAATTTATTTAAGACTCGATCGACGACGATCCTTCATCGAAAATAACTGGAAATGTTATGGTCATCTGGTCTGGATGGAGGGGGTCTGACGAAATGTGACATTGTATGACAATTGACATTAGGGGTCAAAAACTTTGTGACATGGATATGTTAAAATCCATACTTCCATACTAATATTATAAATTCGAAAATAACTCTGTCTGTCTGTCTGTCTGTCTGTTACGCTTTCACGCATAAACCACTGGACCGATTTTGATAAAATTTGGCATAAACATAGACATAGATAAGACGTTGAGAAAGGACATAGGCTACTTTTTACCGCGGGAAAATATCTCATTCCCACGGGAAATAAAATTAATCGAAAGAAAGCGTAGCGTAAAGCGTAATGTAGTGCACATTAACTAGATGTCTCTGCACGAAAATACATCGCGTTAACGTTTTGAAACACCTATTCATGAATGAAATCGTTGACTTAATCTTGACATTTTGTTTTCGTTTGTTTATTAAACTCGCTCATTTCAGGAACAATAAGTTGGACTTAAAAATATTCTTTGTGTGCGATAGCTACATTCAATAGGATTTAGGAAGGTTATATGCTATCAAGCATTACGTTATTACGTTACAATTATTCTTGGTTTAGTTAAAATATCGATATTCGTAAACTAAGTCGGAAGAAAATCGCTATCGAACTGCTGTATCCGCGTGCGCTGGTGTAATGGATAAGTATATGTAAGTACAATGTACTACAAATATATTGATTTTAAGTAGATCTACAAAAAAGTCCGCGACACTATAATATATCAATCTCATAACAACAACACAATAACGAATTTTGAGTCGAAAAATTGTTGAAAATTAATAGATGAATTTTGAGCAGTAGGATTATTATACGCAGGTGTACGCAGGCATATTAATCCTTAGTAACGAAAAGTACCTACTTCATTAACACAAAAATCTTAGGAAGATAAACTTTGGCTCTTATACCAAGTTATTTGGATGCATAGTTTAAGAAAAATTGTAAAATGAAAATAATTCAACAATAGTAGGTATTTACCGACGCTTCGCGCTACTCACCGCCGAACGAGGACCGAACATTGCCGAGAAGAGCCGAACTGTGAATGCGTTGGCTTTACTATACTTTTTAAGGTTCCATATTCAAAGTTTAAAACGGGACCCAATTACTAAGACAACACTGTCTGTCCCTGCGTTTGTCTGTCTATCTATCTGTCAGTCACCAGACTGTATCTTATGAACCATGGTAGACAGTTCAAATTTTCACAAATGATGTATTTATGTTGCCGCTATAATAACTAAAACTAAAACAGAATAAAATAAATATTTAAGGGTGACCCCCATACAACAAACGTGTTTTTTTTTTGCATTTTTTTCGATCTTAATAATGACAACTGGTAGACATTTGAAATATCCACAGAATATTTAATTAAATAATCACTTCAAAAATAAATAAAATAAAAATAATATTTAAGGAGGCTCCCATACAACTAACGTGGTTGTTTGCAATTTTTTATAGATGATGGTACGGAACCCTCCGTGCGCAAGTTCGACTCGCACTTAGCCAGTTTTTTTAAGGTACATGAGTGGAAGTATATACCTCTAACTATAGGTGGGTCGTTTCGCGATTTTGCCGTATCAAAATGAAACTATTTATTTTGAAAACTATTGATTACAGAATAGCGGCTTTGGCTAGCTGTTCTGAGTGCTAAGTGTGAGTTTTTCTTATCGCATTCGATCGTGAGCGCGTTTGGAGTTTACAAGGAATTTGTATGTGATTTGTACAGCGCCACCTAGTGGTAAACTGGTTTCTCACGTTTACCACTAGGTGGCGCTGTACAAATCACACATAAATTGCTAGTAAACTCGAAACGCGCTCACGATCGAATGCGAAAAGAAAAACTCACACTTAGCACTCTGATACATGTCTCATTTGAAATGAGACATGTATCTGAAAGGAAATGAGTCATTTCCGTGCAATACCTTTTTGAGCCCGTCCTATCGACGGATCGAGTTGAAATTTTGTGATGAAATTATTTTACGTTAAATATTACGTATTTCTTAAGTATCGTATTTATAAATACGTATGTATTATAGTTATAAATCGTACACATAATATATTTACACTATCTATACATCTTCTATACAAATAAATAAAATTGGAGTGTCTGTTTGTAATTTAAAATAACCGGTTTTAACTAAGTGCATATGGATGTCCACACGGTACACATACCAAAATAACACTTTTTACGATTTTTGTCTGTCTGTCTGTCTGTGTGTCTGTCTGTTTGTTCCGGCTAATCTCTGGAACGGCTGGACCGATATTGACGGGACTTTCACTTGTAGATAGCTGATGTAATAAGGAGTAACTTAATCTACTTTTTTTTAAAAATCCCACGCGGACGAAGTCGCGGGCACAGCTAGTCTAAAATAATGTGAAACATAATTCTTAAAATATTACTAACTCGACCTATGCTTATAAAATTTGACACAAAAAAAAAGTATCTTCACGCCCATATCCCCGAAGGGGTAGGCAGAGGTACAACAAGTGCACCCACGATTAGCCGAGGATACTTGGTCCCACAAATGTGATAGGTGGCAAGCCTATCGCCAACCGGGCATTTCCAATCCCGGGTAACTTTGTGTTTCTCAGAAAACTGAAAAACACTTTTTTTTTAAGTGCCCGACCCGGGAATCGAACCCGGGACCTCATGTGGTCAACTCCAACGCTGGACCACTAGACTACAGAGGCGATAAATTTGAAACAAAAACGCTGTTTTAATGAAACTACCATTTATTTAAAAGTCTGTGACGTCACAGGAGGGGGGACAAATTTTGTGTGACGTAATAACTATATGGAGGATATAATAACTATAATTTCAGGGTTGAGCAGTGTAATAAATAATATGCTACAATAAATACAATAAAATATGCTACAATAGATCTGCTGATTAATATAATATTGATAATTAATTGGATGGAAATGCAATACGTTTCGAACATTGAAACGTTATTATTTTTTTATTACAAGCAAAACAAAAGCATTATAAAAGGCTTATTAATACAGTCAGTTGCGCAAAAGTAATTGAGTTTTACAGAACGTCATTCAAACTATGCAGTTTTCTTCGATACTTTCTCTTCTTTTTTTAACTTCTCACTACGTATGTAGATAAGGAAGTTACTGATTTTACCCCAATTTTTGAAAACCTAGTTTTCACCAGATGTCCAAGTTTTGAGGTCCTAGGAACCTTTTCCGACTATTTTCACGATGCCGTCAGTATGTCTGTATGTATATGTGTATGTATGTGTGTACACACACATACATACATACATACAGACGGCATGTGTACACACACACACACACAGTGTGTGTGTGCGTGTGTGTGTGTGTATGTAAACATCTCAACTATTGCCCGGCTGGACCCGAAATAAAAAAAGAATTACCTACCTATGTGAAACACGCCCCGCGTACGCACTGTGTAGAATTAATATGTCGGACTCGGCCGGTAGAGTATAGTATTGCTCTAAATCTTCGTCTACGTCTGTTCGAATTCGATCATTGTAACGTTCATTCACCTCAACACCCGGATCCATTTCATATCCGCGACAAGCCTGGAATATTGTGTATAATAACAGACAAGGTGTAAGGGAAGATCTATTGAAAATCGAAAACATATATTTGGACTGATTTTGACACGACAAAAATTATTTTTGTTAAAAGAGTTTTTAAGTTTTTCCTAGCATCCTCGCCATTGACTGAAACTTACAGCTTTACCTATTCCTGCCAAATAACGTCAATGCTTGTCACTATCGTGTTACGGTTTGGAAGATAAGGTATCCATTAATCTTATTTATATTGTACTAGCTGTTGCCCGCGACTTCGTTCGCGCGGACTTCGCCTACTCCGCACAGCTCCTCCCCCATAGGTGATAGTGATAATATGTAGCCTATATGTTGACCCGACCTGTTAGTAATATTCATGCAAAATTATCAAGTAAATCCATGCAGTACTTTTTGAGTTTACCCCGGACATACATTGACTTTCCTACGATTTTATTATATGTATAGATGAAGAATGTTTATGAAAATCTCGTAGATGAAGATGCCGTAAAAAGCGAAACTGGTTGGCAATATACTTACGTAAATTAATTTAAAAGTAAAATTTGTAAAAGTGTACTTTTAAATTAATTTACGTAAATTAATTTAAAAGTATACTTTTTATCGTTGGCACTTGTTGAAACTCTATTGTAACACAATATTTACTAATATATATATATATATATATATATATATATATATATATATAAACACTTTAACTTTTTATATGCATGCTGGTGGTTGCCGACCAAATTATCTTTACATCTCATTTTCATAGACTACATTTAACATTATATTCAAAATGTAAAGAGAGTGACATATTTTGATTTAAAACTTTTTTTTACTAGAGTAAGATACTAGTGCCAGTTTTTTGTGCATAAGCCAAAGTGACAACCCTAGCGCTGTCGCAGAGCTGTATAAAAAGTGAAGTACATACACGAGTTTGTCTTCTGTAGTCTCCAGTATTCTGTGATATGTCTCCAGTGCTCTTACCGCTGAGCTACAAACACGTTCCGGTACTTACTCGATAGTTAAACGTGGTTATAAATAATATTATCCTTTGCTTTTGACTGATTCCGCGATTGTACTAATCGCTAGATTATACTGAGCTTAAGGCCGATTCAAATGCATTATTGTCAAAATTTTCCTTTGTTCAAAAAAGTTTTTAAGTAATAACTTACTTGTACAATAAGTATTTTCGGTTTCGTAACTGTTGACTTATTGTGTGATTCAAAATAATTGATGATGTCTATTTCATTAAATGTAAAATCCCTTGCCCTTAATAACCCATTAACTGAGCCGTGGGTTAAGACGGCAACAGCTATACAGCCATAGTTTGTGAAATCTTTTTCTGCAACTGAAAAGCAGTGGGATTAATATTTTTGAAGTTATACTTTGTTAGAATTGTAATTCAAAACTCTAAACGAAAAAGCGTTATGATAAAAAGACAAGCACATTTTTACTTAATATATACAAATTACATGCAACGTTGTTTGTCCGGTATGGATTCCTGAACTACTGAACCGTTAACCGTTTGTAGATATCTACTGTTTGGTCCAACTTAAAATATAGGATAGTTTTTTTCTTAATTAACTCCCCCTCCCCCACTCAAGTATCCCACCAAAATATTCAATACAAATAATTTGTATGGCATAACAACGTTAGGGAGAACATTGACGTAACTGTTACTTTTACGATTTAACAGGAGAGCAAAAAGGGTGATTTTATTTTTTAAATGTTACTGTCTCTCTATCCCTCTCCCTCTCTCTCTCTCTCCCAATTTTTTGTTTTTTGTTTTGGAGGGTTAAGGACACAGGAAATGGGAAGTCAGTTGCAGTAATTTTTAGTTAAAACTTATTACTTTAGTTTTATTTATTATTTTATTTTATTAGTAATAAAGTAGTGTCCCTTTGTACATTAAATTATTGACAAATTTCGCGATAATGAAAATGCGAAAATGATAGGCTGCATAATTTTTATCATCACAATGAATTAACAAGGGTATTGGCTAGTCCCATATGTGAAAGATTGTATGTTTGGATGTTTGTTTCTCAATCACGCAAAAACAACATAGGGGAAACCCGGGTAAAGTGGATACCCCTGGAGACAATGAGTTTAGGTGCTCTGATTTTTAGTAATTTGAGATAACCTCAAAAATGTACATGAAGGGCAAAACGGATAGAGCAAAGTGGATACCGTGTTCACTTTGCCCGGTCATGACAAGTTATACAGTTTTATGGAATTATGTAATTTATTGAGGTTTTTTTTCTGTTGCAGATGGTGCATAAATATAAAAAAAGACAACACAATGATCTTAGAATAAGGAAAACTTGCATGCCGCTATAAATTTGTTTTTAACGGGAAAATTGATTAAAGGGACGGCAAAAAAATATTGGTTAGCTTATTCTACACTATATCGACATGTATTCGATTTCGTCTTGTATTCACGAAGGATCATGAAAATGAAATGGTGATTTATCTACAAGATATGGACGCACTATTTTTTGGCCTTACTCGGGACGAATTTATGAATCTAGCATTTGAGTATGCAAAACGCAACCATTTACAGTATTCTGAGAGCTGAAATAAACATTATAAAGCAGGAGAAGACGAAGAATTATCAGCCAACGGAAACTGGATACGTTTTTTTTAGTTTGTTCGTTATAATAATAATAAATGCAATAGATAACAAGCATTGTAGTAAATATGTTCCTTTAATTTTCGATGTTTGTTTTATTTTTTAATTCAATTTCTTTGTGTGTAATAACTACAATAATACACATATAATACATACAATAGTAGCAAAAACATTTTTTTAAATATGTTCCTTATATTACGATGGTTATATTATTTTTAATGTTTAATTCCATGACAAATAATGTTGTTGTTCGCTTTGCCCTAGTACCGAATCCACTTTACCCGGGGTGCTGGGCAAAGTGGATATTCATGCCATTGTTGAAAATTGGCTTTATATCTAATAATTTAATTAATATTAAGGACATCTGTTACTGCATTATGTAAGTTCATTAAATGAAGACTGATTATAAACATTTGTTTCATTTTCCCCAGTTATAACTAAACGTCAATAATCAAGAAAAGCTTAAGGTGTTCATGTTGCCCGGGTTTCCCATAACCGATTTGATTAAAATTTGGCACACTGGTAGATGATCTGGAATAGCACTTTAAATCCCGGGAAAAAATGTTGTTCCCTTGCGTTAAGCGTTTCACCAAAAACTTTTACGACACAGCAAGCTGCATTGCGTAGCTAATATTAAATAAGGTACTTACAAACACTTAACTCCCTTAAAACCTCTTCTTTTGTTAAGTCCTTGAATTCAATAATCTCGAAGCCAAATTTTGAGAAAGTATACCTTAAAGCTTCCACGTCCTTTTCAGTGCCTAATCTAGGCATATGATAACCTTCTAGATTTTCTTGATTAAAAATCATCAAATAGTTCTTTTCAAATTCCTCTAATTTGTAAGTCGTATCATATTCTGTTAATGCTCTTGTGTTGATTTTACCTATTCTCTCTTTATTAGATCCAGCTAAAGATTCTTTTTCTTTGGTGGATTTTATAGTTGCTTCTGTATTGACAATAGCTTCTTCAATGTTCCTCTTATCAATAACACTATAATCTTCGTTCTGCATATTTAATGATAATTACGTGGTCTTTCTTATGTAACAATAAAGTTCACCCAGAAGTCCTTTTGAGATCCTATGATTTTTAAATGTTTCAATGCATTATACAACATTAGTGCAAAACGATACACTATTATCGATTTCCCTGTACATATCTTATCTAAAATCGTTATCAAAAATGAAGCCCTCTCGATATATCATATATATTTGCAAGTTATCATTTAAACAAACATTTACCTATATGGTGTTTATCTTTACGATACTTTTATTTTAAGATACTTTATGATGACAGAAATAGTAAGAATATCAGAAGTGAATGCTATTTTGACCCCACACATTTGAGGAGAAAATCATGCCCTTGCGGCGTAGGCTTAGCTTATTAGCTCCTTCGTAAAATTTTTATCATTAGTTTGAAATGATGAACATAAAATGCGTAAATTTGAAATCATAACTGTTGGGTCTATAAAAACATAGTGTCTTTATAGATCCAACAGTTATGATTCCGAACCTAAATTGTCCTTCAAAGGCGTGATAATAGAATGAAGGCTATTTTAAAATAAATATAGTATGAGAAAATGTAATGTCTGACCGTCTGTCTGTCTGTCACCAGGCTGTATCTTATAAACCGTAATAGCTAGAAAGCTGAAATTTTCACAAATTACTATTTCCGTTGCCGCTATAGTGAGAAATATTGAATACTAGCTGCTGCTAGAAACCAGGTTACTGGCCCGTAGTGCTGTGTGATACATACTAAACCATCTAATCATGCGATGGCCAAGTCGATCTATTTATTTAAAACGTAAAAGATTTTTAACATTGATATGATAACAACTTACGTAATAACTTAAAACAGAAGGTCCCTTAAGTAGGGACTAAATAAATTAACGGACTTGGTATTATATGGATCTCACAACTTTTTACGGTAGAAAAACTGAGCTGCGAGACTTGGTTGTTTTATAGGATGTTTTTGATAATATCTCACTTCTTTTTGTAAAGTCCTTCTTTTTCCTTTTTGGTACCTTTTACTTCTAGAATATCAATAACGATTTTTCTTAAAGGCTCTGTATTATGATATTTTTGTAGGTAGTCTTCCTCTTTTTCTTTTCCAGTATTCAGCTACAGTTTTTCTCAAAGTCCACTCCCTGCCTCGATGTGTTTTTCTCGGAGGCTTTGATGTTACAATTTTTGACAAGTCTGGACGATAAATAATTCTTAATCTGTTGTATTCACAAATTGAGGATTCCTAAGCTTTAATACTTCCAAAGTCGACATTAATTAGATGTAAACTATACTACTAACTCTCGAAAGTGCCACGTAAGCTTGACCGGATGTGAACACTGCGGAACCTATATCCATCAGCGCATTACCAAGTATGTTCGGCTAATCGTGGGTGCAATTATTGTACCTCTGCCTACTTCTTCGGGGATATGGGCGTGAAGATACTTAGTCATATATGTTAACATTCCATACGTATTTAAAATAAGCCTGAAAAAACTAGAAATACATCTAAGAAACATTAAAAAATCTACGTACCCTTGTCCTATTACGGTAAATGATTAGCATCCACCACTAGCTTAGTGCCATTTTATTTACAACTTTGTGGCGGTACACACTTCTGTAATACTTGTAAGCAGTATATTATAAATAAATAGCCACGGCCGTAACTACTTCCACGTCCATCGTGAGTGTTTCGCACGACAGCAATGAGCCATGGGCCATTGTGTGAACACAAGTGGTCTACAGTGGTGCATTGCAATGCATGGGCTATTACAAACCTATGTGTACTAGGACAATAAGATAAGTGTACCTGGAGGGTATTCACCTTTTGCGTACCTCGCTTGCATCCCTAGCGCGAGCAATATTTCGGACCACTCGTCCTCCCTGGAGTAACATTGTTCTGTGCACTCGTCAACTGGCACTCAAAGGTTTTTTAAATTAATCATCAATTTATTAATAGTATAGCGGATTCGATTATTTGCGTTATTTTTTTCATGGTAATTGGTAATTTCGAGTTATTTAGTCTACTTATTTGCACCTTTTTTTCGTCATATTTTCCTAGGGGAATGTTGCACAGTTTCATATGCTGATCAGGAGAACTAACTTGTTTTTATAATAAAATATAATTAACTAAAGCTTGTTTGCTATGTGATGAAATAAAATAAATAAAACCGGCATGTAATTCTTTCTTCTAATGCCGCATTTACATATTCTTGCAAATCGCGAGGCAAATGGCGAGGCGAATAACGAACACGCAAATGTAGACAATATAATGTGCGCTCGCTATTTGTGTTTCGCTTCGCGATGCGTGCGTTCGATCGTTCGAGCGTGCGAACGCTGGCGTTTAGAGCGGCGAACATGAACTTACTGTTTACACATTCACCTGCATCCAGCAACAGACAAAAATGTTTGATTCAACAGGACCTTTAGATAAAATAGAGTGGAGTGAAATGTAAATTTAAGAATTCCTAGAACTTTATCAAAAGAAAGAGCTCATTTGGAACCCAAAACATCATAATCACACAATCATAAAATAGACAAAACATAAACGATCCATGGAACGGCATATCTAATATACTACTTCCATTTCCTTATTTTCTCGATGACAGTTCTAATTTGATAGGTGTAGTGTTGTGACCAAATAAGTAATGATATCGATCGCATATATTTATAATATTTTGGACAATGATAAATGTAACAAAAACATTCAAATATATTTTTTCGAGGTGGGAACACTCAATGGTCCAGTTTTAATTCGTATTTGTTTTAATCTGTCAGTCGCAACAACACGGCCGAAGAAGAAGCATCGCGAGTCTGATGGCCAGCCACGCCAGAGGCATTATTCTACTTTCCTTACATGTGCCTGCATGTAAATTATGTTTTTATGGGCATTCTTTTACAGTTCAAGCTTCTTAGATATAGAACAAGCTTCTTTCTAATATTAAACGTGTGAAATCACTAAATGCATTAAAAATTTAGTCAACATATTATTTGATGTTGGTCCGAGCTCCTTTGAAGAATAGGCTAATTGCTTTTTTGCCAGGCAGGTCGTAGAAAGCGGTCGATTCGCTATGCAAGTCATTACCGTTGTGACTACTAAGTGGTTAAATTCTAATCTCGCTTGGGTTTGATACCTCCGTTTTACTTAAGTATTCCTGTCGCAAATGGATCAGTGCTTGTCACGACAATAACAAGGTTCCGGTTTGGAGGGAAAGGTAGCTGGTAAACTTATACATGTGGCATTAGACCTCGCCACGAAATAGCAACGCACCATTAATATCTTTGGTGTCTATAAACGATGGTTGAAGTGAAGGCAGTAACACATGTTTGCTCCTGACATTTCTTCTATTTTGATTTGGCTCTTTCACTAGTATAGACGGATTACAATTTGTTAATACTACACATATTAACTAAAACGTTTTAAAACGCAGTATAACGTATAACGTACGCAGCCGATAAATATTTACAGGAGCTGGTGAATAAAACTTAATCGGTCACAACACAATTATTATATTATTACAATAATCGTGTTACAATAATGCAAAATTCACCAAGTGCCGACAATGGAAAGTATAGAATATATTAATCGGTCGTCATAGCTGCTTCGAGTAAAAAGATATCCTACAAACAAATTACGCAATACGCAGCAAAATGACCTTAAAATGGCAGCATTTCCCACTCTACCCCTCGTGATTCATTGCTGTCCGCCTTAACGTTAACAAATTCTTTGTTTTTTAGCAATTCAGTACCTAGTATAATTAGATTTTGGATATTGATGATGGATATGTAGCTATAACACCAAACTCAACCGTCGATTTTGTTATTACTATCAGTATTAACGTCCTCCATTATGAAAACAAATTTAAGGACGTATTCACGTTAAAAATTATAATAGTATTTTTATAAAGATTTTAAGTTATTAAGTTCATATTTAAAAAAAATATCATTTATAGTCTTTTCCGCTACAAGTCGTTGTCTAGCATTCAGTTTCCTTAATGTATTTGACCAAACTATTGCAAGGGGATCGATTTCTTGCGGTCGGAGCATTAAATCATCAATTGTCGATGATGGGACCGGTCCTTCTTCTACATCTTGATTTACAGTTGGAGTTTCTCCTTTGGTGTCAGCAGATGAATGTTCACGTTCAATGTCACCATCTTCTATAGATCTATTTTCCTGTGCGTAAAAAATATCGTATTTTTATTATATCGGATCGGAAATCCATACATACAACAAATTACGTTATTGTCTAATGATAACACGAAAATAATTTATTTTTCTACTAGCTGTTGCCCATGACTTCGTCCGCGCGGACTTCGTTTACTCCGCACAGCTCCTCCCCCGTAGGTGATAGCGTGATAATTCATATGTAGCCTATATGTTAACCCGGCCTATTAGTAATATTCATGCAAAATTTGAAGTAAATCCATGCAATACTTTTTGAGTTTACCCCGGAGATACATACAGACAAACAGACAAAAATTCTAATACTATATTTTTGTCTTCGATATCGATTGTAGATCACGCCCCAAGTATTCTTTTAAAAAAAATATTCAATGTACAGTTTTGACTTTCCTACGATTTTATTATATGTATAGATATGAATGTGAATCAAATCCTAACTGCAAATTAAAAATTTAAAAATCCCTAATATTTTCCGCATCATTAGCATAGCAAGATACAAAAAAAACCTGATGATCTTCGTACAAGAAACCTGCAGCCTCAGATTAAATTTACTATTGCAATATTTGCAATATTGATCAGAGTGCTAAGTGTGAGTTTTTCTTTTCGCATTCTATCGTGAGCGCGTTTCGAGTTTACTAGGAATTTGTATGTGATTTGTACAGCGCCACCTAGTGGTAAACTGGTTTCTCACGTTTACCACTAGGTGGCGCTGTACAAATCACATACAAATTCCTAGTAAACTCCAAACGCGCTCACGATCGAATGCGAAAAGAAAAACTCACACTTAGCACTCTGAGCTGTACCAGTTGCTTAAGGCCCCATTCCCTAAAAACTGCTAAAACGAGTGTTGCGGTTTTCAAAATTCCTTAATGAATATACGGAATTGCTTTCTAGAAAAATTCGGTGATAATCTTAATGACACTGTTAACAGTTTCACCGAGAGATATTTTCAAAATATTTCTTAGTTTTGTAGAAAAAAATCGTAAACTTCACCCAAAACCTAAAAATTGACCTTTTCTGTTTGCAAAAATTAATACTGTAATTTTTGCAAACAGAAAAGGTCAATTTCTTGGACAATTTTAAAAAATTTACACGTATTTTTTAATAAAGAACTATATTACACTTTCACCGTCTTAGTTTGGTATTAAACGACCTAATAAAAAGTAATTTTAATACAAACATGCTTAATATTTTTGTCCACCATCTTCCATACAATTTTATATGAAGAATTTAATCGGTAAAATGTCAACATGAATTTTTAAAAACGTCCATCAAACATTTCAGTATCCCCCCAGAATAAAAGGCGACAGCACGTCATTTTGAAATTAATTTTCTGACGTAAATATTCCATCAGGGTAGATTGCGAGTGTAATCA
This sequence comes from Apodemia mormo, assembly GCA_036924255.1. Lineage (NCBI taxonomy): Eukaryota > Metazoa > Arthropoda > Insecta > Lepidoptera > Riodinidae > Apodemia > Apodemia mormo. The sequence continues at coordinate 5,884,862 of JAUPFN010000025.1, forward strand.
ATCGCTTATGCTTACTAAAACTCTAATTATAGTATTATTATGAATTTTTTTAAATTATTATGAAAAATTTTTTTCACGAAAATTATTTATAAATATAGGCCTGTAGTAAGCAACAATTTACTTTTTTTATATATCATAAGATAGCAAACAAGCAGATGGGTCTCCTGATGGAGTCAACCATCGCCTATAGATACCAAAGGTGCTAATGGTGTTAATGGTGCGTTGCTTTCTTGTGGCGAGGTCTAATGCCACATGCATAAGTTTACCTTGAACACTGAATATCGTCGGCACTTGGCAAAACTTCATGTGAACTTATATTTATATCGTATTAAAAGCACTTGTACTGTTTTACTTGACTTTTTATTTATTAAAACCAACCGGTTTCGCGTTTTAACGCATCATCATGGCAAAAGTTATTATTGTTTAGTACAATTGACAATTTGTCAAATTGTACTGTACTAAACAATAATAACTTTCCCTCATCCCCCTCCCTCCCTTCGCTCGGTACATCACTTGTTTCCGCGCGCTCTGTGTTATAAATTAAGTTTAATTGTTTAAGTGCGTAGTTTTGGTGTTGTGTGTGTATAAAAGTTTTAATAAAGGTATAGGCCATCTAAACCGTAAGTTTTTATCGCATAAATTACGCAGTAAATAATTAAATTGATTGCTTCGTCGTGTTCGGTAAGTACAACTTTTATTTATTTTTTAAGTACCCACGTTACCGGCCGCCGCCGCGGCCTGCGGCCGGGTTGTATTGTTTCTTTCGTTATAGTTCGCTTTTTACTTAGGCATAATGTCAAATCGGGATAATATTCCGGCGGAATGTAATAAAAATCCTTTCGCTAAAAGTCAGATGACTCCGCGATCCCCCACTAATGTCTCAAACAAACGGTGCATTAGTGATATTTCACCATCTCAATTAACACCCGATGGCAAACGTAGTTGTGTCGCCACGAATGAGGATAATAACACCACCATTTTCAACATTTCTTCTTCGCAAGAGGAGCCAAATTACTATGAATTAGTCCGCGAAGCGTCTTCATATTTAGCGAAAATAAACGAATTAGTCAATGAACAAGGCTCGCGTATGAATGTCGCTAACAAATCCGGCGTTATGGACATGACCCAACGAGTCACCGCTATTGTCTCGTTGTTAGCCTTGCGGTCATCATCACTTGAGACCAAACTGGCCTTAGCAGAACAAGACGTTGTTACGTACAAAAACAATAATAATGCCCCGTCTTCATATTCTGATGCCGTACATTTAAAGCTGTCAAAAACTATCCCGCCGGTTCAAACGCGCGTTCCACTACCTTGCGTAATTGCTTACCCGTCGGAGGAAAACTCAAACGTTATAAAAACCTCAAATGAAACCAAAGAGGTGTTAATGAAAACTATTAAACCATCCGATGACGGCTTTCAGATCGTAGGTGTCAAGAAAACTGCAAAGTCTGGTGTTGTACTTAGGGTAACAAATGAACGCCAGGTTCAAAAATTAAAATCCGTTAATGCAATAAAAACGGCAGGGCTACGTCTAGAAACTCCGACCGGTCGTCGTCCACGTATTTTGGTCAAAGATGTCCCCCAAAACTTATCCGATGAGGCGTTTTTAACCTGTTTATATAGGCAAAATATTAAGGAAGAAATGAATATGTCAGAAGATCAATTCCTCAAGTCTATTAAAATAGTTAGACGTCGTAATTTTGATCAAAATAACCGTAAGTGGATAGGTATTGAATTAGAGCCTGCTATTCGCAAACATTTAATTAAATCCAAAGAAAAATTATTTATCGATTGGGCTACCTGTAGGTTTGTCGATGACGTGGAGTTAGTTCGGTGCACTCAGTGTCAACAATACGGTCATGTCTATAAGTTCTGTCGCGAGAAAACTCCTTGTTGCGCACATTGTGCCGGCACACATCAAACTAGGGACTGTCAAAACAAAGACCGCAGTGATTTTACGCCGACCTGCGGCAGTTGCAAACGCTATAAAAAACCCAGTGATCACGTGACTGGCTCGCCTGACTGCCCAACTTTTAAGGCAAAGATGGAGCAGCTGATTTTAACTACTAATTATGGATAGGTTGGTAATAGGACAATTAAATCTCCACAACGATAAGACAGCTACGTCGGAGCTGAATAGACTCGTTACTGAATACAAAATTGATGTAGTACTGATTCAAGAACAATACCAAAGTACCCAACTTCGTAATAACGTACTACAACACAACACAAAAGCACGCGCAGGTATATACGTCACGCGCTCTTTTTATACAGTAACGGCTATTGCAAATCTTTCTTCTCAACATTGTGCCGTAGCGGAGGTGTCCTGTTCCAAATTTAGAATTTACCTAATTAGTTGCTATTTCCAGTACTCCGATCCTGTTGCCACTCACTTGCATCACCTCCGATACGTCCTACGATCTCTTGCCGGACAAAAGATTATTATTGGCGTTGACGCCAATGCCTCATCCCCCCTTTGGTACGGTAAACTACGGTCCAATGACAGGGAGCGTAGATCTGCGGTAGAAGAGTTCATTGCTGAACTAAATCTTACCATCCATAACACCCCCGACGCACCACCTACATACAGTAGCCCAATGGGTGAATCATCTATTGACGTCACACTTTCAAGTGCGTACGTTCGTTTGAATAACTGGCGCGTAATTCCAGATGCGTCTTGTAGTGACCATCGTTTGATTGTGTTCGAGTATGACTCGTTGTTGCCTGGGAGATCGGAATCTAGTACTACTGATTATATATATGACGCTAAATTCGCTAACTGGAATCTTTTCCGATACTTATTTGCTGCACATGCCAAAGATTTCACTCGCCATTCTTTAACAGTGTCAGAACAGTCAGAAATGATGTCTGATGCTTTTACATACTGCGCAGATATTGCTATAGGTCGACATTCAAAAATAAAATTTCAAAAATGTGAGTGGTGGAATGATAGTTTAGTCAAAAAACGACGAGACTTCAGGAAAGCTAGGCGCCATCTTAATAAAATTAAGCGCGGTCGTTCAGAAGGCGACGAATACGTTAAAGCTCTTGCTGATTTAAGAAGGATCCGGTCACACTATCGAGCCGCTACTACGTTAGCAAAGAGAAAATTTCTGCAAAAAATAACGGATAGATTAGAGAAAGAAGGCCCTTGGTCTTCTCTGTATCACGAAATTAAAAATCGTACGAGAAATAACTTTTCTTTTTATAATAACATAAAACTTAACGATACGTATACGCTTAGTTTAGAAGAAACAACAAACGCTCTTTTGGAGACGCTAATTCCAGACGATAATCTAGAGCGGGATGACGAATATCATCGTGAAATTAGATCACAAGTTGACGTGACACCTGTGTCCCCCATATCGAGTCTGGTATCCTTAGATGAATTGTTAAATACCGTTAACAATTTACCATTGAAAAAAGCGCCCGGAGAGGATAAAATCTCAAACTATATGATAAAACAAGCGTGTATAGCAGCCCCAGACTCTATTCTAAAAGTAATAAATCGTTGCATTGCGGAAGGTGTTTTCCCTAAAATATGGCGCCAAGGATATCTCAAAATTATTCCAAAATCTGGTGACAAGCCTCCGGATGACCCTAAATCATATCGCCCAATTACACTTCTACCTTCTCTTGGTAAACTGCTAGAAAGATTAGTAGTTCCTCGACTCTTACCGCAAGGGCCCACATTCAATAAACAACAATTTGGATTTACCGCCGGAAAATCCACTGTAGATGCAGTGCTAACCATGAGAAAAACGGTAGAACTATCACGAAATAATTATGTTGTGGGTATCTTTTTGGATATTTCAGGTGCTTTTGATAACGCGTGGTGGCCGATGTTATTATTAAAACTAAAAATAAGGGGATGCTATTCTAATATATATCAACTAATTAAATCGTATTTAGAAAACGGTCACTTGAAATTACAGCTAGGGCATTACGCTGCATCTAAACGCCTTACTCTGGGCTGCCCACAGGGTTCAGTACTTTCGCCATATCTATGGAACTTAGGATTTGATGATTTATTTTCACTAGCCTTGCCTGAAGGATGCTCACTTATAGGTTATGCGGACGACGTTGCTTTAATAATACAAGCAAACACACGAGCACAGATAGAGTCACTGGCTTATACTAGTCTTAATTTAATATCCAACTGGGGATTCAGAAATCATTTAAAATTTGCGCCTCATAAAACGTTCTACTTAATACTAAAAGGTTCGCTTCTATCATCTCCTAGTATAAAATTAAATAATAGCACAGTAAAGAGAAAGGAGTCCGTAACATATTTAGGTTTAGTTTTAGAGAAAAATTATACTTTTATAAATCATATTAACTATATCAGTGAAAAAGCTAAACGGAATTACTTGTCCTTTGCCGGCATATCTACCTCAACGTGGGGTTTAACCTTTAACACTTTAAAGATAATTTATAACGCAACTTATTTAGGTTGTATTACTTATGCATGTCCAGCATGGGCTGATAAAGTTACAAGCGGCGCGACCCGGCGTAAATTACTTCAAAATCAGCGTTTGGCTTTAATATTTCTGTGTAAAGCATATCGCACTGTAAGCTCTGAAGCTTTACCCGTTTTATCAGGTGTATTTCCATTAGATTTAGAAATTCAGCGTCGGTCCTCAATGTACTATAATTCTAAAAACTTTACTAGCCCAGAATTTATTAATCCGCAAGCTCAAACAAAAATACGTCGCCTCTTTAATCCCGTGATGGATGTTACTAATGAATTAATAAATGAATGGCAGTCGCGTTGGTGCTGCTCACCTAAAGGACGGCATTTATATAACTTTTTCCCCTGCGTCCGGGAACGATTAAGTAAAACGTGGATAGAAATAGATCATTGTGTTGCACAGTTCCTTACTAGTCATGGTAATTTTAAAGCTAAATTATTCTCGTTCAAATTAGTTCCTTCTCCATTTTGCGAATGTTCCACCATAAACTGTAAATATGAACAAACTGCACATCATATTCTTTGGGAGTGTAATCTCTGGCAAAATGAACGTAGCCAAATGCTTGATAGTATACGATGTATATCCGGGGTAATCTACTATTCCGACCTTGTAGCAACACGTGGGAATTTCCGTGCCTTCAAGCGATTTTGTCATACATACTACTGGAAGCAGAATTAAGTAGGCCATTTTCGTAGGTCCTCAAATACCTAAACTACCGTGGTGCAATAGCAATCAGGCTTAACCTGATTGTAAACGTCTCATTTCTTAGCAGTTTTTGCTTTATCTTACGCTGTCTCCTGCTGTAAAGGGAGGGAAACTGGATGTATTTTCCTACTCCTCCTATACTCTTCTGATTAAATTCGATGCGGGTTCCAAGACAGCTAAGCTTTTCCCCCAGGGCACCCTGAGCTCGCAACTCAGAGGTTATCAGGAAGGTTGCCGCTGTTGATTCTGGTTTACAGAAGTTACAGTGGTGGGAACGAGAGGTGGGCCCATTGCCCTATATAAAAAAAATAACTTTTGCCCTGTACTAAACAATAATAACCAACCGGTTTCGCGTTTTAACGCATCATCATGGCAAAAGTTATTATTGTTTAGTACAATTGACAATTTGTCAAATTGTACTGTACTAAACAATAATAACTTTTGCCCTGATGATGCGTTAAAACGCGAAACCAGTTGGTTTTAATAAATAAAAAGTCAAGTAAAACAGTACAAGTGCTTTTAATACGATATAAATATAAGTCATAAGTTTACCGGCTACCTTACCCTCCAAACCGGAACACAACAGTGACAAGCACTGATGCTATTGCAACAGGAATAGGTAAGGCAGTGGTACCAGACCCGGGCGAGACAATATAGCACTCTACCATCTAGTAGCCACGATGGTAGTGACTCGTATAGCCAATCGGACGCCTTTTACGACCTGTCTGGCAGAACGGTAGTTGCCCTATTCTTCAAAGGAGTCCGGGACCAATACAAGGGAAGACTTACTTAAAGATTTTTTATTTTAACAAAATAAAGTATATTTTGCAACAAACCTTTCATAGCTTGGTAGGTTTCCACAACGTCTCGCACGGGTGTTTGGTACCACCGCCTTACACATTCCTGCCGCGATAGCGTCAATGTTTGTCATTGTCGTGTTCCGGTTTAGAGGGTAAGGTAGTCGGTAGACCTATCCGTGTGGCATTGTCATTGTGCAACACGGATAAAAATGGACAGCACCATTAACACCTTTGGTGTCTATAGGCGTTGGTTTCTTTTTCCATCAGGAGAGCCATCACCTTGTTGCTATCTTACGAATAAGAAATGGAGAAAGAAAATTCTTAATATTTATTGTTTTATAAAAAAAATAATAGTTTAAAAAAACTAAAAAACACGCTTTTTATAGAAAACCGAACTAAAAAAATTGAAAATAAATTTTAATAAATTTAAATTAAGAATAGTGTTAAAAATTTCAATAATTATAAATTAATAATAGTGTGAATAAAAAATAATAATTTTATTTAAAAAAAAGCGTGGGGTGCATGGTGTCAATAGTTATAAATATTTTATTGGCACATCTCATATGTGTATTATTCTTAATTTAAATTCTTCTTTCTCACTATCTTAATTTCTCACTTCTCACTTCTCACTATTCTTAATTTAAATTTATTAAAATTTATTTTCTATTTTTTTAGTTCGGTTTTCTATAAAAAGCGTGTTTTATAGTTTTTTTAAACTATTATTTAATTTCTACTTTTTAGTTTGGTTTATTTATAATAGCTTGTTTTTTTAATTTTAAACTATTGCACGACTCATGATGCGAAGCATTAGAGAGTGCTTTACGATCGAAAATTTTTTTTCATATATACATATCTTCACGCCAGATCCCTTACGGGGTAGGCAGAGAGAACCGAGTGCCATACATCACGATCCTTGCAGGCTTGTCTCGCTTCCTCCACATTCATCACTCTTTTCATACACACACGCCGGTTGCGAAGACTCTTGATACCACCTTCGGAAATTTTTTTCGCCTTATTTTGGCAACTATTTTTAGTATTATAGCCTTGTTAGTTAACGGAATCAAGATATTTTGCATAATATTGTGGAGATAATTTAATGGAGATTAATGCTATACTTGCTAAAAATTAATTTAGTGCAATAGAAACGGAAAAAAATATGAAAATAGGTCAAAAAATTTTCATGTCCGTCATGTATGAAACTCCGGAAACACTGTAACTTATGAAAAAATCAATTATTTGAGTTATTTTTTTTTAATTCTAATCGGCAATTGTAGATCATCGAATGCGAATGGCTAATGAATTCAGTGTCGTTTAATTACAATTAATAAAAAACGAAAACTACAAGACTGTATATCTATATATATCCATGTAAAATTAACATGGATGGTGATATATCTATATCTATAAATATTATGTACATTTATTTTGTTTTTTTTGTTTTTTTTTTTGTTTTTTTACTCAGTCAATTAAACTCAGTCACAGAGACGGTGGCGGACTCTTCGTGGCTCGTGAAATCTCAGTTATATGCGCAGACACTGTTGCAAACTCTAATGCGCATACCTAGTCGAGTGCCGCGGTAGAAGCACGGAACTACTTACACGCTTATAGATATATGTGTGTGTGTGTGTGTGTGTGTGTGTGTGTAAGTGTGCAAGGCGTTCCTGTCGTACTCCCATACAGGACAATACGACGGGACCAGATATGGGCCATGCTTGGTGCAATGCTGTCTATCTCTGGCCCATGCTTGTAAACCCGCTTTGGCCCAGCCTTGGTAGAAATAGACTCGGTAAGATCCAAGAGCGTCTAGCGAATGAGTCTTTTGAGCAGAGAGCAATTAGAGTTGTTCTCATTATTGAGCGAACTAGCGAACTAGCGACTAGCGAGAGAACTACTAGCGAACGAGTCTGCCGAGCAGAAGGCTCATAGAATTGGTCTCATTGAGGAGCGTTTAGCTAAGGAGTCCGCCGAGCAGAGAGCTCGTGGATTAGTAGTGATACGAAACCGTACAGCAATTGAGTCTGCTCAGCCACGTGAGAACCGCCTAGCGGTAGCGCGTCAGACGTCACAAAGACTTCGTTCTATTACTGAGCGTAATTTTATAACCACCATAAATCAATATGCTGAAGTACCATGTACAATCTGTAAGAAATTATTATATCCAAAACAACAGACGTCATTAGTTAAAGCACGTCTTGATTTTTTTTTTTGCTCGACTACCATAAAAAAAAGAAAAGTTCCTTCTCAGGCCTACTGGAACAACATGGAAGTTATATCTTTACCTCTTGAATTGACCGACTTGACAGACGTAGAACAAAGACTTTTGTTAAGAGTATTTCCTTTCACTCAGTTTCCACCCGCACCAAAGTGCTCGTCAACACGAATCAAACGAGCCCAAACTCGATATAGTTGTGTTATTTAATTGCTGAGCTCCTATGGTCACCTTCTGGCTTCATCATCGAACCCTGCAGGATCCTAGTTAGCACCAAGCACCAAAGTGCTCGTCAACACTAATCAAATGAGCCCAAATTCAATAGAGTTGTGTCATTTAATTGCTGAGCTCCTATGACCATCTTCTAGCTACATCATCGGACCCTGCAGGATCCTAGTCACCACCAAGCACCAAAGTGCTCGTCAACATGAATCAAATGAGTCCAAACTTAATAGTCTTGTTATTAAGCGATTTTTAACCATTTAATTATTAAGTTCCTGTGGTCACCTTCCGATTCAGATTCATCAGATCAGCTCCATGTCATAATAAGGTTTCATTGTCATTCAATTAACATACGTATACAAAATTTCAGCTCAATCGGTAACCGGGAAGTGGATCAAATTTACTTGCGAGATTTTATTTCAGACATCGAGATAGGTACAATAAATAAAAAATGCTCATAAAACAAAAACTACTGGGTTTACCTGAATCAAATTTTTATGGGACCAATTCGAAACTATTCCGCATCAAACAAAAAAAAAGAATCACGTAATTCGGTTCAGAAACATCGGAGAAATCGGTGTACATACATAAAAAAAATATACCAGCCGAATTGAGAACCTCCTCCTTTTTTTGAAGTCGGTTAAAATGGAATAATTTTATCAAATTAGTGTATTGTCGTCGGTCCTCGATAAATCTACAAAGTTTGAACGAAATCTGGCCGTTTAAAGTGGGTCAAAATCGCGCCCAAAGAAGTCGGTTACAAACAAACATACAAACATACAAACATACAGGTGAAGTTAATAAAAAGCGTGTAATAATAAAAAACAAACACGCTATTGAATTGACATAAAATACGAAACAAGTGAAAGAGTATGAAATTCTAGAAATAATAATGAAAAACCCGGTCGCGAGACCGTCCGTATTTTTGGTAGTTATCGTGATCCCTATATAATAAATAAACACGTATATGTAAATATTTTTTCAAACTTTTTTGTTTCGAAATATGTTCTGTGGAAATAACTACATAAAATAATTTTTAATGAATATAAATAAATTAATTAGTGTTTTCTTAATTTAGGTCGACTCATGTCACAGTATTGTTGCGAATAATCTTGGGACCACTGTGATACGAAGTAACCAGTGTGTAATACAGTGAATAAGAGAAGTGTTTTAGTGATACAGCGTAGGCGGTTAAGTTCGGTGTTAGTACAGCGAGTGTGACCAGTGTGTATAGGGTATTTACGTTAGCTTGTCAGTGTATTTACGTATTTCATCGTAGTGTATTGTACCTTAGTGTTGTAAATACACGGATTAATATAGGTGGCGTTTTCTTACAATTACGAACCCGATGCACGTAACAGTATAAATGAAAATTGGTGATCATAGAAACATTTTAAATTTACTTAAGTGCTTGATTTTGACGAATTGGAAGTAAAACACTACTTCAAACGCTTTGAGTTATGAGGCGTGCAAAATATTTATAGTATTTTAGAGTCATATACAATAATCAAATTCCTATATTCATAAAAAATTGTAAATTGGTTAACTCTGCAGGCCATCCCTGAAACTTTCTGCTAAATTGAGGTTTTAAGCTCGAAGAGTTAAAAAAAGTAACAGTTTATAAAATTGACAGTATTTCAATTTTTTAAAAGCTGGTTATTTTCAAAATGATGGTCGATTTTAATCTTTTGAATGCCATTGAATGCAATGTAGAGCCTAAAATGTTTTACTAACTACAATATACAATACAATATTAATTGGCTGAAAAATTACAAAGAAATATAAAAAAAAATTTTTTGTTAAAAAAATTTTGCTATTGATTAATCCCAAACGAATTAGTCGATTTTATCCAAGTTACAGTTTTAGACAAAGTTTTTTAAGTAAAAGAGCTGCTTAGGTCTAGAAATTAGTCTGAAATTTATTTTACAAATATGAAATGATGTTCTTGTAAACAACAAAACATTAATATTTGTAAAGCAGTAACTTTGGAAACTTGGTTCGATATTTGAAATGATATTTGACGTAGTTTTTTACATACTAAATTATTGTAAAAGGTCCAAAAATTATTAGTTCAATTTATGGAAGGGACGCAGTTTTTTGAGGAAAAGAGCTGATTAGATTTTGAATACAGTCAGTACATTAACCTAGAAGTTATTTTTAAAAAGTATTATTTCGTCAAAAATTTTTTTGAGATTTATTCCAAATTTTTCAAAATTTCCTAAATCAAATTGGTTCATAGTTTCAGAAAGTCTAAGTTGATTGGAGTCCAATTGAATGCCATCAACCTCGTTTCGATAGGTCAAGCCGTTCAAAAGTAGTGAAATGTTTGCACACACATACATAAATAGACATACTGACGTCATCTTAAACCGTGAAGATCTAGTGAAAACTTGATTTTTGGAAACGGGGCAAAATGAGTAATTTCTATCTATATACGTAGTGGGAATTCAAAAATATTTTTAAAATGTTCTACTATGTCACTGTATTATATTAGCAAAGTATTTTTTTTATTTTCTTCACATACCCTTGTATATAAAAGAGAAATTTTAAAAATTGCTTAAAAAAGTGAACCGAAAACATGCAGTCACTACATTTATATGACTTCATCCAATTTTCCCCTACACATTCGTACAAGCGATACAGTAGCATAATATTGAATAATAATGATGCTTCAAAATTTATCCGCCGATATTTAATAAATTTACAAACCCACAGCATTTTTTGAAGAATATTGTTAATAATTTGAAATGGTATAAATAATGAAAGCATGAGTTCCGCATTAATCTACTAGTTACACTGTTCAACTCAAAGCATGGGCTCCCTTGTTTGATTAATTCAAATTTTAAATAATAAACCTATAAAAGTTGGCAAATGGGGCGATGAGAGAAACCACCTATTATACTGAATGACTAACTGGTGAGTCCTAGTAAACATAAGAATCGATCAACATTCCGAGGTAAATTTTATTTTAATTATGAAATACTTATAAGCATAGGTGCCGCTTGGATGGATTATTTAATTACAAACAAACTTTATATCAGAATAATAAAAATAATATTGGTATATAAATTACACAAATTGACCTAACCCCAAAGTAAGCAATTTATTTGCTAATTATGTGAGTGTTACTCAATGATATGAATACATAGAAATACATATATAAACACTCAAATATGTTTATTAAACACCCAAACCCAGAAATTCATACCCTATGCTCAATATATGAATGCCTGACCCTGTGGGAAATCAAACCTGAGCCCCAATGATTGCGTAGTCAGGGTTGTTAACTATTTGAATAACAGAGCGGTTACCAATGGCTTCATTCACATTAAATAAAAACTTAAATTTAACCACAAATAAGTCGTGTTGTAAGACTGTGAACTTTTATGTTACTGAATGTATGTACATATATAGATACGTAAATTACTATGATCCCTTGAGAAGATCGGTTCTGATTTGATTAATTTTGTGATACATTGAATACTTTTGGTAAATAAAAAATATACATTTAATTTACGTACCATGGCCCTGTATTATATTCTGAAGTATTAATTATTTAAGTAATTAAGTATTAGTACTTAATCGCAGTTTAATCAAAATTATACGTTATCAATCAGTTGTGAATAACATAATCTATTATTACACGTAGAACGAGTTCACTATGGCTCCACCTTGACTTTTGCCAAATTAATGAAAAATAGAGACATTGCGGTTTTTGTGTCATTATGTATGTCGCAGAAGAAAATCCGCAATGAATACACAATTTCTAGGCCTAGTGCGGGTCGTAGTGTGACGCATGGTCGACGAATATGATTAGTGAAATATATGGATGTGTGTGTTCAATTTTAAATTCCCACGGTCGGGGACTAGCCTCTTAATTCCTTTTATCAAATAGAAAAGAGCTGATAACCTGAACGACTAAACCGTTAAACCGATGACCGACTTGATGAAACTTTTCCCTAAGTTGGAATATATCTGATTTAAATCAAAACGAATTATCTCGATATAGCCTTTAGTTTCTGAGAAATTCGTGTACAAACATACATACCCTTACGAAATTTATTGCACGTGGTAAGATGCCTAAATAGATCATCTTACTAAAATATTATGCAATTCTAATGTCAAGCTGAAAACCTTCGTTTTATCGTCGGTTGAAAAAGGGGCCCAGAACCTTCTTTTTGATAAGTTCAGTCAGTGAGTCTAGTGGTTTCGGCTTCGGTACAGATGCATGAGGTTCTAGATTTGAATACCGAGTCCAGAGTTTTAAATCAACTTACTAAGTAAGATACTCACATTGATAGGATCATTTATAGACCCATCTGCTACATCAGCTCTCCGAATCAAAGAATCATCATCACTATGTTTCCTCAAATATAGTTTCCTAATTAATGTAGAGACTTGCACCGGCATTTGTTTACGAATATGATTCCCTCCTGTGCTCCAAATGTCCCAGTAATACAATTCAATAGCAATTTCACGCTTCATTTCAGTAATAATCGTTTGTAAGTCGAATTTCGATGAGAATTGCTCGATTTTTCGACATAAGGCTTGTATGAACCAAGAACCTTGCACTACGTCCCTGTAAAATATTAATAATCAAATCAATTTACAAAAAACTAGAGCGATTCGGACTCACACAAGTAGGATACATAACCAACGATATATTACCTGAGGTTATTCGATAGCGGTTATAGCAACTCACGTTTTGAGAAAATCAGGTGTACTTATTTCCGTTCAAGATAGACAGAAAGACGAACAAACAGCAGAGGCATATTGTAACGTTAGTTTTATTCACGTTATTTTTTCATTCCGCTTGCCTGAAAAATCGTTATAACGAAGGTGTTCCAAACACTATAGGTGTCGAGTCGGTTAACTCGCCTCTCACTTCGCGCGGAGACGAAGCTCTTTATAAATGTGCGCCCTCATCCGCGAAGCCCTTGTTTTGCTCTGGACTGTGGCTAAGTTTGGGTGGACAGTTACAAGGGGGACGGCGCTACAGGCTCAGCCGACTCTCTGTCGCAACACGCAACTCTCTTAGCTACAGAGCCGAATTCCCTGCTCAAGCCGTTCTCCGGCAAGGCGTTAATTTTTCCACACACCGAGTTCGTGACGCTAGTCCACCAGCAACGACTAATTACTACTAAGTACTATATTTAATTTTATCCCCGGTAAAACTTGCAAGAATTTATGTGGTATCTTTAATATTATTGATAATGTATTAAATTGTATTAAAATAAATAAATAAAAAATAAAAATTATATTTATACTATAATTAATACTAAGAATCTCTGAACTAAGGTGCGCACGGACGGATGGACAGACAGATGGACGGACATATTTTCATATGTATATTCATTATAAGCGTTTTTAGTTGATTTCAGAACCCTATAAATCCATTAGTGGGAAATAAAATGAAACCAACCTAAAAACCAACCGTTGAAAAATCATCAAAAACAATTCATACTAATATTATAAATGCGAAAGTCTGTCTGTTTGTCTGTCTGTTACGCATTCACGGCTAAACCGCTGGACCGATTTTCATGAAATTTGGCATAGAAGTAGTTGAAGAGCCGGGGTCAAACATAGGTTATTTTTTTCAAAAATCAACCCCTAAAGAGTTGAAATAGGGAATAAAATTTGTATGAAAAACTATTTAGACGACATGTTAATCTACTCGCGGGCGAAGCTGCGCGGGTCAGCTAGTATCACATAATATATGCGATTTCATTAATTTAAAGAATCAACGACTTGTAAAATTATTCGTACCTGACCGTGGCATGGGTAATCAATCAGTGCCAATCGTAAGAAACATGATTGCTGACAAAACCGAGCGGAAACGCTGATTTTAGCTGTACAGTGGGCAACTCACAATCGCTGCAGCAACCACTTCATCCACTGTTTAGAAGATGCAGCAGGGTTTTTCTAACACTGAAATTGATGACCTTTTAGATGGTCTTTGGTTCATTCGGTAGTCCGATGGTACTAGATACCTAGGTACAAGCCGTAACTTATAATGTTGCTGCCACTAACTAGGCCAGTCATGGGGACATGCAGCACTGCATTTTCGTATAGTCCCCCCACCCCTATATCGAGGAACAAACGAAATTCAGTAGTCTTATCGTACTAGAAATTGATTTTTTTTTCATCTTTTTTTTTTTGTTTTTTTAGTAGCACCACCAGGTTTTTTCAAATTGCAGCATAGCCTTATAGAACTAGGTTTTCTGTCGTGGGCTCTTAGACCAAGACGGACAAACCCAACAAAAACCCTTAAACCACAATATTAAGGTACGATTCAGACCAACCAGCTTGCGTTGGCAATATATTTTACAATGCGGCACATTTTCGTCACATTCACGTTCCGAACTGTTAGGGTGTCCCGCGTTGTAGTCTTAAAAAAAAAACTATTTTACGAGACAACCACTTTTATTCGACTTTACTTTTTACACGTCACTTTTACTAAGCACTCAGATCGCACTATTATTTGTGCACGCGGTTAGAGGGGGTTACGACGCGGATGCTACTATCCCTAGTCTCCTCACTGAAGGCCAGCCGGCGGGCAGAAACCAGGTCCGTTGCTGGGCAGCGATTTGACTAGTTCAAGTACTGACTGGCCGTGCATTGGAAATGCACGGCTTATATAGTAAAATAAAAGTTAGACTCAGCGATTTAGTATAGAAAGGAATTAAGGGTTGTAACACCTCCCCCCTTAAAAAACGAAACATCCAGAAATGAAGGATGTGAGTATCATTATGAGATCTGAGAGCTTTAACAATACACAACAGATATAGAATACAAAAGAACATAGTATCAAAATGTTAAAATTGGTTGTGTATATTATATACAAAATTAAAATTGAATTTAGAAAACAAAAGTTTAACAATTGATTCAAAATTATTTATTATTATTATTATTTATTAATCAAATTATATTCGAAATATGCAAATTTAAAAACATGTTGTTATAAAACAATAGAAATTCAAATTTAATTTAAAAAAAATAACTTTTAGCATTTATATATTATGTACAACATAGCTATCTCTTATGTAACACAAACTTTCAAAAACAAAATTAATCGTAACAAATTATTTAGACTTTTTATGATAGGAATAGTAGATTTAGTATATTATTACAAATTAAGAATTAGTAGACATAGCACATTTTTAGAAATAGTAGACTTAGTACATCTCTTTACATAGTAGATATAGTAGAACAATAGTAAAATTTATAATTAGTAGGTATAGAACATTTATTAAGTAAGAAATAGTAGGTAAATTAAGACAATAGTACAAAATCTTATAAATAATTCCTAACTAATCATCGTATATTTCTTTGCAAAAAATAGTATATAGAGTATTTATATATTATCGACATCAAATTGTCTAAAAATTAATCTAATTATACAACACAGAAATACGTTTTCAAATTAAATAATATGTATTTAGTTATAAAAATATTACGATAAATGTATATATTAATTTTGTTTAGATTTAGAAACATGATCTTACATTATAAATTTTACAAATCAAGCTGTCTCCTTGGGCTAGTCGGAGAGCTATTGGTGCTATTAGTGTCACTATTTATTTCTTTTAGTTCAAAGTCTGTCCTAGTACGGACAGTAGTTCTAGGAGTATTATAACATGAATTATAGATTTGAACACAACAGTTCCTACGAGGACACAAACATTTATATAACTTATATATTACAAAACATAAAACAGAAACAGATACTATAGTTGTAAAGATACTGAAATAATAATTATATTTAATATGGTAAGGTTGGTTTTCGATTTTAGTTAATTCGTCGTTAAATTGATTCAATTTATGCGAAGCATATTGCAATTGATCTAAATTTATATGAGATAATTTAATTGGTGATAAATGAGAATATGAGTTATTGAATTTTTTCTTTGTACAACAATCATCATCAATAATATTAAAAGTAGGGCTTGGAATATATATTTGAGTTATGACATCAGAGGATGGAAGAAATTGTAGAAGTTTGTGGTAAGCTTTGCAATTCTTGGGTAACGTTAAAATTCCCGTTCCTGTGATATCATAATCCTGAATTTCATTATTACAATTAATTGTTAGCTTAGTGATATCGGATTGTACATAAATCCATCTATTATTGGTTAGTTTTTGCCAGATGTCAACATCACCGATGACAATTTTATAATCACATGATTTGGGGATGTTATTGACATGTTCACTTAAAATAATAGTTTCACAAATAGGATTAGATGCACTGGAATGAATGTTTTCTAGTTTGCACAAATGTATATCACTTTTTAACACTTTGCACTCACTTAAGTCATCTAGTACTGAATATGTTAATTTGTCCTCCGTTATAGATAGGTATTTGGCCGTAGGATGTATCATGGCAAATGACTTTAAATTGGAAGCATCATGAAATGTAGGTAGAGCATATACGTGAAATAAATTATATTCAGTTAAAAGAGCTAGAGGAATTCTTATAACAAAAATTAGTTTAGAATCAACAAAGTAAGAGGATATTTCCGATATATCTAAAAGTAAATGAGCATTATCTAAAGTTACGGGTATAGGAAAGTTTTTTACAATATTATTGGACATAAATTCTTTATATAGCTGTCTAGGACTTAGAATAGAAGGGTGTACAATATTGAGTTTACCAAATAAAATAGCGTCAATAAGATTATTTAAATTAGTACTAAGAATCGTCAGGGAACTTTCTAAGGCACTGAAAGTCATAGCGAGATGTGAACTTACTTCTAACTTATTATTATTTTCTGAAATAGCATCTAATATTATATTTAACTTATTCATATTATTATTTAAAGTTTGCTCATTATCATTAAGTTTTGAGATAGAATTATTAAATGTAGAAATAGTAGAAGTAATAACGTGAATGTTATTTTTCATTAAAGATGCCAAGTGTCTTTGGTCATCTTGAACAGCATTTATGGCGTCAGTAAATGTCTTAGCATCATCTTCGTCTAAAGAACCGAATAATTGCTTAAGGATTGGGCCACCAATGCCAAACCAAGCTGATCTTTTGGATCTAGTTTCATTATTAGTTATATGTGAAAGAGACATTAGTTGATTCTCAATGTTTATAAACATGTTATCTAGCGGATTTAAAATGTTTAAACAATCAGTTTGTAATTTTGTAGATTTATGTTTACTGCAAATCTCTTTTGATGAATCTAGTATCTTCCTCAAGTTTGTTAAATGAGGTTCTATGTAAGAGGTTTCCGAAAAGGTTAAAATATTCCAATAAGTATTGTAATACTTGATAATACCTAAAGGATTATGGATGGAATAGAAATATTAGAACATGTTTTATAAAATAGACACTATAAAAATATCAACATAAATTAAAAAAATTATGAAAATAGTAATATCGATTATTAGTAAATTGTTAAAATTAGTTAATTAGCTATGATCGACTAAATCGTAAAATTTAAGAAAATAGTAAAGTATATATCCTAATTATAGAGGTAAGTAAATTAAATGATTAAAATTATTTAACAATAATTATTAGAAATGGTAGAGTTGGCAAATTTGATTAGGGTAAGGTTAGTAGTATAAAGTAGACTATTTTCATTAGTCCAAGATTGGCATATCTAGAGGAGTAGGATAGGTTAGTTTGTTATGATAGATATTAATTTTTATACCAGTATTGTGAAAAATAAATATAATGATATCATAAATTAAAACAAATTTAAGGTTATCAAACGGGTTATAAAGATCAGAAATAGCAATCTCTTTTACGTCGGGATGAAAAATTATGAGGTTGTTTCTTAAGTCTTTTAAAACCTTAAACATTTCCTTATAAGAAGTAGATTCGAAGTGATGAACTTTAGTGAACATATGGAAATACAATTTATCGTTAACAATAGAAGTTTTGACGGTATAAAGTTCTTTTTCAGATGATATAAACAATTCTTTATTATCTAATAAATTAAGGATGTCTTCACAATAAGGGTTAGAATTATCCAAATCGATAGAGGTAGGATAGGCAATAGCTTTGCATGTTGATTTTAAAAGATTTTGATTAAACTCCGAGACTTGAGTATCATAAACTGTAGGACTAGATCTATTTTTCATAAAAGTTTCATAAGTGACAGTATCTACGTCATCTACGTCATCAATGGCATAAATAGGAGGGCGAGACAAAGCATCTGCGTTGCTATTCATTTTACCCGCTTTATAAACAATTTCATAATCATACTCTTCCAATTTTAACCGCCATCTCACCAATTTACTGCTTGGGTCTTTGCAATTGAATAGCCATGTCAAAGGGCGGTGATCTGTAACGATTTTAAACTTCCTACCATAAAGATAAGGCCTAAAAGTTTTGGTACCAAAAATAATTGCTAGTAATTCCTTTTCCGTTGTGCTATAATTGCCTTCTGCTTTATTAAGGGTTCGCGACGCATATGCGATGGGAAGATCTTTGCCTATTTCTCCTTGTGAAAGAATAGCGCCTAAAGCAAAGTTTGACGCATCAGTAGTAAGGATGAATTCTCTTGAAAAATCGGGATACTGTAAGATTGGAGCATTTGTTAACATGGTTTTTAGGGTATTGAATGATTTTTCTTGATTTTCGGTCCAATTGAATTCTACATCTTTTTTCAGTAACGAGGTTAAGGGTTTGGTAATTTTGGAAAAATCTTTAATAAATTTTCTATAGTAACCTACAAGACCTAGAAAGCTTTTTATATGTTTTGGAGTTTTAGGTGTCGGATACGATAAGACTGATTTTACTTTATCCGGATTAGGAGAGACGCCTTTATCTGTGATGATGTGACCTAAATATGCCACTTCCCGTCTTAGGAATTCACACTTATCTGGTTGTAGTTTTAGGTTATGTGTTCTTAAGGCGTTGAATACAAGAGAAAGTTTTTCAATATGGGATTTTAGATCAAAGGAATAAATTATGACGTCATCTAAATATATGAAGCAGTGGAGACCTTGCAAACCGGAAAGAACTGTATTCATTAATCTTTGAAACGTAGCTGGGGCATTTTTAAGTCCAAAGGGCATTCGAGTGTATTCGTAATGTCCGTTGGGAACTGAGAAAGCTGTCTTCGCAGCGTCGAGGTCGTTCATTTTTATTTGGTGGAAACCTGATGCCAAATCTAAAGTAGAGAAATATTTGCTGTGACCCAATTGGTCTAAAATATCGGTTATGTTGGGTATGGGATAGGCATCACCTATGGTTATGTCGTTAAGTTTTCTGTAATCAATAACAATACGCCATTTCTTTTGTCCTGAGGCGTCTTGCTTTTTGGGTACTACCCAAATTGGTGACGACCATGGTGACATGGAGGGTCTTATAATTTTTTGGTCTAACATTTTATTAATTTGTTTAGTGACCTCTTCTTTGTGACATTCCGGATATCGGTAAGTTTTCACGTGAATGGGTTGAGAAGAAGTAGTTTTGATGTCATGTTGAATGGTATTAGTAAAAGTGAGTATATCTCCTTCCAAATAAAATAAATCAGAGTATTCGGAACATAAATTTAAGAGAGCTGTGGCTTCTTCATGATTTAGATGTTCCGTTCTTATTTGTTTTCTAACATTATTTACTCTAGAATTATTAGAAAAATTGTTGGTTACGAGAGAATTAATTTGAGGTTCAGGATTTGAAAATATATCGCAAGGTTGAATCTCAACAAGCAAGGATTTAATTTTAACGTCGGAATTTGTAGTATTCAAGATAGAGACATTAGCTTGACGATTACGTTTAACATTCACTAGACAATTGGAAAGGTAGACCCCTTGTTGAATTTCAGCCTTTTCAATAATACCCGAGGCTATTTCTGGGTTTGACACGTTACACTCTATAATCATTTCCGAACGTGCTGGTATGATATATTCGGGTTTGGTAAAGTGTATGTTAATTTTATGATTACCGAGTAAAAGGCAGTTTTTGCGGTAATCGATGCTAGAGTTGTAGGTTTTTAAAAGGTCGTTGCCTATTATACCATCAAAGTTAATGTCAATTGTTTCAGGTATCAAATGAAATTTACAAAAAATTGTTTCGTGTTTAGACACTTGTATGTCCAATTGAAAATGACCTAGACTAGAACAATGTTCAGAGTTTTTATCTATTCCCTTAAACTTAACTACGGGTGTATTTAGACTAGGTTGTTTGCTAAGAGAAGATTTTTTAACTAAAGAAATTGAAGAACCTGAATCTATAAGAAAAATCAAAAGTTTATCCGCGTATTGGGTCTTAATGTAGACATGTGGTAAATGAGTTTTGTTATTTATATTAACCTCAAAAATTTGTTGATGGTCATCAGTAGATAACTTATTGTTGTATTCATTAAAATTGTTATTATCGTTTGATTGACATTCCGAAATTGATTTGGAAGATGCAGTAGAGTTGATAGACGTAGTAGATTTGGTAGATTTTGTAGATGTAGTTGGGTTGGTAGATATGGTAGATTTGGTAGAATTGGTAGGCATAGTAGGTTTGGTAAAATTAGTAGGATTGGTAGATTTGGTAAATAAAGTAGATTTGGTAGAATTGGTAGACATAATAGATTTGGTAGATTTTGTAGACTTGGTAGATTTAGTAGATTTAGTAGAATTTGTAGGATTAGTAGACGTAGTAGATTTGGTAGAATTAGTAGATGTAGTAGGGGTGGTAGATATGGTAGATTTGGTTAAATTGGTAGGTGTAGTAGATTTGGTAGAATTAGTAGGATTAGTAGACATAGTAGATTTGGTAGATATAGTATAATTATTTGATGTGGTAGATTTAGTATTATTAGTAGAATTAGTAGAACTAGTAGAAATGGTAGATTTAGTAGAATTAGTAGATTTATTATGACACATAGGCTTAATAGGTATCGTAGAATAGATTTGATCCTGTGGAGTGCATGATTTAGTAGGAATATTATTTTTTTTAAAACAAGATTTATTGGAAGAAATGGTAGGCATAGTATCTCTATTTGTTTTGGCGCCGTTACCATTTACTGATTCCGTTAGGCACCGAAACGGAATCATTCCTCGTTTAAATCATTATTAGGACTCAAAGACTGACTGTTTATATTATAAGTATTTTTACAGTCGCCTTGCTCTTGGTCTATGAAATTGATATTTCGATGTTGCGAGTTCGTGGAATTTGATTGTAGG
This sequence comes from Apodemia mormo, assembly GCA_036924255.1. NCBI lineage: Eukaryota > Metazoa > Arthropoda > Insecta > Lepidoptera > Riodinidae > Apodemia > Apodemia mormo. The sequence goes on from JAUPFN010000025.1 coordinate 5,906,404, forward strand.
TGCTTCATATTATTATATTCCCTTTTACGACAGTTAAATATATCATGACCAAGATTCTTACAATAATTACATATTTTAGTGTTAGAGTTTACGTTGTTGGAAAAAGGAGGTAATGTTTTGCGATGTATGTTATATATAGGCCGCTGATTCATGAAACATTTGTGTGTAGGGTGACCAACTTTGCCGCACTTGTTACAACTAATCACGGGTTTTTGGTCCCCTTGCTTTGAAATTTTCATGTAATTTTGAAGTTTTTCCTCCTGGGTGGCTAAATCTATAGCCTCATATAATGTTTGAGGATTTCGACATCTAACTATGGTTGAGATATTTGTAGGTAATCCTAATAAAAATGTGTGTAAAGCTAGGTCTTCTGTGCTGGCTATTCGCCCTTCTAGTTCAGATTTCCTAGTAGTAGAATGTGTAATGTCTGTCTGTAGTCGCGTCAGGCAGGATTCTAAGCGGAGACTAAATTGGCATACATCCTCATTGCTTTTCATTTTACAAGTTTGAAGATCAAGCAATAGGTGATCCCTGTGCTTAACTTCACCAAAGGTAGTTTTTAGAAAAGATTTTAATTCTGGCCAATCTCTGAAGCATTTAAGGGAGCAGACAGCTTCTGCTTTCCCTTCTAACTGAGATAAAATGAATTTAAAAAGAATATCCTGCTGCTCGGGCCTTGCCAATTGCATCGCATTGTTGCAGTTGGTAAGGAATGGCGCCAGCCTACTCCGGTCGCCATCATAAGGTTTAATGAATTTTGTCAACATATTAAAGTCAATGCACATAGATACGGCGGATACATCTGATTTCAACATTTTTAGATAATAAGAAAATAGATATAGACAGAGTCACGATATAGTACTAGATGCGTGAAATAAATTATTTATGCACTCACAGTAAATAGAGAATCGGCGTCATATGTCGTTTGAGTCAGGCCACGTCGTCGTCGGATTGCGTTGCGGTATGCGCGGTGATGCAACTCCGTTTGTCCCTGGTTTTTTCCACGTGCTGGGCAGAGAACCCTCGGGCACTGTGGTACCTTGTGCTTTGTGCTGGTGCTGGTGCTAGTGATGCGTGATGTATACTCGTATGACACTCAACAGACCCTTGTGGTTTCTTCTTTTGCTGGGCAGAGAACCTCAGCGCAGAACTCAGTGATACTGCTGTTGTCACTGGAGTTGGCAGCTCAATGCCGCCTTTAGGTTGCTACGTCAGGATGAGGGCAACCAACGAGAATTGAAAATCCCACTTCTGACACCAGAATGTTAGGGTGTCCCGCGTTGTAGTCTTAAAAAAAAAACTATTTTACGAGACAACCACTTTTATTCGACTTTACTTTTTACACGTCACTTTTACTAAGCACTCAGATCGCACTATTATTTGTGCACGCGGTTAGAGGGGGTTACGACGCGGATGCTACTATCCCTAGTCTCCTCACTGAAGGCCAGCCGGCGGGCAGAAACCAGGTCCGTTGCTGGGCAGCGATTTGACTAGTTCAAGTACTGACTGGCCGTGCATTGGAAATGCACGGCTTATATAGTAAAATAAAAGTTAGACTCAGCGATTTAGTATAGAAAGGAATTAAGGGTTGTAACAGAACGCACGGCTCGGAATTACTCCGTACGGCTTCGTATGGCACCGTACGACTCCGTACGGTTCTGAACGGATTCCGCGATAGAGCCGAGTGATGAGTCATTCAAGTGACGTACGAGTGTTTTCATAGTGTCCGATCCGATATCGATATTGGACGCCAATACAAAATCGAGATAAGCAAAATATATGAAAATATTAATCACCTGTATGAAGGACGACCCGTGTATGAACTATGAAGTACTAGGATGTCAGATTCCGCTGGGAGTGTGTAATATTTCTCCTCAGCCATATAGGCTGTTTCGTCCTCTATGTCTGTCCGAATTGTATCGCATCTCTTGACATATAACCCTGGTGTCACAACATATCCGCGACAAGCCTGAAATTTAATTGATTATGATATGACCGGTTTTATACATAGAAACTTTCATACCCTATATTAGCGTCTTAGGAGTTGGGTTTTGAAAAAAAGTAGCCTATGTTTGAGCACAGATCTTCAACTATCTCCTTGCCAAATTTCATCGTAAAAGGCGACCAATTGGCTATCGAGTCACTACTGAAGCGTCGGGCTCCAATGTATTACAATTCTAGGAATTTTACTAACCCAGAATTCATCAACTCGCAAGCCCAAACAAAAATACGTCGCCTTTTTAATCCCGTAATCGACGTTACTAATGAATTAATTGATGAATGGCAGTCGCACTGGTCTTGTTCAACTAAAGGACGGCATTTATATAACTTTTTCCCGTGCATCCGGGATCGCTTAAGTAAAACTTGGATAGAAATAGATCATTGTGTTGCACAGTTTCTCACTAGCCACGGTAATTTTAAAGCTAAATTATTCTCCTTTAAATTAGTTCCTTCTCCTTTTTGCGAGAGCTCTACATTAAACTGTAAATATGAACAAACTGCACATCACATTCTTTGGGAGTGTAATCTTTGGCAAAACGAACGTCGCCAAATGCTTGATAGTATCCAATGTATATCCGGTGTAATTTATTACTCCGACCTTGTGGGTACACGTGGGAACTTCCGTGCCTTCAAACGATTTTGTCACACTTACTACTGGAAGCAAAATTAAGTAGGCCATTCTAGTAGGTCCCTAATTTCCAAACTTCCGTGGTGCAATAGCAATCAGGCTTAACCTGATTGTAAAAGTCTCATTTCGTAGCATTTTTATACTCCTAACATTTTGCTGTCTCCTGCTAAAAAGGGAGGGAAACAGGATGTATTTTCCTACTCCTCCTATATACTTCTGATTAATTTCGTTGCGGGATCCAAGACTGCTTAGCTTTTCCCCAGGGCACCCTGAGTTCGCAACTCAGACGACGGTTGCCGCTGTTGATTCTGGTTCACAGAAGTTACAGTGGTGGGAGCGAGAGGTGGGCCCATTGCCCTTTTATCGAGTCACTAACATCGTGGCTACTAGGTGGTAGAGTTCTGCATTGTCTCGCCCGGGTCTGGTACCACCGCCTTACCTATTCCTGCCGCAATACTAAGCTTGTCGCTGTCGTGTTCCGGTTTGGAGGGTAACGTAGCCGGTAAACTTATGCATCTGGCATTAAACCTCGCCACAAGATAGCAACGCACCATTAACATCTTTGGTATCTATAGGCGATGGTTGACTCCATCAGGAGACCCATCTGCTATCTTATGATATAAATAATAATAATAATAAAAAGAGAAAGGACATACATTTGGTAAACGTATTTACATAAATAGAGAAACGAGTACCTTTATTTTCTTTTTCTCTTTATCATTTTAAGTCACTATCGATTATCAATTTGACTGTCCCGTTAGTCGAATGGTTAACTAACCTATTTATGAATCGATAGGGTTCAATTCCGATTCCGATCGAGTTCAATTCCTGACAGGTTTGTGCCTGTGATTTATGTGATGAGCATAGTTGTATTTCTGGGTTTGGGTGTTTATTATATTATAAATACTGTAACATATATGTGTTTATTATATATGTTACAGTATTTATAATATAATGTATTTCTATGTATTAGTATCGTCGACTAACACCCAAAACACAAGCAAATAATTTGTTTACTTTGGGGTTAGATCAGTTTGTGTAATTTGTCCACCGATATTATTATTATCAGTGGTTGACTTTTTGCGTGATATTAGATATTATTCGCATATCGCAAATTACTGCGCTTCATACACAAAGCAGGCTTCTGTTGGCTGTATGTGTATGCTTCGTTTAAAAGCGCTTGTCATAAATGAAACGCACGCCGCGATATATAACGAACACATCTGTGATGCAACACCACAGATGCTCAGATGCTCTAATACATTGGGTTGTATCATAATACAACCCCTTATATTATAGTATAAAAAACAGCAATTATCGTTATAACGCGTCTGCAGTTTACCTACAGCCGTTTTGAATATGGCTAATAAAGAGGCCGAAGGTTGATAACGTGCGGTCATAGTGTTCTTTTTAACTTCCTCCAACTTCAAATCCCCAATAAACCAACTGTTTTATCTAAGTTACGATATTTGACGCAATTTTTGAGAGAGAAAGGCTGATTAGATTTTTAACTAATATTATAAATACGAAAGTTTGAGAGTACCACTACAGTACGCAAATACTACTGAACCGATTTCGATGACATTTGGTATGTAGGTAGCTGAAGATTCAGAATAACACGTAGGCTGCTTTTTATCCCGGAAAAATTAGCTGATCCCGCGGGATTCACTATAAACTGTTATAATGCAGCGGGCTGCACACTGCAGCTAATTTTTAAATAAATCGGTAAAAGTTATTTTAAGTTTGCTGTAAACAACAAAATATTAATATTTGAAAGCTGTAACTTTTAAAACTTTATTCAATTTTGATTTTTGAAACTGCATTTAACATAGTTTTTAAGTACTAAAATATTGTAGAAGGTTGAAAAATGATTGTTTAAAAATCTCTAAATTGATGACTAGAACGTAGAAATGGCATGTTTTCTTATTTCTCGGTACATCGTCCCTTAGACGCTGTACATAGTTAGAAATTAACAACAAAAACTTACCTGTATAATAAGTATTTTCGGTTTTGTAACTGTAGATTGGTTGTGCTTATGTTTAGTGAAACAATCGATAATCCTAATTTCATTGTAACTGCGATCTTTCGCTCTAATTAGTCCCTCCTTTGTGCCATGAGTTAAAATAGCAACAGCCAAGCAACCATAATCAGAGAAATCCTTCTCTGCAACTGAATAGAAAATTAGATTAAATGAGCTAGTTATGATTTAGATCGTATTTGTTGAACTTGTTCTTGTTATTAATTAAGTACATATATTGATATTTGGACATAAGAATTTAATTAATTTAATATCTCCAACTATTGATATGATATCTCCTACTATGATATTGCGAAATACATTAAGTGATATTGTAACTTTTATTATACTCTCCGTCGTTGGCCCTTAGTGAAACTCCATCATTATTATAAATTTTCAAAATATTTGCTTGATTTATGGGGAAGTTTTTCAAGTTTAATACTAAAATGAGTCACTTTACAATTTTATTTTATAATACGGTGATACTTTATAGACGTTGCAGAACTCGAAAACTCGAGAAGCACTTAGTAGTTACGATGTTCGTGACGCGTATAGCCAATCGGTTGCCTTTTACGACCTGGATCTGGTGGATTCCACTGTGTTTCTAGGTGTAACTTTAGATAAGAAATTACAATAGGGAACGCTGACTGACGTCGACACTGCAAGATTTATGTATTTTAGTTACTACACAGCATTACGTAATACGGTATTCTTCTCTGGGGAAATTCGGCTAAAATACATACTTTATTTATATTTCAGAAAATAGTTATAAAACCCATTTACAATTCTAGCTTGAGAGTTTCCCTGAGAGAAAAATTCAAAGAAATTAATATTTTACTGTAATCTCCCAATAGATATTTGAAAACTTAATGTATGTTCGTAAAAATATTTGCTCATTTAAGTAAATGGTGATGTACATTCACTAAATACAAAGAACAAAGACTATTTTGTTGTGCATGCATCTCGTCTCTATAGAATAAATAACGCTTTTACTCTTTAAAAAATGTGTTAAAATAAAACTGTGCAGAATAGGTATTATAAAATTTCTGATTATTTATCAGACGGACAAGCCTGCTCAATTCATTGCTCCTCATACCAATCTCATATATTTTTTGTAATATGAAATAATTCTTACAATTTTGTAATGCTATTATTATTAAAAAAAATAATAGACAAAAAAGACAAGACCACTGAGTTTCTTCCGCCGTATCTTCTCAGTATGAGGCCGCGTTCCGATCCGGTAGTATTTTTTATAAAATGTTGACTTGTGAAAAGTGCCAGTTAGGGTTTACTTGAACAACTTTTGATTAAAGTTTTTGTCACTTCAGAAGCGAATACCTCTATTACCTCTACATAATTTACAAAGGACTATCTAATGTAACCCCACGCGGCTATGCTTTCTTGAATTTTTTTTCATTACTCAGTTACACATATGGAGAGTTTAATAATTTTATTTCTCAAAATCGTACTGCATCACTTTGTAGCGGTTTTTAAAATATACCTATTTTTCAAATTTCTTTCATACAGTACTACATGTCATACAGTCTCCGAGTAAAATGACTAACATACGGACGGACAGAAAGATAAATGGACATTACGAAATAATAAAGGTTCAATTTTTTCCATTTAGCTACGGAAACAAAAAAAGTTTTCACAAAACCTAATAAATCAAGTAAAAATGTGTAGCAACTAGCAAGCCTTCGAAATTTCATTTTTTTAATTTCTTGCAGAAGCTAAAGGTAAAATTATTTACTCACAAACGTTTAATTCCTTATCAATTTCTTTCAGTTTCAGGTCGGTGTGTTCAGAAATCTCGAAACCGAATTTCGAGAAAGTATCTTTTAGAGTTTTCACATCTTTATCTGTTCCTAGTCTACGTGTAAAACCATCTAGGTTTTCATGATTGAAAATCATCAAAAAATTCTTCTTAAATTCCTCTAATTTATATGTCATATCATTCTTGCTAAGAGGTCTCGAGTTAACTATACTTCTTTTCGGTGTATCAATTGTATTGGAAGATTCATCATTAGGTTCTATTACCGGAACTGCATCTACAATGTCTCTCTTATCACTAATATCAGAATCACCGGAATCTTCTTTCAAACTTAAAAATGTACTTGAGTTGTTTAGATCGTGGTTACCCACACTCATTTTAAATCACACTTATAGAGTTTCAAAATCACAAAGATTTTTATTACAATTATTTCAACCGTCCATTGCAATATGTCGCCAAACAACTATTCTACAAATGTTTTATTGATTATGCTTCTATTGAATATTATCAAATAAATTTCCTTATCAAAAGGTAAAGTATATTATCGGGCTTAAACCTTATCGATTATACGGTGATAAGTTGCTCCGCTCTATGCTGCGATGAACGGAAATGCGTTTTCAGGGTTCTGTAATGAACAAGGTATTCTTAATAATTAAAAAAGGCTGCACTCACGTTTTTTTATTGGAATAGGTTCCGTCTAGTATCGGACCTATATGAGGTCCTTCCTCAGGGTGAGGAAGGTATTCTTATAAATTCTTCTTTGACCACCTTTTAGCCGTAAGCGAACCTTACGACGCATTAATTGAGCTCGGGTTCGATTCTTGTCAGGGACAAACAATAGTGTGATAAGCATAAGCTTTGTATTTCATGGTTTGGGTGTTTATTATTAAATTGATTTATCAAAACAAATCTTGTACTGTTTCACAAATATAATTGCAAGATAACAACTTGTCTTAGTGGCTGTTTTACAAGCTTCCGTTCCCGCGCGGAACGGAAGCGAACGCATGCCATAGCATCCTTACGCATGCCGCGATAATGGCCGTACGCATACTGCGGCAGCTGTACGCGTGCTGCAGAAGCCTTGAATGACTCGACTCACTGCACCCCTAATCTCTAATAGAGATAAGAGCCTGGAAATGATTGAGTACAGTTAAATTATTTTCATTGGATTAAATGAAGCATGTGATATTTCATTAGTAATGATTTTTTGTCATAAAATTATCCAAACGTCAAATGTCCATAAGCTATAAAAGTGAAGTATAAATTATAACCACTGCTGCTGTTATACGAATTGGGTGATTGAGTGTAATATTTCACAGATCAAATAAAGAGAGGTAACTAATGCGACATAATATGAAAATGCATTTCATATGAAATTTCATATGCTATTCGTGAAATATTCCATGCCTACTCTCTATTCACATTCCACGATGGCTGTACGCTCCGAACGTACTCCGACGCATGCCAACGGAGCCGGCTATAGACCCCTTATAGAAAACATGGAACCTTTGTAGGATCACTTCGTCGTCCGTCTGTCCGTCTGTCAAGACTCTTTTTTTCAGGTACGCGTAAAGTTATCAACTTGAAATTTATTTCGAATATTCGGGTATATAATTCCTCTCAGCTGTAAAAAAATCAAACTTTTAAGTCAAAGCGATCGTAAAACATAACTATTTATGACACATATTTAGGGATTTTTTACGATTTCAAAAGGGAATCAAAACCTATTGGTACTTCCCGTTGACCTAGAATTACGAAATCTGGCGAGAAGCAATGTCTTATATCATATGTAAAGGAAAAATCTGAAAACCGTAAATTTTTAGTAACAAAAAAACGCGATCAAAAGATATGACCATTTATTTCGCATATTTATAAATTCATAAAGGAATCAAAAGGTATACTTGCCGTTGAATTAGAATCATGAAACTATAATATTATGTAGCTGATCTACCTACAAATTTGTACGGAACCCTCGTTATGTGAGTCCAACTCGCACTTGACCGGTTTTATTTAACAATGGCGCTGGCACAGCAACGCCATCTTTCTTTAAGCGCATTTCAGTGATACTTATTTTACAAAGAGATTGTGCTGCTATTCACTACAATCTATAATATTTAAAGTGTCACTTATTTGTTCACTAGACAAAATTGGACTAATATTATAAGTACATATAATAGACGACTGACTCTAGTACTTTTCCTGCGGCCCTACCATGAACTCTTATAGCAGGTCAATTTTAGCCGATAATTAAACTGTCCTGCTATTTCGTACCATGAAAGCGTTATCTAACAGGCCAGTCAGTGACCACGTGACCTATGCCGGCGAGCGATCGTTTTACTATTCAAACCAACTTCTGCCCTGCGTTAGCGTACCATGAAGTGTTTTTGTCAGACCGAAATCGATATTTGAACTGCTAAAGTGTCATAATATTGCCGGTCCCTTGCAGGTGGAAAAAAGTAACTGTTATTGGATTGCTTTGTCTTAAATATACTGTAAACGTAGGTATTTTTTATTATTACTGCTATTCCTAGTCCTAGTCCTATTAGGAATTTATACTGTATATTTTTTGACATTAACTGTGTTTTAGAAAAATATTGATATTGGTATAAAATATAGTAGTACCTAATTCATTACTTCTATTTAAAGTTATTTATTTATTATTTAATATTTACTTACTTTTAAAGCATTTTTTATTTATTTTTAATTTTAGATAAAAAAAAAAAGTATCTTTACGCCCGTATCCCCAAAGAGGTAGGCAGAGGTACAACAAGTGTACCTACGATTAGTCAAAGCCTATCGCCACCCGGGCACTTTTTCCAATCCTGGGCAACATTGCTTTTGTCAGAAAACTGAAAAACACATTTCCGACCCGGGACCTCATGTGATCAACTCCGACACCGGACCACTAGACCACAGAGGAGATACACATAAATTTAGATGTGTGATGAAAATTAACGTTTTGAGTGTGCACTTTTATTGAATCCCATTGCAATATCTTTATGAGTATTTAAAATATCTCATAAAACTTCCTATTGTTCATTGAATATATTGATATCATACGATCGTTTTGCTTCCGACATCAATCACGTTCATGAAATCAATGTGTAATTTTAAGCTTTAAAATAGTCACAAACTATTCCAAAACTCTAATCTCAAAAAATCAAGACGTACTCAAGAAATTTAAAACCCGCGCTCATAACATAAATGTCTTTATTAAACAGTTCAAGGTCATGTGTAATATTCCCACTTCCCAGAGTTGCGTTCTTTAATGGATGCCGCTTAACAAATATTACGTGGTTTACTTTATGTTCCATATATTTTATGTAGACTTTAAATAACTTAAAACTCGATCTCTTTTGCCAATTTGTATTCTTAAATTCAAGATTTCTAATTAAAATGCATTAATATTAATAACTTAATACTAAAATTAAAAAATCGGCAAGTTATGTGTTTCTCAACGTTAACTTGATATGTCCTGCCAGAGATAATGTAACCGGCCAGAAGACGACGCATTGCAGGTCAACAAAAATTAGTTCATGGTACGATCGGCTCAGTGAATTTGGCCCCACTTTTTTGATTTTCAGATTTTTGATATTTTTAATTATTTGTTCGTCGTTCGTTCTTTAATGTTCGATTGTAAAAATTGTTTGTTCGTCTTTTATTTATTTATAATTAATTAAACAAATGATCACCCTTAAGTTGGCCCCCCTTACTAGATATCTTTATTTTTATCACTTAGATTAATTAATTTTGATTAATTATCGTTTGTTCGACGACTATTGGTGATTGTTCGATCATAAAAACAATTAAATTCCCAATTATTATTTATTTTATATCTAATATGCAAACCATTACCTCACGCCTACATTGCGCATGCGCCAGCAGTCTAATGGCGACTGAGCGATGCGTAGTGCATGTCATGTAAAAAAATGACATTATAAATAATGCTCCATTTCGAATATCATCAAATTATACGATTTGAATGAAGTATTTATTCAACAGTGTGAGTACCTCGATTAAATATAAAGGTATTTAATTCTTATTAGGAAATATTGTAGGTAGTTCCGATAGTGGTAAATTTAACATACAATTTAACACACATAAAAAAAAATCTGCACATTTTTTGAGGTTAACTAATAGTACATCTAATATATACATCTTTAACAGAATTATAAATAGGCCTATCATTTTAGCAAAGAAACAAATTAAAAACAGTTGTATGATATACACACCCACACACATATGTACATATATAAGAAATTCATATTTAATTAGAGTAATTACTCTTTTTGTTTACTCAACAAACAGCTTTATGTGGCTTTATGAGTTAAGTACATATATTGGACGTAATGCATGTAAATGGACTATATAGACATTAGATGTTTTTCGATGATTATTAATAAGTACATAATTTATTAATAATGATTCTTTTACAACTAAACATTCGAAATGGAGCATTATTTATAATGTCATTTTTTTACATGACATGCACTACGCATCGCTCAGTCGCCATTAGACTGCTGGCGCATGCGCAATGTAGGCGTGAGGTAATGGTTTGCATATTAGATATAAAATAAATAATAATTGGGAATTTAATTGTTTTTATGATCGAACAATCACCAATAGTCGTCGAACAAACGATAATTAATCAAAATTAATTAATCTAAGTGATAAAAATAAAGATATCTAGTAAGGGGGCCAACTTAAGGGTGATCATTTGTTTAATTAATTATAAATAAATAAAAGACGAACAAACAATTTTTACAATCGAACGTTAAAGAACGAACGACGAACAAATAATTAAAAATATCAAAAATCTGAAAATCAAAAAAAGTGGGGCCAAATTCACTGAGCCGGTACGATCGTAAAACCTGACAGGTTAATACTCATAGTTGAACTGCCTGGAACTTGACAAGTATTATAAGAGTTCATGGTAGGCCCTCTGAACCCTTATGACTAAAACGCCACCAACGGCAATTTGCATGAAAATACCTTCATTACATGAAAGCTCTTTGGTACCTACTTATCTCTCTATTTTTTTAAATTAAAATTAATAAAACATTTTAAACTATCCAAATTATGATGTTTGTTTCAATTATTTCATAATTTGAAATAAAACAACTTAGTCATCCAAAATGTTTATATTTATTTACTACAAATTGGTTTTAATGAATTGTATACTTTTTAACGTCGGCACTATCACTTTTACTTATACTTGTAGTTCACACTTTATTATTAATACACTTAACCGGTTTCGCAATTTACAGCATCATTAGGGATGTTTTACTTGATTAACTAAACAATAACAATAATTTCAATTTACTAAATACCATGCTATGGTAATTTAGTACTATAAAATATTTGATAATTGTATTGAAAATAGCGTCACCTAGGACACGAATTGAAAAAGATTTTATTTCTAAAGACTTAAGATCTGGATTCAAGGTTTTTGCCACTACATACGAATATTAAAAATAATCTTTTAATGTCTTAAATATATATTTTTAAATAAGATATTATATTAAATTATATTTTTTAACTATCTGAACTATAAACATATATTTTTTTGTGGTAAATACACTTATTTTTCAAAATAACAAAGTTTGGCCAATCTATCAAACGAAAACAACACAATTACAAATGGCGCCGTCATGGTGTTAAATGTTGATACTCGTGCGCATTTTATTATTGAAATTCAGTTTGTTTTGTGTGTATTAGAGTTAATAAAGTCTTAAATTATAATATGAATGTTTTAATTCTAAATATATAACATTATACAGCGTGGCAATCAAACGAAGTTGCAAAAGGACTTGTCAGAGTTACATTTTGTTTGAATGGCACGCTGTATAGTGTTTGATAAATTCCTACTTACTATTAAAATTTTAATAAAAAAGTAGGTATGTACCTATATTAAGCTGCCGAAACAAAATAGTTCTCATGCTATAAGATAGATGACGCCAGTAGTACGCCATTATAAATTTAGAAAGTTGCCTATCTATACCTATAGTAATACACATATTTATCTATGCTAAATACTAAAGGAACCCGCCATTTTGGCATAAAACTTAATATTAACCGGGCTACCAACACAAATGTCTTACTTTGCCAAAAATAGGAAAATTATTAGTCATGTTGCGTATTTATTTTAAATATATACGATTTTTAGTATTAATATAAATTAAGTAGTTGGAAAAAATAAATTCTACATACTATTCATTCCATTCATTTTTTTTATGTAAGAGAATAACAATAAGTGTAATTTCAAACTAATAAACAACTAATTTAAATAGTTGGATACAACAAATTCTACATATTATGTACATTCATTTTTTATGTAAGTGAATAAATAAATGAAGTTTAATGTCAAACTTATAAACTACAAGTTCTATCAGAACAATTTAATATAACAATAATTATGTAAAGTTGGTTAAATTATGTTTGTTATTACAAAATTAAACAGAGTAAATAATAGATTAAAATTTTATTTTTGAATTGGATCAGTAGAGGCATAGGGTAAACAAATGCTGCTAATAATTTGATTAATTCGGCACCAATTGTTAATAAAAAGGTGACATCTATATTGGTCACATCATTTTGAATTACCACTTGATTTACACTGCAATTTATAAATGATATATCCACATTAAATGCTCATAACATTTTACAGTACACCATTATTAATTTTGGACTGATAACTAACTGTACATTAATAACCTTATAAATATTACAATGGCAAATTTGACGTTCAATTTTATGACCAGTTGGTGGTCACATCTATCGTCTACATATCAAACCGTAAAGCAATAATTCGTTCAACCTGTATTGATTGGAACCCTTTTAAAGAATAAACCATCTAGTAATCTATCAGGCAGTTTGTAAAAGGTGAACGATTGGCTGTACGTATCAATATCAATTTGACTACAAGGTATTAGAGTTCCGCAATATCTTGCCTGAGTATATGGTACCGCCGCCTTACTTAATCCTGCCATAATAGAGTCAATGTTTGTCATTTTCGCGTTTCAATTTGTGGGTTAAGGTAGCCGTTATACTTATTCAAGTGGCGTTAAAGCCACACGAACAATAGGACCGCAACATTATAGTAATATATATCATGTTAAGCTCTATTTTTAATTTCCTTAATTTTCAAGGAAAATATTAATTGAAAAATAGCAACATTGTCTTAATTTGCATATACTGCTGCAACAAATTTTTTACCAAAGTTTTGTGACGATACTCAACCGATGGCACCTATGTATTACCAATTCTTGGTTACGGCAACCAAGTTCTAAGAAAACATAGTCTGCATTTGTCATTACTTATTGTTTTTGTATAACGCTAGATGTCAATTATATCAAAGTTACAAACAAACCTTTACAAAAAATTACAGTTGTTAACGCCCATGCCATAAGAAAAGTTACAAATAATCCATAAGATAGTTAATGTTACCCTCTCGTAGAGAGTAAAGTGTTCTTTGATGTTACCAAAACTTATGCAATGCAAAAGCTATTTCTCAAATTAGTAGAATTACTTAGTAGTAATTTGCACTCTACGCATGGCCGCAATTATATATGGCGATTGGCGCTTTATTTAGTAGAAAGAGACACACGCCACCCATGTCGTGGTACTCTTCGGAACGATTTGTTCGCATTCAGCGTAGAGCAGTTCGAATCGTTGACGACCTGGCTATTTCGAAACGGCTCGACTCTTTGGCATTGCGCAGAGATGTTGGCTCATTCTGTGTCTTCTATCGTATCTTTCATGGAGAGTGTTCCGACGAGTTATTTGGATTAATTCCTGCCGCCGAATTCCATCATCGGACATCGCGTCAAAATTTGAGATTCCATCCTCACCATCTCGATGTCTGGAAATCCACAACTATGCGTTTCTCTCGACACTTTTTGCCTCGCACTACTTTGTTGTGGAACCAATTACCGGCAGGGGTGTTTCCAAACGGTTACGACTTGGAGGCCTTCAAGAAAAGAGCTTACTCATTCTTAAAAGGCCGGCAACGCAACTGCAAGACCTCTGGTATTGTGGATGTCCATGGGCAGCGGTGATCACTTACCATCAGGTTCACCTCCTGCTCGTTTGCCCCCTCTTCTATAAAAAAAAAATTTTGAAGCGCTTGTGAACATTCCGGGTAGAATGTAACTTCCTTGCATCAGACTGATTAGAAAACCAGAGTTGCCAGATTAGGTGTACTATCGCCATTTCAACAACTTTAGGGGGTCAAATGGCTACCAATTTACCAATCGACTCACAGTAGCCATTCAGGCAACCACGATAAAAATAATAGAGCTAATTTATTTGATGATTTCTTTACTTTTTTATGATTATTTGATGAATTCGCTGTTAAAAAGAAAAAAAAATCAAATAAAGTGAAACGCATTTACCTTTACTCACAACTTCGCAGCTAGTATCTGACCGCATTTTTATATTGATTGTTACAGCTAAGCTATTATCATAAAGTGAAAAGTTTCTTATTTTTCATTGTCTGAAAATTTTGTGTTGTTTGATCTATTTAAATGTTCCATTAGGTAAACACAAACCTATTTTTATACTCTTTGCACTAAACAACGTAAAATATGTAAAACACTTTTTTTTTCAGTTTTATTTTTTATGTTTTAAAGAAGAAATTGTTTGGACTAATACTGAATACAAAATATAAGGCGAATTATGCTACTTGTCCAAAAAATCCTAAGCACAATTAGGGGAATTGCGTTACCTGATACCTGGCTACCCTGCAGAAAACTGTCAGTTGTCACTTCACACTTCATTTGTCAATCGGCTGTCACCTCTGGTCCGCGAAGGACTGTGCATAAAAAATAATTTCAATTAAATTAAAATTGTGATATAAATGTAAAGTAGTAAGTGCAATAATTTTAAGAAAATATTAAAATGAATAAACACACACCCTTTAAACGTTAGTGTTCTTAAATTAGACCAGTATTCGTATCTTTAAATTAAAAGTGCAAAATGTTTAATCACAAATATCTGGATCGAGAACATCTCGAAGGATTCGACAATTATAAGGTATGAATTTACCGCTTAATTGAGTTAAATAATTGAACCAACTTTTGAAATTTAGGATTTATGTGATGGTGAGAAGTGTGAGTATCATAACCTAGAAAATATTGATTATTTACGCAACAAGAACAATACGTTGACTGCAGATGAATTCAAACAAATTTCAAGGCCAGATACTATTTTTACATTTTTTTTTGTATCATAAGATAGCAAACAAACAGATGGGTCTCCTGATGGAAAGAGTCAACCATCGCCTATAGACACCAAAGATGTTAATGGTGCGTTGCTATTTTGTGGCGAGGTCTAATGCCACATACATAAATTTACCGACTACCTTACCCTCCAAATCGGAACACGACAGCGACAAGCACTGACGCTATTGCGGCAGGAATAGGTAAGGCGGTGGTACCAGACCCGGGCGAGACAATGCAGAACTCTACCACCTAGTAGCCACAATGGTAGTGACTCGATAGCTAAACGGTCGCCTTTTACGACCTGCCTGGCAGAACGGCAGTTGGCCTATTCTTCAAAGGAGGCCAGGACCAACACGGCGGAAAAAAACCATTTGAAATTATAAAAAATGCTTACAGAATATTTTAAAAAATGTATAATTAACTAGACTGATACCTACAGTATGTATACAACTAAATTAAAATTAATCATTGCTCTGGTTTCTTAAGATTTTAATTAATTTTAGCTTTTTGCTGCAAAATCAAATTAGATTTTTACTCCGTGAGAAAATTAAAAATTTACAAGTACAGTAGAAATCCGATTATCCAGACCTCAGTTATACGGATTCGCGATTATCCGGACTATCAACCTTGAAAAAATAATAAAATACATCAACGCCAGTGCCCATGAAACCTCTTAAAAGCTCATCTCACACAGACCCAGAAAACAGCTTTCAAATGGTTTTAAAATATGAGTGTAACACCATGAGTCTTGTATATTTCATTTGACTAAGAAAGGTTTATAACTATTAATGTTGTAAATCATTTTTTCCCTAAAGCTGCAAAAGAATTGTAACTTCAAAATGATAAGACAATAATTACCAAATGTTTGACACCAAATTAAACATTTTATTTTAGAACAGCAAACTAGCAATTTCCCCGTGTTGGTCCTGGGCTCCTTTGAAGAATAGGCCAACTGCCATTCTGTCAGTCAGGCCGTAAACGGTGAATCATTGGCTATTCGACCTTAACTACCATCGTGGCTACTAGGTGGTAGAGTTCTGCATTGTCTCGCCCGGGTCTGGTACCACCGCCTTACCTATTCCTGCCGCAATAGCGTCAGTGCTTGCCACTGTCGTGTTCCTGTTTGGAGGGGTAAGGTAGCCGGTAAAGTGGCATTAGATCTCGCCACACAATAGCAACGCACCCTTAACATCTTTGGAGTCTATAGGCGATGTTTGACTCTTTCCATCAGGAGACCCATCTGCTTGTTTGTTATCTATGCTTATTAGTCATTTTGTGATTATGTTAACAATATTTAGGATATTATGTGCCAACAAATGCCATACCTGTTACTTAAAACCGCACATAACAACTACACATAATGATAATGTGTATGTGGAGGAGACTAAAATCTTTCTAGAGTTAAGAATAAATATGCACATTTTCTTCAAATATACAGATATCCGGATTTTCGATTATCCAAATGCATCATAACATTAATTAGTCCGGTTAATAGAGTTTCTACTGTAATTGTATATCAGTTATTTTATTCATAAAGAAAAGCTTTAGTTTTGTAATATTTAAGAGAAGATTATAAAAAAAAATCATAACTAGCCTTCCAACCAATGGGGCTATCAACCATTTATCACCATCTACCACCATGCACAGACCAATCAATCAATCAAATAACATTTATTTGACGTAGGTACACACACAGGAACGCTTGTTGACATCAACAAACACATAAAAAAGTTTAAATAAAAAATATATAAAAAGCTACATATTTTATAAATAGTGTTTGTGCTGTCATGTACCAGTTCTGTTCAGAAGGTAAGATAGCTAGTAAACTTATGCAATCTCCCCAGAAGGATAGCAATGCACCATACACATCTTTGATGTCTATAGGCAATAGTTTTTCCATCAGTAAAGCCATCTGCTTGTTTGCTTTTTTATAATAAAAAATGTATCATAATCATCCATTGGAATAGGTAGTGGAATTTGCCAAATGTTATCTAGTATAGAAATGCTATTGAATTCCACTATCTCACTAGTTATAGTATACATGACAAAATAAAACTAGTGATATTCTTTAAAAGAGATGATCATTTATATTATATTTTTACCATAGTTATAATACAACCTTGTAGAAAATGTGTAATTTTAGTTTTTGTATAACCAGTCTTTTTTAATAATAAAAATTTTGCACAGTATCCTCAGCAAGCAGGACATGGGGCGACCAGTTAATATTTGTCCATAAATATTGTAAACAAAACACTATGAGGTGATCTAATGGTCTATTTATTGTCAAAATAGGTTGTTATAAGCAGTTGGCTTAAACCATTCGTACTATATGGATTTGTTCTCATACACTGTCAATATGAATCAAGACTTGAGTTTGCATTTTTGTTACTAAATCTGGCCAACAATTATAAACAAAGTAATTATCATTGCATTCTTCTATATTATTTTTTTTACTTTTTCCAGTACATGTCAAAGGATACAAGCCCGCTGAGTGTGTATGTTATGCACCCGTTTTGGAACAAGGTGGTAGAGGTGAGTGTCTTTTTTTTCTTTTGTGAATTAAGTTTGAAAGAAAGAATTTTAATTTGTAAGAAGGTGAGTATTACAAATGATTGCATATAAACATATAGTAGGTACTAACATTTTGTACCTTAATATCATGTGAAAATATTTAACAATTTCATAATTGCAACTAGAAATATGACCAACAGAAAGCTTGTTGTACCTACTACCTGCCCATAATAATCACTATGGAAAACGTACTTCACAATATTTAATTCCATATCAAATTAATAGTTTACCCCGTGAAATATGTAACAGATTAACGCCTTTCAATATTAAACAAATTTAACAACAATATTACATAGTGAGTCACAGTAACAATGAAACATCCTATATATTGCTGCCACAAACGAGTTTTGTTCGCGAGACTGGCTCGCATCACCCAGGTTTGCTGTGATGTGATGATAGTTTTATTCTTATACCTTAAATGTATTGTAACAATTTAATAATTGTAATAATTGTTTAATTTAAACGTTTACTAGTTATTGTCATTAATTTAGTTATTTACATTGTATACCTATCTCGTTTTTTCTGTGTTAGATTGAAGTGTGGAGTGGAGTTAATCTAATACCAAGACAAACCTTCACAAGGTTTATTGGTGTTACTGATATGTACATTGTATTTTCTTTTGTGATAAGTTTAATAATATCTACACTGTTTAATTTTTCTGCATATTACTTACATCCATACTAATATTATAAATGCGAAAGTCTGTCTGTCTGTCTGTTACGTTTTCATGGCTAAACCGCTGGACCGATTTTCATGAAATTTGATTTTCATGATATAGTTGAAGATCCGGGGTCAAACATAGACTAATTTTTTTTAAAAATCAGTCCCTGGAGGGCTGAAAAAGGAGATGAAATTTTTATTAAAAGCTATTTAGATGACTTATTAATATACTCGCGGACGAAGCTGCGCGGGTCAGCTAGTAGTAAACTATTACTACTGACATTAAATATTATGATATACTTTTGTTTATAACTTGCTGCAGCATGCTTTTTTATAAAAGATTTTAGTGAATCTCGTAGGATCCTCTAATTTTTCCAAAATCAATAGTAGCCTATGTGCTATTTCAAGATAGCGACTATGTGTGTGCTAAATTTCATTCAAATCCGTTCAGTAGTTTTTGTGTGATTGAGTAACAAACAGCCATCCATCCAAACATCCAAACTTTTGCATTTATAATATTAACTAACTGCAGCATGCAGTCCGCTGCATTATAACAGTTTTTGACAAATCCCGCGATTTGTCCTGATTTTTTCGAGATAAAAATAGCCTATGTGCTATTCCAGGTTATTGTTTACCTGTGTGCCAAATTTCATTTAAATCCATTCAGTAGTTTTTGCGTGATTGAGTAACAAACATCCATCCATCCAAACATCCAAACTTTCGCATTTATAATATTAATATAAATGCATTTGCACATTTCGATGTTGGTTACATCTATGTCAGCACGTAATCGCCTTTTTCCATAGGTCTATTTTGTTTATGTTTTTCATAACCGAAAAAAGATATCAAGAAGTCATTAGTAATCTTTTTATTCCATTTTTTAAAAAAGATTTCTTAGGAATATAAAAAGTTTGCTACCCTAAACTATAAAATAATATACAAATTACTAGTTGATCTGGCAACCCTTGTTTTGCCACATGAATTATTGAATTAAAAAGTAGGGGTTGATGGTGAAGTAGAAGAAGAAGTAGAAGGGTGAAAATTTATGGTTGTGTGTTTTTTCAATGCGGAAAAAATAACAACAAAAAAATTTATTCAAGAAATAAAAATATTAGGGAGGGTAAGGCATGAGAAATAGATGTTAACCGATTCTCAGATCTACCCAATATGTACACAAAATTTCATAAGAATCGGTCGAGCCGTTTCACATAAGTTAATAACAAATATTGCGACATAAGATTTTTATTCAGTAGAGATATTATGGAAATATAAAATCTTGATGATGTGTCTCTTGACATGGTGCTTTATTTACCCAATTTTTATCTTTCTATGTAATCAAATTATATGTAAGCCCGTTTACTCATCTGTGATGTTTATATCCACACCACATAATATATACAAAGTGTGACAGTAGACAGTAACCTCGTTGGCTTTAATGAAAACTAATTTTCCTTGAGCTGACTAAAAACACTTGTGTATTTTCACCAATACTATCTATAATATCTATACATATAATAATAAAATCGTAGGAAAGTCAAAACTGTACATTGAATATTTTTTAAAAGAATACTTGGGGCGTGATCTACGATCGATATCTAAGCTAAAAATATAGTTTTTAGCATTTTTGTCTGTTTGTCTGTATTTATGTCCGGGGTGAACTCAAAAAGTACTACATGGATTTACTTCAAATTTTCCATGAATATTACTAACAGGTCGGGTCAACATATAAGCTACATATTATCACGCTATCACCTACGGGGGAGGAGCTGTGCGGAGTAAACGAAATCCGCGCAGACGAAGTAGCGTGCAACAGCTAGTAATATTATAAATGCGAAAGTTTGGATGTTTAGATGGATGGATGTTTGTTACTCAATCACGCAAAAACTACTGAATGGATATGAATGAAATTTGCCACACAGATAGATGATGACCTGGAATAGCACATAGGCTACTTTTTATCCTGGAAAAATTAGGTGATCCTGTGGGACACACCAAAAACTTTTATTAGCAGGCTGCACGCTGAAGCTAGTAATCTATCCTACTAATATAAGTTTGTGAGTATGTATGTATGGATGTTTGTGACTCTTTCACACAAATACTACTGAACCGACTACGATGAAATTTGGTATGTAGATAGCTGAAGACCCAGAATAACACATAGGCTATTTTTTATACCAGAAAAGTTAGGTGATCCCGTGGGATTTACAAAAAAGTTTTTTAATGCAGTGGGCTGTACGCTGCAGCTAGTATATTAATTTGTGAAGGTAAAACATTGTAACCCTTTTTAAGACAATTGTCTTAAAAAGGGTTACAATGTTTTACCGGTGGTTTTAATGCGAACGGTGAATATGACATTTGGCACAGTTAAAGTTTATATTGCAGAAGACTGCAGAAAGGTAATCTATACATATAATAAAATCGTAGGAAAGTCAAAACTGTACATTGAATATTTTTTTAAAGAATACTTGGAGCGTGATCTACAACCGATATCGAAGCCAAAAATAAAGTTTTTAGATTTTTTTGTCTGTTTATCTGTATGTACGTCCAGGGTAAACTCAAAAAGTACTGTATGGATTTACTCCAAATTTTGCATGAATATTACTAATAGGTCGGGTCAACATATAGACTACATGTTATCACGCTATCATAGGGTGCTTGCGTGGTATACGACAGTCATGCTAATTACACAAGATAACTAGAAAGATGGAATTGTTATCAAACGCAGAATTCCTAGATTCCATTGAGTAATATTTATATCAGCTTTAGGATAACATGCCATTCATTAGCCAATTACAATCCTCCATTATCGTACGATGTACACGCCTGCGATAACATACGATGGAACTTGATAGGGCTGCCAAAAGTTGCAATCTATATAATATTAATACGCGAAGAAAAAACTTTGGGCCCCTTTTTATAACAGTTATGTGGACGGCGGAGTATTAAAATTTGATCCAGTCAAACTTTACATTACGAATATTCATAAGAATATAAGCAGTGTCGCCAAAAATCGATAGTTTTAATCTAGAAACGCCATAACGTCGATAGTATCCACAGTATTGAACGCTGCAAGTAAATAAACTATAGATTGCGTCGATAGTATCAATCATTGGAGATAAACAAATTGTCGGTTCTATCAATAGTATTGTTAGACAAATATTGCATTGACTGTCGATATATTTGATACTATCGATAGTTTGTACAATCGATAGCATCGGCCAGTATAAGAATAAAGTTACTATCGATAGTTTTCATAGTATCGATACTATCGATAGTAATTGTGAATAACGCAATATTAAATAGCAATACTATCGATAGTATCTACTTTTGATAGTTCATTTTTTTAATCATGAATATTATCGATTGTATTGCTGTTTATTGATACTATTGTACTTACTGAGGTAATGAAACCCTATCGATAATGGACTATCAAGCGGCAACATTATAAATCAAAGGTTTCGAGTTTCGACACTCATTCCAAAAATTTGTCTTGATATAGTACGTATTTCTTATACTTCTTGTGAAATTCAACGTCTATACTATACCCCCATTCTTATTTAAATCATGTACTACGCATTTTCTTCCAAATAGTAAGTGTTGAAGTACAAAACTACTCCCTTCCAAGCAATATCGAGATAAAGTTGAAAAAGTCATCTTGCTCTCGGACTATACGGTCGCGGCGGTGATCCCAAGTCCGCGTGGGCTCAAAATCCGCCGTGCGAATTTTCGTCTCGCCAACCGCGCCACCACCGGTTCGCGTGGCCGGGCGGTTAGAGCTCTTACACACGAGCGGTATGTAACCAACGGCAAAGGTAACTTCAGCCGTCGACACGTGTCGGCGGCAGCCGTCGGCGCGTCGACGGCAACCGTCGACCTATAGCAACACTTGCATTTGTAGCGTGACGCGTCCGCCATTTTGTCATTCAGCTGCATATAGTTTAAGAGTACGCACGCGAGAGTAGAGGAAGAAAGTAAAAAATGTCCATCTTGATCTCGATTGATTAATATTTCTTGAAACCACAATGAACGTTTTTTTTTTTACTTTACGTTTTTGTCGACGTCCACGAAGTACAACCAATAATAGTGTTTCTTCTTCAAAGTCCATTTTGCAACTGACTCCTATACTACGAGAACTGACGACGACTGCTGCTGATCTTTGAAGTTGAAATGTCGACGGCTGCCGTCAACGCACCGACATCAGCCGTCAGTGCGTCGACGGCTGTCGCCGACACGTGTCGACGGCTGAAGTTACATTTGCCGTTGGCTACATGCCGCTCGTGTGTATGAGCTCTTAGACGCATCGGATCACCCTATCGATATTTACATAAATATGATAAGCCCTACTTTACTGTTGTTTAACTAGTACTGTTGTTTACATACACCATTTAGATGTTGATCCGGGCTCCTATGAGAATAGACCAACTGCCGTTATGCCAGGCAGGTCGTAAAAGGCAACCGATTAGCTATACGAATCACTATCATCGTGACTGACTGATAATTTATCAATAACTGAGTATTTACCTAATAAAGAATATTTTTGTAGGAAGTTGTTTTTATACTAGACATTATCTATATTTTTTGCATATGCATAAATTTCGAAATTCATTGTTTTGAATTGAAAGTCTCAACATATGCGCACACCTGTCTGCATGGTAAATAACTATATTATTGATAATATTATAAATGCGAATATTTTGATGTTTGGAAGGATGGATGTTGTTTATTCAATCACGAAAAAACTACTGAACGAATTTGAATAAAATTTCGCACACAGGTAGAAGACCTGGAATAGCTGGAATAGAGTAGCCTACGTGCGGCTACTTTTTATCCCGGAAAGTGACAAATTCCAGCGGGATTCATCAAAAACCTTTATTATGCAGCGGGCTGCACGCTGCAACTAGTCAACATTCAAATTTTCGCATTTATAATATTAATCCTACTAATATTAATGAGAAAGCCATTTATGATAATATTTCATATGCATAGTCGAAAGTCTGGGGAAGGACATAGGCTACTTAATACTAACACCACGCGGGCGAAGCCGCGGGTGAAAGCTAGTATACAATATTGCCTCTATTCTTTAGTGGTCCGTTGTCGGTGTTGACCACATGACCTCACGAAGAGGAATAAAAACAACGTTGCTCGGGATAGGATAAAGCCCGGTTGGCGATATGCTTGCCACCTATTACATTTTGAGATTCAGTATCTTTGGCTAATCGTAGCCTATCTACTTATTACTAACACCACGCGGGCGAAGCCGCGCGTGAAAGCTAGTGTATAATATAAATGCAAAAGTTTGGACGGATGGATGTTTGTTACTCAATCACGCAACGTGCCTGGCAGAACGGCACGTCGTCCATTGTCTCATATCGTCGTATATAAGAAAATATATTTTATTTCCCATAACTTTGTTCCGCAATACTCTAATATTATACTAGCTGTTGCCAGCGACTTCGTCCGCGCGGACTTCGTTTACTCCGCACAGCACCTCCCCCGTAGGTGATAGCGTGATAATATGTAGCCTATATGTTGAACCGACCTGTTAGTAATATTCATGCAAAATTTGAAGTAAATCCATGCAGTACTTTTTGAGTTTACCCCGGACATACATACAGACAAACAAACAGACAAAAATTCTAAAAACTATATTTTTGGCTTCGATATCGATTATAGATCACGCCCCAAGTATTATTTTTAAAAAAAATATTCAATGTATAGTTTTGACTTTCCTGCGATTTTATTATATGTATAGATAATTTGTTCCGCAATACTTTAATATTTATATTATTGTAATCTTTTGATCGGCGTTGATTTGATCAGTGCCCGGGGCGAAACAAAAATGAATAACTAATACTAGCTGCAGCGTGCAGCCCGCTACATTATAACAGTTTTAGGCGAATCCCGCGGGATCACCTAATTTTTCCGGGATAAAAAGTAGCCTATGTGTTATTCCAGATCATCATCTGCCTGTGTGCCAAATTTAATTCAAAGCCGTTCTGTAGGTTTTGCGTGATTGAGTAACAAACATTTATCTATCCAAACATCCATCCATCCACACATCTTTGGTGTCTATAAGCGATGGTTGACTCTTTCCATCAGGAGACCCATCTGCTTGTTTGCTATCTTATGATATAAAAAAAATATCCAAACTTTCGCATTTATAATATTACTAACGGCCTGCCCGCGGTTTCACCCGCGTAGCTTTTGTTCCCGTGGGAATATCGGAAAGGTTTATATACTAAAACCTTCCTCAAGAATCAATCTTATCTATTTAAAAAACCGCATCAAAATCCATTGCGTAGTATTAAAGATTTAAGCATACATAGGGACATAGGGACAGACAGAGAAAGCGACTTTATACACAGTACAGTATAAAAACTGTGGAAAACAACTTCCTAGCAAAACCTTCTTCATTAAGTAAATTCTTAGAACATCAATAATTTTATTTTGCCTTGTATGGCATTACTAGCGGGATAGTGCGATTTAATTGCGTATTTTTACTGAGATATCGTCACCCAATCTCGTCAAATTTTTGATTTTTGCACTACCTATTCCGATCTATGGTCACAAGATAGCAAACAAGCAGATGCAGATGTTTTTCCTGATGAAAAAAGATAACCATTGCTTAGACACACCAAAGATGTTAATGGTGCATTGTTATCCTAGTGACGGAATCTTAAAGTCATATACATAAGTTAACCGCCTAAGTTACCTTCCAAACCGGAACATGACAGTGACAAGCACTGACCAGACACGGTCAAGACAACGCAGACTACAACCTATTAGTCTTGATGGTAGTGGCATAGCCAATCGTTCGCTAAACAATTAGAATATAATTTTTGTTACAATTACTTTTCCTCTTTGAACTTTACAAACATTTGCACTGCCAAGAACATCTCGACTGATGTCAACCTGATAGGAGCTCGCCCAGCGCGTTGGCAGCTTTGTTTCTGACCCTGGAATCGAACTTGTTACCTCAATAACCACTTAGCCCTCAACCGGTGCATATTCGGCCCGTTACAACGCGCCGTTCATTTGGCCCCCAAGTGGTGAATATGTACCATTTTCCATTCCATTATAATTAGCACAATATTAAATCATCGAGGCAAACTTGAACTAAAAATATTTTTCTTTTCCAGTTCGTTCCAACATGGGTAGCTCCAAACGTGCTAACGTATACGGGATTCCTCCTGACAGTTCTAGATTTCCTTCTACTGTCTTACTACGACTATGACTACCTGGCGGCCAGCTCTAGAGTCCACAATGAGACCAGCGCTGAACCTCTTAACGGCCATACCGAGGTCATTCCGCAGTCACTGTGGTATCTTCTAGCTGTGTTTCTCTTCTTGGCGTACACACTAGGTAAGACTACAGTCAATAAAATTGTATGTTGTTACATTATAAACCCCTGTATTGATTAGACTGCCCCATCAGCCGAGTGGCTATCTAACTACGAATCAATGGAGCTCAGGTTGGGTTCCCGACAGGGACAAGCATTTGTGTGATAAACATAAATGTTTGTATTTCTTGGTTTGGGTATTTATTTAGGTATGTTACACTATTTTTGTATGTATTTCTTTATATTTGTATTGTTGACTAATACCCATAACGCAACCAATACTTTGCTAAATTTAGGGTTAGATCAATTAGTGTAATTTATCCTACGATATTTATTTATTGATCCGGACTCGTTTGAAGTATAGATAACTATCTGCCTAGGCATCTCGTAGAAGGCGAGAAAAGGCTATTACGTTTCATTAACATCGTGACTACTATCTAGGTGGTAGATATTTGCGAGCTCTAATCCGGGCTTAGTACGACCGCCTTACCTATTTCTACCGTCTATGCTTATCGCTTTCGTGTTCTGGTTTGGATGGTAAGGTAGCCCGTAAACTTATGTATTTGGCAATCCATCCCTACCACATGGATAGAAAAAAAACCATTAACATCTCTGGTCCTACATGCGGTGGTTGTCTCTTTCCATAAAATGTAATCTATACATATAATAAAATCGTAAGAAAGTCAATGTATGTCCGGGGTAAACTCAAAAAGTACTGCATGGATTTACTTCAAATTTTGCATGAATATTACTAACAGGTCGGGTCAACATATAGGCTACATATTATCACGCTATCACCAACGGGGGAGGAGCTGTGCGGAGTAAACGAAGTCCGCGCGAACGAAGTCGCGGGCAACAGCTAGTAATATAAAAATAACTACGTTAAAAAAAACCGACTTCAAAAACTAAAAAGACAAAAATAATAAAGATTTAATATTAATTAAATACTACCTATTATTTATATGTGCTATTTACTAATAGGTTTGAAGTCGGTGCCACTTGGCGGAACTAGGACCCTGCAGGATCCTAGTTACCACCAAGCACCAAAGTGCTCGTTAACATCAATCAAACGAGCCCAAATTCGAAAGAGTTGTGTCATTTAATTACTGAGCTCCTATGAACACCTTCTGGCTTCGTCATCGGACCCTGCAGGATCCTAGTTACCACCAAGTACCAAAGTGCTCGTCAACACGAATCAGACGAGGCTAAACTCGATAGAGTTATGTAATTTAAGTACTGAGCTCCTATGGCCACCTTCTGGCTTCAACATCAGAACCTGGAGGATCCTAGTTACCACCAAGCACCAAAGTGCTCGTCGACACCGATCAAACGAGCCCAAACTCGATAGAGATCTGTCATTTAATTACTGAGTTCCTATGACCACCTTTTGGCTTCATCGTCGGACCCTGGAAGATCCTAGTTACCACCAAGTACCAAAGTGCTCGTCAACACGAATGAAACGAGCCCAAAGTCGATAGAGTCTTGTTATTAAACGATTTTTAACCATTTAATTACTGAGTTCCTGTTGTCGCCTTCCGATTCCATCATCAGATCAGGTCTATCTCATAATAAGTTTTCATTGTCATCCAATTTACATACGTATACAAAATTTCAGCTCAATCAGTAACCGGGAAGTGGATCAAATTTACTTGCGAGATTTGATTTCAGACATTGGCATAGGTAAAATAAATAAAAAATGCTCCTAAAATAAAAGCTACTGGGCCTACCTGAATCAAATTTTTATGGGACCAATTGGAAGCTATTCCGCATCAAACAAAAAAAGAATTACGTAAATCGGTTCAGAAACTTCGGAGAAATCGGTAAAGAAACATACATAAAAAAAATATACCGGCCGAATTGAGAACCTCCTCCTTTTTTTTGAAATCGGTTAAAAATAAAATGAACAATGAAATAAAATGCGCAATTCAATTTATATTACCAAGAGACGCTTGTGACGCAATATGACTTGCGACAGTATGAATTTGGATAACATTATTGGTGTCACAGTCACGTATACCAAAAATCTTTGTCACTAAAAGCATCGCCAATTTCAGATTAAGAAGTATTCGCCTTAAAAATTATTTAATAATTTAAAATTACTATCATTAATTACTATCATTGCCTGTGGTCGAGTTTTGACCATAGACTAAACAATAAAAATATTAAATTTGACAACTGACTTTATCCATAAAGAAAATAATATTCATGTGTGTATGTTATCCTTTATGTCAAGTGAATGTAGTGTGCATAATGATTACTTTTATTAATTTCATGTATTTCTAATGCATTTTATTTATTCCCCCTGTGTGCCACATGAATGTAGTGTGTATAATGATTACTTTAATTAATTTAATGTATTTCTAATGCATTTTATTTATTCCTCATGTATGTCACATGAATGTAGTATGTGTGATGTTTACTTTTATTAATTTAATGCATTTTTCATGCATTTTATTTATTCCTCCTGTAAGTCCTGTACATGAATGTAGTGTGTATAATGATTACTTTTATTAATTTAATGTATTTCTAATGCATTTAATTTATTCCTCCTGTATGTCACATGAATATAGTGTGTATAATGTTTACTTTTATTAATTTAATGCATTTCTCATGCATTTTATTTATTCCTCCTGTAAGTCCTGTATGTCACATTAATGTAGTGTGTATAATGTTTACTTTTATTAATTTAATGTATTTCTAATGCATTTTATTTCAAAATATTAAGTTTCTGCACTCCTCCGCAATGTAAACTTTATCTATGCTGTGCAGCACAGACATGTTTCGTTGTAAATATTAATGTAAATAGATAGTAAGGCAGGATAGAATGTATGTTTCGTTTAGTTTTCGTTTAGTTCGTAAGTTTTGTATAATAAATAATGTTCGTTTTCGTTTTTTATTCGCCCTAAGACCTACATACAGCTTTGTTGTATAGAAATAATAAGGCTTTATGTAACTATGATCTTTGCCTATTAGGCATATTACGAGTAAAGCGAGTTCCACGCAGTCGACGACATTACGAGTCGACTCTTGCGAGATAGTATTTATATGCGGGAACTCGCAATTACGAAAATCCGAAAAGTGCAAAATTCTGTATGTAAACAAATGTTTTATGATTGTAAATAGTATGTATAATGTAAGTATAAGCCTTAGGCATATGTTTAGACACTTTTCGGTACCATAAAGATAGTTTACAGGATAGTACGACCTGAAAAGGCGTACAACTCTGTGATTGTAAGAGTTTCCGAGGTCCTGTAAGAGCATACAATGTATATAACACTCTTGTTTGTTATTGTATAAGTTTATTTATGTTAAATCCTTGTATGTAAATAAGAAATAATACATTGTAATTAGTTTTCGGTAGGTCTTAGGGCATTACGTACCTTGTTTTGTATATATTTGTAAAAAGGTAGTACCGTTGCACTCGCTAGAGGGCCACACTAGTTAATTAGAGGTAGGAAAAGCTACCTAAGGTAAAATTATTAAGATTAGATTGCAAAAAGTAGGATTTTAACAAATCCAGACATTGTGGCGCCACACTCGGCGCCGTCTGTCTTTGTAGATTTCCGCCGACCGTCTGGCCGCGCACTATAAATATCGGAGAGCGCGGCCATACATTTAGTTCCGTTCAGTTCCGTTCCAGTAAAGTTTCAGTTTCGTTACGACTCAATAAGTTTCCCAGACAAGTTCCTGGGCTTTAGTATATATCCATAAGGTACCGGCTTTAGAGTAGGGCAGTGCTAGGGCAAGTACTGGCTCTCCATAGAATAGGTTAAATATTTGCAACGGTGCTAGCTTTATTGCTATTTCGTTACAATAAAGCACCTTTGCAACGAAAAGTTGTGGTCTCAATTATTTCCCCGGCAGATTCGGCTCGGCAAAAGCACTACGGCTGGTGGGGCATCGAAGAGAGAAGAAACAGATCTACAGTCCACTGGCTCCCCCGGCTGTAGTGCACATTTTCTGGTCGCATTCGAGCCGGATCACTGAACCATGCCGATTGAAACAAGAAGTACGTCGAGTCGCCGAGAGGAAGAGGCCGCTAGTCACGAGGAGGAAACGAGCGGTACCACCACGTCCGCTACGGAGACTAGCGTTACAACAGAGAACACCGAGGCGACCGAGACCACAACGAGCACCGTTGCAAATAGCGAAAAGCCGGTACCATCCGCAGTCGAGTCGCCGCGTATCGTTTATCTACGCGCCAAGTTAGAAGAAGCGCGCTTACGAGCAGAAGAGGCGCGCTTACGGACGGAACTCGCGCGCGCTGTTTATGAAGAAGGGCAAGCAACTGCCATTACGAGGGTCGAAGATTGGATGGACTCCGCTCGGCCAACCCATACGGATCGCCAGCCGGCACCAGAGCCGCTGGCAATCACCAGTTCGGTGGCACTTATGCCACACCCCATACGAGAGGCGGCACCTAGGCCGCAATACGAAGAGGCGGCGCACACGCCGCACCAAGAAGATTCGGCGGGCCATGAGTCGCCCGCACCACGAGAGGTGGCCCAGGCGCCACAAGCTACGTCGCCCGCGCAGTCGGCGGGCATTTCAGCGCGCGCTGTACGTCCGGCGGAAGATGATGTGTCCGTCGCAGAGAAGGCGAAGATTTCGACGCCTACTGAAAATACGGCACCAAAACAAGAGTCTGGTGCATTGAAGGCCGCAGATATCACCGCGCTCGCGTCCGCCCTGACAGAAGCATCACGAGGGGCGCCGCGCTACAGTATGGAGTTACCAAGTTTCGATGGCGCTGGTGAAGAATGGTTGCAGTTTAAAGCGGCGTATCGAGATACGGAGAAATATTTTAGCAAGGCGGAAAATCGGGCAAGAATTCGAAGATGTCTACGTGGTAACGCCAAAGAAGCCGTCGCTTGCATGTTTTACGGGGAAACCGACCCAAATGAGATCGTCGACCATTTGGAAATACAGTTTGGTCGGCCCGACGCACTAGTGAACGCAGAACTAGAAAAAATTAAGTCATTGCCACGAGTGAAAGAAAGTGCGCGGGAAACGTGTGTGTTCGCCAGTAAAGTGAATAATATCGTCGCTACGATTCGAGCTCTCAACAGAGAGAGCTATCTACACGATACGGTGGCAGTGAATAGTTTATTAGCGAAGTTTAATTATACGTTGCAGCACAGTTGGTTCCAGTACGCAAGACGGGAAGATAGAAAACCCGATCTACAAATGATTAGTGAATTTTTAATGAAAGAAGCCGAGATGTGTGCTGCGTTGGTGCCACATGAACCTACGAAAGAAAATCAGCAAGTTTTTAAGAAAACACAGCGAACACACACACAGAAATATGAACCGCAAGTGAAGAGAGATAAATGTGCGATATGTCAAGATGCACATACTAGCTCTATATGTGAACAGTTTACGAAAGCTAGTGTTGACGATAGGTGGGCTATGGCAAAACGTAATAATTTATGTTTCAGGTGTCTGCAAAAACGAAGGCCAAAACACGAGTGCAAGTTTCGGCAGTGCGGCATCGACGGGTGTAAGAGTTCGCACCATCGGCGGCTACACAATAGCCGCAACAGTTATACGAAGAAGACACCTGAAGATCAAGTAGAAGACAGCGACGCCGTGGTGACGTCAACGCAGTCAAGCGCGCCACGCGCCTACCTTAAAGTTGTACCGATTGTCCTGACAGGTTCCAGGGGCAGCGTGAACACATACGCACTATTAGATGAAGGGTCCACAGTCACGCTGGTAGAAGAGAAGGTGGCTGCACGAATAGGAGCTCGCGGGCCGGTAGAGCCGTTCCGCATAGAAACAGTTGGCGGCACGCGACTCAACGCAGAGAGGTCGCGCCGCATCGCAGTCACCATCAAGGGCCTTCATCACCATCAGCGACATCGGATAATAGGAAGAACTATAGGTAACCTTAACCTATCGCCACAGTCTGTTAGTAGATCCGTCGTCAACAACTGCAGACATCTAGAAGATATAGAAGAAGATGTTATCATGGAGCGCGCCGTGCCAACCGTGCTCATCGGCCAGGACAAATGGCACCTGATCGTGACGAGGGCTGTGAAGAGCGGAAGACGTGGACAACCAGTAGCATCGCTCACGCACCTTGGCTGGGTGCTACATGGTGTGGACTACCGCCACAAGCAGCGAGTCCACCTAGTGCAGAGAGCTGCCTATGCCGAACAGGATGAAGATATAGAGAAGGTAATAAGAAATTATTTCGATTTGGACAGTGTCGGCATCACTCCGCGCCAGCCCATCAACAAGAACGAGCAGCGAGCCCTGCAGATTTTAGAAAATACGTGTAAGCGCTTACCTGACGGGCGCTACGAGGCAGGGCTATTATGGAAAGAAGATAGCCGCGAGTTTCCTGATAGCCGCGGCCTGGCTATTAAAAGATTATACAATACAGAGAGACGTCTGGACAAGGACCCCGCGCTAAAGGAGGCATATGAGAAACAGGTACAACATTTATTAGATAGTGGTTACGCTGAACCTGCCTACGAGTCACCTAGCCAAAGCAGCTGGTACCTGCCTCACTTTGCAGTAGTGAATCCTGCAAAACCTAAGCCGCGAATAGTGTACGACGCAGCTGCGCGAGTCCATGGAGTAAGTCTCAACGACATGTTATTAGCTGGTCCAGACCTTCTGCAGAACCTACCCGGAGTGCTAATGAGATTTCGACAGCTGCCTATCGCCGTAACAGCAGACATAAAAGAAATGTTTCTGCAAATACGTATACGACAACAAGACCGGGACGCATTACGTTTCCTATGGCGAGGAAGCGATAGAAAAGATTCGCCACGTGAGTATAGGATGACCAGCGTCGTATTTGGAGCTGCGTCATCACCAAGCACCGCTATTTTCGTAAAAAATAAGAACGCACAAGAATACGCCAACCTCTATCCCGACGCCGCTACAGCCGTGGTAAGAAACCATTACATGGACGATTACCTGCAGAGCTTCGATAGTGAGGAAGATGCCATCAGAATAGCCTCGCAGGTTAGCCTCATTCATCAACAGGCGCATTTCCAGCTGCGCGGATGGAAAACGAACAACTCGGCCGTAGCTAAAACGCTACTAGTAGCGCCATCTCTGGGCGGCGATTGGGAACTAAGCACAGAAAGCGAGAAGGTTTTGGGATTAAAATGGAAACCTCACAACGATAAGCTAGGTTTCAATGTTAAAGCGGTGTACGATGAAGATAAAACACCTACGAAGAGACACGCGTTACGGGTAGCTATGTCTATTTTCGATCCTTTAGGTTTAATTACACCTGTAACTATTCACGCGAAACACCTACTTCAAGAAACGTGGCGAATCGGATTACCATGGGACGAGCCTTTACCTGCGGACTTAGAGAAGACATGGAGAAGCTGGCTTCAAGATGTGAGAAGAATGGAAAACCTGGAAATACCTCGCGCACCTTCTAACCTGGCGCGAGCGCGAGATCGGCAGCTGCACATCTTTACGGATGCCAGTGAGTCTGCCTATGCAGCGGCGGTCTACTGGCGCATAGTCAACGAGGACGGCGAAGTCAGCGTCAGCCTAGCAGCAGCCAAAGGAAGAGTCAGCCCGCTCAAGTTTACCTCCATACCAAGGTTAGAAATTCAAGCAGCTTTACTAGGTGCCCGCCTAGCTCAGCACGTCATGGAGGAGTACGAGTATCAGCCAAGCCGCAGGGTGTACTGGACAGACAGCCGCACAGTTTTATCGTGGCTACGCACAGGCTCGCGAGCATTCAAGCCGTTTGTTGCCCATCGAGTAGCAGAGATTGAAGATATTACAAAGGTCGCAGAGTGGCGATGGGTGCCGTCTCGCGACAATGTAGCTGATGATGCTACTCGCCATATCCCGGAAGAATTTGGAGACCAACATAGATGGTTCGTTGGTCCGGCCTTCCTATACTTAGAAGAGGACAAGTGGCCGCAAGATGTCGCTACCAGTAGCGAAATAACAGGCGAAGAAAAACCGTCGGCAGCTGTAAATAGTGTAAATATTGTAAATAACATTAGAAAAATTATGTGTATTACAGAAGCACTTCCGGATGTGACAAGATTTTCGTCGTGGCTTCGACTGGTGCGTGCAACAGCGCGCGTGCTGCAGTTCATCGAGCTCTGCAGACCAAATAAGAAATGTGTCGCCGGTGTGCGTAAGCGCACAGCTACGAAAGCCTCCAATGATGAAGATTGGGGAAAAAAGTATACGAAAAGCTCGAGGAAAATAGAGAAAATTAAGAAGCCACGAAGTTTAGAAAAAAGACGACAATACTTGCTGCTAGATGGCGCTGATATCATTAGCGCCGAAAAATTATTAATAAAGTCGTCACAGCAAGAAAGTTTTGCTAGCGAAATAGAAGCTATTACGGGCGGGAGCGCGATAGCAAGAGACAGCCGGTTGAAGCAGTTATCGTTATTCATCGATCGAGAAGGCATTTTAAAAATAAAGTCACGAATAGCGGCGGCGGAAGATATTAATGAAGATTTACAAGAACCGGCCGTACTAGATGGCCGTCACCCATACACCCGCCTCTACATAGAACATGAACACCGGCGTCTTCACCATAGCGGGGTGGAAGCGACTACGAGTGAAATATTACAGAAATTTTGGGTTTTACGGCTTCGCCCCACCGTGCGCGGCATAGTAAAGAGCTGCGCGCTTTGCAGGAGAAGAAGCGCTATCCCGCCACAGCCGCCTACAGGCGACCTGCCGAAGTCCCGGGTCGCGCACCATCAGCGAGCCTTCACCTACGTGGGCCTGGACTTTCTTGGGCCATACAGCGTGACCATCGGGCGGCGCCACGAGAAGAGATACGTGGCGCTTTTCACCTGCCTTACTTCAAGGGCGGTCCACCTGGAGATGGCCGCCAACCTGACTACGGACTCCGCAGTAATGGCACTGCGGCGCATGATGTCGCGCCGCGGGTGCCCCACCGAGGTTTGGAGCGACAACGGCACCAACCTGCGCGGCGCTGATGCAGAGCTGAGGCGCGCCGCACTAGACGCCACTAAAGAAGCAGCAGCCAACTACTCAATCAAATGGAAGTTCATCCCGCCGAGCGCGCCTTTCATGGGAGGCGCATGGGAGCGCATGGTGCGCTCTGTCAAGGCTGCACTGTTCGCCGTGCTGCAACAGCGGCATCCACCAGAAGAGGTACTGCACACACTGCTGGTAGAGGTCGAACACACGCTTAACAGCCGACCTCTCACACACGTGTCGGTGTCACCAGAAGACCCGGCACCACTGACGCCCAATCACTTCCTGCTGGGCGGACCATCACGCGTGCCTGTCCCGGGCGCGTTCTCCGAAGGCGATACCATCGGCCGCCGCCACTGGCGGCACTCACAACAGCTGGCCAACCACTTCTGGTCACGCTGGGTACGAGAAGCGCTTCCGCTACTCCAAAAGCGGCGGGAGCCTCACGGAAGAGGAGCAGAGCTGCGCGTCGGCGACATCGTGCTCATCGCTGACGGCGCGCTGCCAAGAAATACGTGGCCAACGGGGATCATCGAGGCAGTACACCCTGGAGCAGACGGCGTGGTACGAGTGGCTGACGTACGTACGGCTGCGGGAGTCATGCGAAGACCGGTCAAGAAGTTGGTCTGGCTGCACCATATTTAGTATAACACTGCGTGTTATAGGCGGGAGAATGTGCAGCACAGACATGTTTCGTTGTAAATATTAATGTAAATAGATAGTAAGGCAGGATAGAATGTATGTTTCGTTTAGTTTTCGTTTAGTTCGTAAGTTTTGTATAATAAATAATGTTCGTTTTCGTTTTTTATTCGCCCTAAGACCTACATACAGCTTTGTTGTATAGAAATAATAAGGCTTTATGTAACTATGATCTTTGCCTATTAGGCATATTACGAGTAAAGCGAGTTCCACGCAGTCGACGACATTACGAGTCGACTCTTGCGAGATAGTATTTATATGCGGGAACTCGCAATTACGAAAATCCGAAAAGTGCAAAATTCTGTATGTAAACAAATGTTTTATGATTGTAAATAGTATGTATAATGTAAGTATAAGCCTTAGGCATATGTTTAGACACTTTTCGGTACCATAAAGATAGTTTACAGGATAGTACGACCTGAAAAGGCGTACAACTCTGTGATTGTAAGAGTTTCCGAGGTCCTGTAAGAGCATACAATGTATATAACACTCTTGTTTGTTATTGTATAAGTTTATTTATGTTAAATCCTTGTATGTAAATAAGAAATAATACATTGTAATTAGTTTTCGGTAGGTCTTAGGGCATTACGTACCTTGTTTTGTATATATTTGTAAAAAGGTAGTACCGTTGCACTCGCTAGAGGGCCACACTAGTTAATTAGAGGTAGGAAAAGCTACCTAAGGTAAAATTATTAAGATTAGATTGCAAAAAGTAGGATTTTAACAAATCCAGACATTGTGGCGCCACACTCGGCGCCGTCTGTCTTTGTAGATTTCCGCCGACCGTCTGGCCGCGCACTATAAATATCGGAGAGCGCGGCCATACATTTAGTTCCGTTCAGTTCCGTTCCAGTAAAGTTTCAGTTTCGTTACGACTCAATAAGTTTCCCAGACAAGTTCCTGGGCTTTAGTATATATCCATAAGGTACCGGCTTTAGAGTAGGGCAGTGCTAGGGCAAGTACTGGCTCTCCTCACAATAGGTCATATATTTTGCAACGGTGCTAGCTTTATTGCTATTTCGTTACAATAAAGCGCCTTTGCAAGGAAGTTGTGGTCTCAATTATTTCCCCGGTATCCGGCTTGCGGCAAAAGCACTACGGCTGGTGGGGCATCGAAGAGAGAAGAACCAGATATACAGTCCGCTGGCTCCCCCGGCTGTAGTGCACATATGCCAAATATCATATTCCACTGTTTGCACAATCGTCTTACAAAGGAGTCCGAAGTTTTTCCTTCACATATTATTTAAAATAATAATGCAGACTTCTGTTTTACTTAATTATAATGCAAAAATATTTTTCATATAATGTTTTATTATCAGTCTGTATATACAAAGATTAAATTCGTGTTTTTTTTAAATTCCAGACGGTATTGATGGTAAACAAGCACGACGTACTCAAACGTCTGGTCCGCTTGGAGAGCTTTTCGATCATGGCCTGGACTCGTATTCAGTATTCTTTATACCCGCCTGTCTGTATTCCATTTTTGGAAGATCGGATTTCTCTATATCACCGTTAAGGTATAGCCTTATAATAATTATCTAACGATTTTGGTAACATTTTGTATGAAGACAGTCTTTTACTGTTAATATTGATCGAGTTAAGTGTCATCTCCGTGATAATCCAATGAAATTTCCAATTATATAAGGTCATCATATTTCAACACTGCTCAGTACGTTTGTCAAAATATATCCAGCCAAAAATAATGTTATTCAGGAAAAAAACAAAAATTTTTATTAATAAAATATATTTAATAACAAATAATAACGCTTTACGCCGTCCCACAGGTATGACGCGAGGTTATTTACCTTACTACTCACTTTTACGTTAAAATGCATTATTTCATGCAGAAAAGAGCAACGCAAAGTATTATGGGACAAAATTATTTTATTCATAAAAATCAAAAAGTTTTAGTTTATTAAATCACATTCTTTTTTGGCTGAATATGTTTGATTAAACGTACTAAACGTGTTGAAATATGATCACCTATTTTGGATATATTGAGATAACAGAGATTTAAAACTCTTAAATGTGGTTATTTTTTTACATAACAATCCGTCAACATTTAATTCCTTTCCATCAGGAAAGCCAGCTTACTTGTTGCCTAATGATATAAAATAAAACGTTAAGAGTATACAATAGCAGTGCCAAAAATTAATCACTACAAATATTATAGAAACTCAGTAATAAACTGTTAAATGTACACACTTTCAAATATTAAAATAAAAATGTTTTAAGAAAACTTTATAAAACTTTACCTGTGTTTTTTTTTATTACAAACTGTGGAATTTACTACTCTACATATGCTTATGATTTCAGAATGTATTATATCATGTGGAATCTACTCCTGAACTTCTATTTGAGCCACTGGGAGAAATACAATACAGGTGTACTGTTTCTACCGTGGGGATATGATTTTAGTATGTGGGTATGTGATGATACTTTTTTAAAAAACATTTCTTTTGTACTCTTAATTGTTGCACTGTAATTGTCCAACATATGATTCATTCATCGATGTACAAACTATTCGTAGCAGTCATGCAGTCTACAGTGCTACATTACATTAAAGATTCAAATAAATTGCTCTATAACAATAATTTATCTTGTAACACTACCAGTATACACAAGTTTCAACGCTTCTCACACAGACTTCCTTCCTCAGACAGTACACCTTGCCTGACTGGGAAGATCTTTCTTTTTAGATCGTTGCGTGACGTCATCAGCCTTCACAGTGATGACGTCATCTCGATAACCATTACCTCCCATAATAAATTCGACTCTAGCTATAGCGATTCGACTTTATTAGCGGCATCTATTCACATAATACGTAAAAGTAAGGGCGAAATCCTATAAATACAATGCATTTTAATTAAAATAATGTGTGCAGTTTACGCACATTTTTAGCACACATTTTGAGAGAATGAAATAAATGCAGATCATCAGGAGTAGTGGTAATAAACATGCACACGTAATACGCTCGGACTAGAACAAATATTAAAACAAATTTACCGGTGGGAGGGATGCGCTGCGCTCCCGGCTCCATGGGTACCGCCATCTTGCTTATTTCTTCCGTGAAACAGCTTTGCTGTGTTTTGCAGAGAAGGGCAAGACAGACAGTGTAATTGCTGGCACCGAGACTTAACATTTATGTCTCAGGATAGGCAACACATGAATGGAATACCTGGACTGGAATTAGCCCAGGTATTCCATTCATGTGTTGCCTCCCAATCATTTTTGTTCATTGGCGACGTCGACCACTTACCATCAGGTGGCACATCTGCCAGTTTGCCTATCTCAATAACATAAAAAAAGTTCGTGTAGATACTATACGACGCTTTACTCTTGTCCCCACAACGCCGTTTCTCTCAGTTCGACTTGGTAACATATAGGCGCATAATAATATATATACACCACATAAGTAATAGACAATTAAGCTTGTAGCAAGCAACAAAAAGGAGACCGAGTAACATGAAACACGCAGTCATATTTTCGGCCGGTTTCCGAAACGTAAATTAATTTTAACAAGCAATTGATCAGTGTTTGACACATCATATGCTTGTAAAAATTATGTTAAACAGATTAATTGCTTGTTAAAATTAATTTTCGATTCGGAAACCGGTCGACTGTCTCATTCCCTCACAGACTAAATCCTATAAACGTATGCGGATCTTTTTTATTTGCCCGTTTTTCGTTTTGTCGAGTTCACAACGCTTCTAAAGAAGTGTTATTTCAATATAAGACTAGTGACTAACTTCGCACTCAAAAAGGAATAAATCAAAGGTCAGCACAAAATGGGACACATTTTATATAAGGTATAAAATATGACACATTTTAAATAATGTATAAAATGTGACATATTTTATATAATGTATAAAACGTGACACATTTTATATAATGTATAAAATGTGACACATTTTAAATAATGTATAAAATATGACACATTTTATATAATGTATAAAATGTGATACATTTTACATAATGTTTAAAGTGTGACACATTTTATATAATGTATAAAATGTGACACGTTTTAAATAATGTATAAAATGTGACACTTTTTATATAATGTATAAAGTGTGATACATTTTAAATAATGTAAAAATTTGACACATTTTATATAATGTATAAAATGTGACACATTTTATATAATGTATAAAATGTGATACATTTTATATAATGTATAAAATGTGACACATTTTATATCTATACTAATATTATAAAATTGTAGTTTGTTTGTTTGGTTGGTTGTACGCGGTAATCTCGAAAACTACTGAACCGATTTGAATAATTCTTTTTGAGTTGAATAACCTGTTTATCGAGGAAGGTTACAGGCTATATAACATCTTGCTACGACCAGTAGGAGCGGAGTAAACAAAGTCTGCGCGGACGAAGTCGCGGGCAACGCTAGTAATGTATAAAATGTGACACATTTTCACAAGGGTGCAAGTACACTTAACAAATAAATATGTGTTGAAACTTGTATAAATTTGCTTAGTGTTCAGTAGGTTGAGTTTTTGGTAATACATATTTATTGAAAGTATTTTCCCCCGCATCCCCTTTACATGTGGCATTTCGTCTACGTTTTTTACCATCGGGATTTAGAATAGACCTCTGCTTGTTTCCCATCCTATGATTTAAAAAAAAAGTGAGACGCAGTCATGAGAACTGCCGATAGAAGTGAAAACTTAAAACTGTATTTATTATAGTGCCATCTACTGGATTTATAATACACTATTTTACGAATAATTTGTTTAGCTTTAGGTATACTTTAAAGATTAGCATGTTGATGACGCTGACGCGAAATTATACGTTTTTTCCTTACAGAAAATCGTTTAAGGCAGCTAAAGAAGTTTTAACCAGGCACTTTGTATGAGGCAAAGTCAGCTCTTAAAAGATGAGCGAAAGTCAAATGCTCCACTGTTATCCCATTCCATTATTATGATTAAAAAAACTCATTGACAACCTACAACAGACTAATAATATTTGATTTCTTTCACCCAAACAATCCTATCAATAATCTGAGGCACGGGGAACACGGTGTTCCAATCGGCTAATTAAAGATCAGTATTTTGTCGCGCGTGTTTACAGCTCACTGGAATGGTCCGTACTAATTCGTTTGGATCATTATAAGATCTATTAGTCTGATGTGTTTACCGAACAATTAGTTTGTTATTAGGTCTCTAGTCAGTTTACTCAATGTAAAAACTTCAATATACCCTCATTTATTTTCAGATGTCAACATTCGTATTTCTGTGGACGGGTGTGAAGGGCACTGGCTTCTACAAGCGTTATCTCTTCGGTAGTTACACTCTCGCGAACGCGTTCGAGTGGCTTATCTACGCTACTGGTGTGTTTACAAACTTGCCTGTTGCTGTATACAATATTTATCAGTAAGTTCTTTTCATATCATAGGATAATATACAAGCCGGTAGGTTTCTCGATGGAAAAAGATAATTATTGCTTACACATTATTAATGGCCCGTTGCTATTAGTAAAATGTAATGCCACGTGCATATGCTTACCGGCTACTTTATCCTTAAAAAACACAACAGTAATTTTATTACTGTACTGTTATTGAAGGGTTACTTTGTATATGTTTCAAACGTATACTTTAAAACTGTTTGAAATAATTTGTAACTATCCAAACAGTTACATACTTTTACAAACTATTTGTTAATTTTTGACAACAAAAGTTACGTAACATTTTTACACAAAACAATCAATTTCAGTTGGGAGTACTTTTAAAGACCGAGCACATTGGGAAGGGCTCAACGGGCTGCAAAACTCCGCCTATATTGTTTTCATACATTTTATATGAACTATCGCACACTATGGCGCGGTGCAACGAACGGATTTCGATGAATGCAATGCGCTCAGACTCACCCCGGCTCCAATATGCGATGGCAAGTGAAACTGCGTGCACGTGTTACTCCGTATTTTAAGTATTAATTTAATAAATCACGTAATTATGGATGAAGATAGTTTTAGCGCAAGGCTACAAAGAGCTATATGTTTTGCAAGATCCACGTTATAATCTATACATATAATAAAATCGTAGGATAGTCAAAACTGTAAATTGAATATTTTTTTAAAAGAATACTTGGGGCGTGATCTACAATCGATATCGAAGCCAAAAATATAGTTTTTAGAACTTTTGTCTGTTTGTCTGTTTATCTGTTTGTCTGTATACGTATGTCCGGGGTAAACTTAAAAAGTGCATGGATTTACTTCCAATTTTGCATGAATATTACTAACAGGTCGGGTCAACATATAGGCTACATATTATCACGCTATCACCTACGGGGAGGTGCAGTGCGGAGTAAACGAAGTCCGCGCGGACGAAGTCGCAGGCAACAGCTAGTATATTATAAAAATATAACACTTGGAAAGGAGACTAACACTTGGGAAGAAATACGAAAATGTGCGTTGCGATGCGGCCCGCTCCGCCCCGCTGAGGCCCGTCCTAATGTGCTATGCCAGCTTTTTTCAATGCTATATTTCATGCCCTGTCCTGTTGCGACCCGCTTCAGTGTGACCGGTCCTTAAGAGCGTGTATTCGATTTGCAATAAAAACTTCATGTTTTCAAGTTTTTCCCAGAGCAATATCGTAAAAATGTGAGCAGATTATTCGAAGGATATTACAATTTTTGTAAGATTAAGTCTTGAAGATGCTTACATTATTACGATATTGCTCTAGAAAAAACTTGAAAACATGAAATTTTCGGTTGCGAATCGATTACGCGCACTTAATACTACAATCTATCCGATTCAATCTGAATGGACACAAGCCTATTCTGTCTGTGTGTCTTCCCAGGTCGTACAAGTTGCGCACAGGTAAAATGCGGTCTGTGTCCGAAGCGCTACGGCCGCTGTGGTCGTTAGCGACGGTGTTCGTGGTATGCTCGTTGTGGGTACATTACTCAGAGCAGTTACCCGACACAGATCCCAGAGTACTCTTCCTGCTAATTGGCACTCTCTTCAGTAATGTAGCGGTAAGTATGTCCTCAACTATCTGTGTATATATATATATATATATATATATATATATATATATATATATATATATATATATATATATAATTTGGCATTAAAGTTTACATTGCGGAGGAGTGAAGAAACGTTATATTTTTAAATAATATTAGAAATACATTGAATTAATAAAAAAAACATTATATACATAACATTTATGTGACAAACATTATAATAATAATAATAATAATAAATATTCAGGGGACAAATTACACTTACTGATCTAACCCCAAAGTAAGCAAATTATTTGCTTGTGTTATGGGTGTTAGTCAACGATACTAATACATAGAAATACATATATAAATACCAGAATATATTTAATAAACACCCAAACCCGGAAATACAAACATTTATGCTCATCACACAAATGCTTGTCCCCGTCGGGGATCGAACCCGAGCCCCGTTGATTGCGTAGTCAGGATCGCTAACCACTCGACCAACGGGGCGGTCCCGTTATATATTATATATTCACACATATATACTATTTTATTTACGCCTAAAATGCGTAGTTAAATTAAAAAGAGATTTAATTTTTTTGTGTATGATCTAATTTCGACCAAAGGGCGACCGCTAGTACGATATTACTTAATACTAAACTAATAGGTAATTCGATATAGTAAAAGTAATTTTAAAAATTAAAACGACTTCAAATGTCTTTAACTATAGCCATATCACAAAACTACTGAACCGATTTTGATGAAATTCGGACTGTTCCCTAAGTTGAAACATACCTAATTTCAATCAAAAAGCATTATCTCGATATGGCATTTTGTACCAAGAAATTCGTGAAAAAGCACACACACACACATACACACACACACACACACACTTATGAAATTTAGAACACTTGCTTGGGCGGCTAATTATAACGTCATACTCAAAGTTATCCAATTCCAACAATTTTACATACAAGTATGTAAAAGTAATTGCAAAATATGAAATGAT
This sequence comes from Apodemia mormo, assembly GCA_036924255.1. Lineage (NCBI taxonomy): Eukaryota > Metazoa > Arthropoda > Insecta > Lepidoptera > Riodinidae > Apodemia > Apodemia mormo. The sequence goes on from JAUPFN010000025.1 coordinate 5,950,234, forward strand.
TTTATTAATGATAAGAACTAAAGAATTCTAAAATGTTCGTATTTATTGTTCAATTTCCCTGAAATTAAGCAAATATTTAAAGTGAACATTACGTTGCGTTGACAGCGGTGTCATATTTCTGTCGGTCTTATTCACTACTACTAAAATAACATCTTACTTGTGTAGAGATTACGTCAGACGCATTTTTTTGTTACCATAGGAAATATTTAATTATTTCTATTAAGAGAGCACCGAGGTTTTAGAGCACATCGATATTGGCAACCATTGCGGACAGGAGGGAAGCGTGATGGTTCGGACAAGGATGGGCGATACAAGTGCGGATTTTGATATCTCATCATTTAAATTACACATTTAAAAAATATAAAGTGTGTTACATACTACATGGAGATCGCTGATGCTGCCGCGCCTTAAGCAGGCCGTAACCCTCAAACAATTTGTCAAATTTTACGTGTTTGTCAAATTATTTGATAGTCTAAGGTCATGTTTGACGTGTTTGGCTGTATGTTTGAGAGATTTGATTGACGGCGTGTTTGTCATGTGTTTGAAGGTGTACAGTTATGTTTGTCAAACAAACTCGCCATTTTGGCGCGACCGCCGCTGAGACATGTTAGTTCTTACTCATCTAAGGCCCGGAGCATCGTTAAGCGTGTCGCGTATCCACGCCGGCGCTGTTTACGCTGGTCGTTGGGACGCGCGCGTGATCACGTCACTTCTCAACTTACACTGGTCATCGCCCACTAACTAGTCCCAACGACCAGCGTAAACTGCGCCAGCGTGGACACGCGACACGCTTAACGATGCTCCGGGCCTAACTGCATCGTTAAGCGTGTCGCGTATCCACGCCGGCGCTGTTTACGCTGGTCGTTGGGACGCGCGCGTGATCACGTCACTTCTCAACTTACACTGGTCATCGCCCACTAACTAGTCCCAACGACCAGCGTAAACTGCGCCAGCGTGGACACGCGACACGCTTAACGATGCTCCGGGCCTAAGCATCGGAGCGTCTTTTCACGGCAAAAACTGCTTTGAAAGTGAAGTCTTGTTTGACAAACTTGTTGGTACGTGTGCGCTGATGTTTGATAAAAACGTACAAACAAAACGTAAAGTTTGACAAACATGTTTGAACGTTTACAGCCTGTCTTACACGCGTAGCCTACATGCTAACGACGCCGCGCGTGTTAACTCAACGTGCGCCCTCAATTTAGATGTTGTTAAGTGGACATCAGCATTTTAATTATTCTCTATGTAATTTTAATTTGAATTAATGATGAATACATAGCAGGCATATAAAAAAGGCACTCGCATCGACCACTGTAACCTTAGTTAAGTTTTAAATTGTAATATAGAAGTAAGTTAATAAATAATTCTTATTAATTTGTTTTTTTAAGTCCTCCGGCTGTCCTTAACGTAATTAATGTATACGTTATAGAAAACATGTTGTTTTGCTATTATTTAAAAACTGGTGACCTTCATTAAAGTATTTACTCCATACTGGAATTTTCCTTTCAGTTCAGAGATAACTTTCAAATTTTTTTCTGGCGGAGAAACTATCATGGAGTAGTATAAGTTATCATGTTTTTAAGTTGTATAATTTATGGCGTGAATCCTTTTTTTGAATTCTGTATCTTATTTATGAATTGCAAAGCTAAATCTTTAATAATAATTGTTAGCAACCGCGCTTTACTACAAGTACTAGCCAGCCAGATGTGTGGCCCACCTGTGTTATGCACCTGTTATTGTGAGATAATGATGTCTTAATAACAATGGACGAAATATATAACGAAGAATGCTATAAATAGGCGGGAGTAACATATTTTAGATTGATTGTAATTATATCGCTTCTTGAGGGCGTTACTCTGCCCAATAATTATACTTTGCAATATAATAAGGGATCTAACATATTTAATTCGAAATTAGCTCGGCGAGGGCTTCATATCCACAAAATTATTACATATACGCATATGAACTTATTAAACTGTCTGATCTGACAGTTTAATAACAGGCAGATTCAATTATCCTGTTATTAAACTGTCTGATCTGACAGTTTAATAACAGGCAGATTCAATTATCCTCCTGGCTTTGCAACTACTTTTCTATAATAGCAACATGACACAAAAGGACCTGAAATTGATTTGATCGCTACCAGAACAGGAACACGTCAGTGCTTCTCACTGTCATGTTCCGGTTTGGAGGGTAAGATAACTTATGCATGTGGCATTAGACCTCGCCACAAGATAGCAACGCACCATTAACACCTTTGGTGTGTATAGGCGATGATTGACTCATTCCATCAGGGGACCCATCTGCTTGTTTGCTATCTTATAATATTAAAAAAATACCACCACTTACAGATTTGAAAAATTTTTTTAGAAGTTTAAAGACCAATAAGGAATATATACACAGCTCGAGTTTTATAAGATTACATACATATGAGAGAGAGAACCTTGCTTCCCCCGCGTTCATAAGTACCTTTATATCGCTAGCTCTATCCCGGAAATTCTATTTTTAATACAAAAAAAAAACTTGTATAACCAAAAAATAGGTTTTATCGAATAAAACTTGAATCACTTTTATACCAAAAATTAGGTTTCATCGAATAAAACTTGAATCAGTTTAATTTTTGGACAGAGTAACACCCTCAAAGAACGATAAAATTACAATGAGTAGAATTTTAGACTATCCTTATTTATATTAATCCGTTGTACATACATTTCTTCACGCCAGATACTCGATCAATCTGATCATGGTATGTTAGTCTTGGTCTTCCCCGGTCCCTACATCCTTCCACATTCGCATTGTATATATGTTTTGTTAACCTTTCATCTACAATTCTTTCTACATCCGAACCAACGGAGCATGCCCTTTCTCATCTTTACACTGACACTTTCTTTCGGAAAAAAAAAAGTCCGTTGTTGTTAATTATAACATTATTATCTCACAATTACAGGTGCGCCACAACTAGCCGGCTAGTACTTGTTGATAAACGCAGTTAGTAACACTTGCTTTTAATTTCAGTGTCGCCTTATCGTAAGTCAAATGAGTAACCAAAGATGTGAGGCGATCAATTGGTTGCTCTGGCCGTTGTCAGCGGCTGTTATAGTGTCTCTTGCCTTGCCGAGGTTTGAACTGGTGGCCTTCTACAGCCTTACGGCGTTTACTGTAGTCGCTCATGTGCATTACGGGACCTGTGTGGTATGTATTCCTGCCTGTTTACTCACAGATATTGATTGAAAGGATTGGCTCGAAGGACCTTTGCTTTGTATATTTTATAAAATTAAATAAAAAAAAACCATCAGTTGATTTAACTGATGTCAAAAACAACCATACCCTTAAGATAAACAAATATTTGGAATCGACAATAAGACACATATTTTATATTTGAAGAATAGGCCAACTGCCGTTCTACCAGGCAGGTCGTAAAAGGCGATTGGCTATAGATTCACTATCATCGTGGCTACTAGGTGGTAGTGTTCTGCATTATCTCGCCCGGGTCTGGTACCACCGCCTTACCTATTCCTGCCGCAATGGCGTCAGTGCTTGTCGCTGTCGTGTTCCAGTTTGGAAGGTAAGGTGGCCGGTAAAATTATGCATGTGGCATTAGAACTCCCCACAAATAGCAACGCACCATTAACATCTTTGGTGTCTATAGGCGATGGTTGACTAAAATAATAAATAAAAATAATATTTGTACATTTAATTTTTTGTCTCGAATAAATATTTGTTTTATGACACGCTAACATCACCATTTTGTAAATGTTTGTCTATTTATTTGTCCCACTATAACTCGAAAATGCCTTAACCTATTTTATTAAAAATTTGCATATAATGAGGAAACGTCTTTGTGCACATGATTAATAGACGACCCGCTAGGGATGTACAATATTTTGTGCAATTAATTGAATGTTTCCAGGTTCGTCAAATGTGCGACCACTTCAGAATAAGCTGTTTCCACATAAAACAACGCACGGATTGACTCTTAGGTGACAGTGCGTGCTAATAACATTGTTAGAATTTAGCTTGGTACAGTCAGCAAGCATTACTTGTGCTGGCTGTACATTGCAGAAACATACAATAATATCATTTTGAAAAAGCTAGATGACTAGTATAGTGTAGAAATAAAGCAAATTTATCAACGCCTTATAACCTTCAAAGATATATAGGCTTAGGTAAACATACGAGTAATATCACGCCAGCCCCCAATTCACGTAATTGAGTCAATGCTCTTAGGGCTCACATACACATAAACACGATAGAACGTCGAGACGTGCTACGACGCGGCATAATATGTAAGAACATGTGTAAGAGTCTACGCTTCAAATCGATAGCCGTTTAATTACGTGAATTAGGCCCCTTATAACCTTTAAAGGGCTTAGATTAACATACTGGTAATATCACGCCAGTTCCCTAGTAAGCTAGATAGAATATATCAAGCTAGAGAGAGATACCAAACAATAAAAGTTCTGCTTCACCACGATTCACCGCTTCGTCGGTTGGCAAGATATTATCACCATCGTCGTATTTTACTGACTTTATACCAATTTTTTGACGTGATAACGTTATATAAATAGATAAATGCCAGCTGCACGCGAGAAAACGCATGACTCATTGTCATATTCCGCTTGTGCCGAGCATGCCAGCGACAGCGCGGAACAAGCTATAGAGAGACGTAATCTTGTTTTCTTATGAAGTTATTACGTAAAGTTATCGGCTATAAACCGACTTTACAATTATTTTTTTCACTTATTTACTGAGATAACCGGAACCGATAGCTTTAAGAACTCTATCGATTAAATTTTGGTGTTTTACATAATCACTAAACTCAGAGCTGATACTGGGATTTTTATTATGGAGAAAAACTTTTAAAAACTGCGTATGCATTTATAGATTTATGAATGAGGAGAAAGCAGTACAAGTCTATCCGGGTCCTGATTTATGGCAGATATCTGCCTATCTTGTAAGGGATTTGGCGTGAAGTTATGTATCCGATCTGGGGATTAAACCCGGATACTTATAATTATAAAAAACGTAAATTGGAAAAGGCGTTGATAAAAATTGTTATTAATGTTTCGAATTCAAGTCAAATACAGGGTGATATTACTTTTCACTAGTTATCAATACTGTTTAAGGAAGATAATGTAGCAATTGTGTACCCAGTGTGAATATGTACCCCTATATATCATGTCCTTTACTTTTCGTAAATAAGGATTTTTTGTCTTTTTGCGCTCAAGAAGAGAACTACTATAGAAGGTTTATAAATTAAAGCTATATTACTGTGAAAAAAATAAGATATTTAAAAACAAAGAAAAATTTCGGCACAAGTTGGGTTTGAACCAACGACTTTTGTCCTAAGCACGGACGATGTCATACCGGTAGACCACGTGATCAATACTAAAAGAAAATTTCGCCTTGTGATCGGTATCACATCGTCTGCGCTTCAAACGCTTTTCCTTTGTTATAATTAGGTACTGTAAATTTCAAATATTAAACAAGCGTTTATTGACGTTTTTCATCGTTTATGTTCATGACGTTTATAACGCTGTACTGTATATTAAATTAAGAACGAATCGGCTTTTAAAACATTACCTGGATTGATTTTAAAAATAAATATCATCACGTAAACTCCATTGCGTGATAAACAGAACCGAACATCAATAGATGCTACATTAACCACCGGTCATCAATTTTTGTCGGTAATTAAAATTTGTGAATAAAATGTGGGTAGATAAAAATATAACATTGTTGTTGTATTGTTGTTTACATAAAAACTGAAAGATATTTAGTTGACGTGGGAAGGGTATAGTAGGGTGATATTAGAAGGAAATGTCTAGACTAAACGAAACTATAATTCATTCTTTTGGTCTTCAATATTATTGATACAGTGGAGATAGACAAACATTTCCTTTGTTACAGTAATTATTTACACAATACATTATATTTTTGTATGTTTCTTTTAAAACGTGTTATGTAAAAGATGTGTAAACGGGTCTCAAAAATTGTCAGGTGTTTTACTTTAAAACTAGGAATGATATTTAAATTACAGCGAATTTTTTCAAAAAAAAAGAACTTAATCTTAAAAAATTATCATGCCGTATCTTATCTAATTTTGTCTAAAAGAAACTAAAGTTATTTAAAGATTATTTTTTAATTATGTTTTATTTTATTTCAATTTACAATTAATTAAATATATAATTTATATTTTCCGACATTGACTCTTATTGATACTTCTTTGCAGTAATTTCTTTTAATTAAACAATGACTTCTTTCCTTAATAATGTAATAGTACAAGAACTAAGAAATCATAAGTTGACATTTCCTAGCTAATATTTTACACTAACTTGAAACTGTTACCATAATTCTAATATACAATCCTTTTATAAACAAGCGCCAAGCGATATAACTGTATTTATCTCGCCCACTTCCATTACTTCATGAGCAATTAAATTAGAAAGTATTTTAATTTATTTCATTATTGACACTGATTATACATAATAAAATAAATAAATAAATGTCACTGGACAAATTACACAAATTGATCTGACCTCAAAGTAAGCAAATTATTTGCTTGTAGTATGGGTGTCAGTCAACGATACTAATACATAGAAATACATATATAAATGCTCTGATATATTTAAAAAACACCCAAACCCAGAAATACAAACATCTGTGCTCATCACACAAATCCTGTCCCTGCCGGGAATCGAACCCGGACCCCATTGATTGCGTAGTCAGGGTCGCTAACCACTTGACCAACGGGGCGGTCAAATACATTTCCATCGATTTTTATCATATATAAAAGTCTATCTGTCTGGCCGGCTGTCAATCTGTTACACTTTCATGGCTGGGGGTAATTGAAAAACCGGGTACAATGTAGACTACTTTTTTTAAATAAACCTCTTCTGCGCTGTCGCGGAATAAATCCTGTAATCTAGAAAAAAATGTCTTTATTAAGAATCTAAAAGCATGATCATGATACTTTCTTTTAAAAGAACGGACACTAGACAAGAAATATTAATATTTTAAAACAATTATTGTAAATTTTAATTTTGGTGTAATTTAAATATCAAAAAGAATTTTATTACGCAGTCAAAGTTTCTGCTTTAGATACTTTACTTACACATCTTTATTTGATTCTGTAGCACGCACTGTCGTTTGTTTAAACAAATTATGGACTTTTAAAGTGAAGTGATTTTAGGTTTAATTATTTTAAGTACTTTAATTTTATCTAATGTTTTATCTTCGTTTACATTTTGTTTGGTTGATGGTGACGTCACTTACAATTTTTTTCCAAAACTCAAAACAATTATTTTTGTGGAAATATTGTTTTAACTGTTTTAGTTTTACATGTTGTGTATGTATATGAAATCAATCATGTCGAAATTAAACATTTCATTTAATGAGTGGCCATCCATAAATTACGTCAGACGAATTTCACGATTTTTTGACCCCTCCATCGTTCTTGTCACAGCTGGTCACATTTGTGAAACCCCCTCCCACATAGTGTGATATCACATATTTAACAATTTTAAATTGGAATAATGATCTCATTTGATTATTTTTATCTATACAGATGGCTTTTAAAATTTACTTTTGTAATACTTGGATATATAATTTAAAAAAAATGCGATGTCACACTTTGTCGACCCCCTCCCTATCCCTTAGTGTGTGACGTAATGTATGGATGGCCCCTGATGATGAAAAATTATGTTCCCAAAACAATTATTTTTTTGGGAATTATGTTTTAAGTGTTTTGATTGTACCAGTTGTCTGTATGAATTAATATACTATTATTTTAAGAGTTACACTGACTTTTAAGATACATTAGGATAGTATCATGTCGGACTTTCACATCTATTTGAATACTAGTGACATCACTATGACAAATTTCTGTTCCCAAAAAAGTTTTTTGTAAAATTATTGTTGTAGTGCTTTAATATTTTGTGTTTTTTATTTTTTATGTCGAAGTTTTAAACTTTGTTTGGTTAATGGCGACATTATATACAACAAATTTCTGTTTCCAATATAATTATTTTCGTCGATATATTATTTTAAGTATGTTTGAATATTCCCGTTGTACTATTTTTATAAAATTATGTCGATTTTGTTACGAAATGATGTCGATAAATGTCAAATTTCTAATTAGGCAGTTCTTTTTAGTGTAAATATTTATTAGCTTGGCTTTTAAACTTGTATGATTCGTTTTAACAACTAGCGATTTTGAAACTCAGATATTTTGACGAGAGCTTCTTACGAAGGTACATTTTGATATATGGTCCTTTTATTTTATGTAAAAATATTTGACTTACTTTTTAATTTAATTACAATTTTTATAAAGCCTATAACTCGATTTATATTAACGAATTTAGTATTATTTTTTTACTTGTGTTTTGTGTGTGTTACATTGAGATTATAATTTAATTATTTTACTATAATAAAATATATTCTCACTTTAGGTGTAAGAAAAAAGTATTTCATAATAATTTAATTAGCCAATTAAAAATTATAGGTAATAAGTAACAACCAATCACATTTTAATCCACCGATGACGTCATTTTTCATAGATGCAGTTTTGTCCATAGTGCTGCCACACAGCAGTTGTATAACGTTATTAAACGTTATGTAGCACGATAACATTTTATAAGTGTAACATTTTGTTATAACATGTTAAGAATGTTATATGTTATAAACTCTCAAACATTGGTTTAACCCGTACATCTTCGTATAATATTCTGTAACCATCCCGTTGCTGATCTCGGATGTCGTAATAGTCTAAAGTCGCTGATCGACGGGCAAGCCTAACCGCGGCCTTTATGGTCTAAGAGCCCTCGACACAAAACTTATGGCAGATAGATCAGGACTTTTAACCGCAAAACGTGGAGATCTGGTGAAAACTCGATTTCCGAAAATCGAGGCAAAATCAGTAACTCCCTTACCTATATACGTAGCGGGAAGTTAGAAAATATATTTAATTGTTAATTAATCATATTCTGGACTGTAATTTTTTAGTCAATGCATTTGCAATATATTTATTGACATATTTGATTGGATCTACAATACTTTTTTTTCGACTCGGTGAAGGTTATTCTGTAGTGGGATTTTAAGGCCCCGATCGACGAGTGACCCTATATCGCGGTCTTATGGCTCGGCGGTAAAGCTCGCCCCTTGTATCATCACAATTCCGCGGTTTTATGTAGTGCAATTGGCCATAAATTTTGTGTCGAGGGCTCTTAGACCATTAAGACCCCACTATAAAAAAACCTTCAACGAGCTGGAAAAAAAAGTATTGTAGATCCAATCAAATATGTCAATAAATATATTGCAAATGTCCAGAATATGATTACTTAACAATTAAATATATTTTCTAACTTCCCACTACGTATATAGATAAGGGAGTTACTGGTTTTGCCTCGATTTTCGGAAGTCGAGTTTTCACCAGATCTCCACGTTTTGCGGTTCTAGGAACCTCTTCCGACTATTTTGTGGATGATGTCAGTATGTCTAGGTATATATGTGTGTGTATGTAAACATCTCATAACTTTTGAACGGCATGGCCTATCGAAACGCGGTTGATGGCATTTAATTGAATTCCGCTCAACTTAAGACATCTTGAAAATTTGAACCAAGTCGGACCAGGACATTTTTAGAAATTTTCAAAAAACCTCACAAAAAAATTTTGGCGAAACAGTATTTTTATATAACTTCCAGATTAATGTACCGTTTGAGTACAAAATCTAATCAGCTCTGTTCCTCAAAAACTGTGTGTTTAATTTATTAATTGTATTAAAATCGGTTTATCCATTCGGGAGTAAAACTCTTGGGTAAGCAGGTATAAACAGGTAAATTGGCCCAAATCTAAAAAAATTGCAAAGCCTTAACAATTATCGTTTTAGGCGGCCCCTAGACCTACAATAATATTGCGCAATATTACGTATTGTACAATATTATTGATCGTTTATGGTTAATATTGAAGATTGCACAATGATTGAACGAAAGTTTGAGCGGGTTTAATTTTTATTGTACAATATTTTTTTCTTGCACTGTGTAGGTTTAATATTGCACAATATTTCTTACTTCAGAGCTTGGAACGGTCGTGGTCGGTCAGTCGCGGTGTTTAATGTATGGTCGTGTCGTAAATTTAAGCAAAATGGCGAGCAAGAAATTTTCGTCATTTCGCGGTAATTTTATTCATCTTGTTATTTTAATAGTTCTAGAATGGACCAAAATTTCGACCACTGGCCGAAATTCGACATTCGGTCGAAATTGAACATGTGATCGAAATTCCGCCGAATTTCGATATTCGATCGAAATTTAACTTTCGGCCGAAACCCGACATTCGGCCGAAATTCGACGTTCAGGCCAATTCACTAATCAATATAAGTTGATCGAAACGAAACCAATCAATAAAAGTTGAAGAACGGGAGTTTTTACTTGAGTGTATAGAATTGTATATAGTATATAGATTTATTTAACAAAATCACCAACATGGTTGCCGCCAAAACTTCGTCGTCAGACATGTTACTCGCACGAAAATATTGATCAGACTGGTTTGTCAATTTTATTGAGTGGATTTATTGAACGTCTGGAAACAAAGGGGTATTCAATATCATTGCACAATAAAAGTATTACGCAATATTATTGTAGGTCTGTGGGGCACCTTAAAGAGGCTTTGGTTCTGTGAATGCTAATTATCGGGAGAACAACGATTTGGTAACAAATGAAATATTATGTTCTGGACTAAATTTTTTTAGTCAACCTATTTACAATATATTTATTGACATATTTAATTGGATATAAAATACTTTATATCCATTAACCAGTTCGGATTGAGAGGGATCTTATACTATAATACAAAAAAGTTGACATTTTTAAATTCCTGATGTAATTAATTTAGCAACATTTTTTGCACGAAGTTATATAACATCACTAACTGTTCGTAACTTTTGTTACAATTTGTTAAGAAAAGTTATGTAGCAACAAATGTAATTATCTAACGTAACTACTTTGTGGAATCACCTTATAACGCGGATATCTCCTGGCGCATTATGATTTTTAAGTTTGTGCAGGCTAAAGATGAATCTCGTATTTATACTATCGTGTGATCATGCCTTAATGCCTAATTTATCAATAAGTCGTGAATATTGTATGGTGCGATTCAGATAAGTTTTTCGATCAATGACAGTTAGCTATGTTAGCGCTTTATAAAATGACTAGTAAAAAATTGTATCGGACGTACTGTACGTATTACCTTACCTTCCTTGCCTTATCTCAGGTAATATCCTTTTTAAAATCAATGATAGTCAGGTTTTAAGAGTGATTTATATTGCGCATCATGATATGCTTTAAATCCATAAAACGTTTATGATTAATACAACCATTTACGATTTTTTCATAACTTAACATAAATTTAATACTATATATTTAATATTAATAATAACATGTCACGCTTGCATGGCGACCTTAATGACGTCACGCAATGCAAAACAAATGTTTCAAGAAAGTTCTAGATAATAAATCTTTTAAAAAGAAAAAATGGTAAGTTATTTTTGGGATAATATCTGTATGGCGTTCGATGCCGTGTGACAAAAACACTCTAATTTCATAATTATTATTAAAATCAATAAATTGACAAGAAAATTACAAAAAAATATCTAACGTCAAAGTAAGCAAATTGATATTTGTGACCGCGTTTCCGATCCGGTAGTTGTTTAAAAAAAATGTTGACACATCAAAATAATTTGTAAAAAGTTTTATTGAATAAAGTACTTCTGTTGACAACGATACTAAACATAGAAATACATAATATGTATTATTATTATTATTGTAGAGAATAATATTAACATATTATGTAGGGCAAAGGACAACGCAGTTGGCAATGTATGCACTACAACATGCCTGGGGAAACCATAAATATCGAACTACTAACTTCGATTTCAATTATCTATTTTGTCAATTTTCGTGGTACATAGGTTGTATAATATTATATAAAAGTATAGGAAAAGATATATCTGTTAGGTATATGTTGATAAACAAAAGATAGAAAATAAATTTTATCTTTTGCTACACTTCTCGTTATGAGTGAAATAGATTGTCGATGTGCATAATTTGAATCGTAATATTTTACAATTTTTGAACGGCAAACTTAACTGAATCGCATTCTGAACTTTTAAAATTAAGTCTTGCGTTTTGATATTTATGTGTATGTTGTCTTGGGATGTACCTATTGTTATATTATGCATGATGGAAACTCTTAGAAAAATGTGTTCTAGTGAGCGAGACAACATATCTTTCATTCGTCTTTATTTCATTTACAAAGTGTAGAAAAACTGTGTGATTAGATAAGTTAGTTAAAAAGTTTACTATGATGCTATTGTATATATCATAAGCTGCGAATAAAATATAGTCAAGATTATACTAAAGTATAACCTTTACTGGTGCGGATAGCAAGAATCTGTTTAATGCTTTACCCCATTATATATATTTACATACAAAAAAAGATTTATTTTTTAATACCGTACATTTATAATAAAAATTTTGCGTTTTCTAATTTAAATTTACAGCCTAAACCCTCTAGACTGTCATGGCGTCTTGAATAACATCACGCCATGATCATACATACATTACACACCTACTCTGTGGTTTCTATGAAAATGTCAAAAACAATGTCTATTTTTGCCGGAATCATATCCTACAAAATATTAATTTTTAAAATAAATATTTTAGATTTTTATTATCTTCATATCATAATTAATTATAAGAAACTACAATATATCTGACTCATTCGTAGTGGAAACAATCCTATAATATCAGTGAACTCTGCCAGTGTCAAGTGAAGTTCATTAAAAGAAGAAAGAGTAAATTTTATTTTCTTTCTCCCTCCATCAACGCATACGCTTTGTAAACTTTTTCTATGATTTAATTTGTATATTGGTGTACCGAGAGGAATTTTGATGGGCATTTTGTTGTGTTATTTTATCGCATAATATTGTACAGTATTCAAAATAATTATAAATATATTTAAAATCTCTTCTCATTATATTAAATATTCGCTCATTTTGGGTAATAGGAGGCAAGGAATTTTTAGTTAAACTTGATTTGTTAAATTAGTTGAAGTCAACCAAACTGACACACAGTACGTTCACGTTATAATGAATGAGTGAGTCATCAATGAAAGTAATTTGATTGGCCTATTAAACAAAAAAAAGTTATTTGATTGGTTAATGGGCTATCGAATAACGATAACTCATTGCTTTCTTAACATAAACGTATTTCTGTGAGATATATAGTGAAGATATGACACTTGTACACTGTGAATGTTGATACTACTGAAAATTTTGTCATGTCCAGCGAATGGCAAAAAGTGACAAAAAACACTCAAAGTGTTTTCTATGTGTAAGTGTTAAATTGTTGGAAAAAATTTATATTCAACTACAAAAATAGTTCAAATAATTAAAGTTCAATATAGGCCTGATATTTTCAGACTGTGTTTTTCATCAAAATAGCTGCAAAATAAGTAAGTACAAAAGCCAATTCCATTTCTGATCACTTAAGTCACTCACGTACAGTTGAGAATTTCGTTGCTGTCAATCACAACTCGCGTACCTACTGATATGGATGCCGTAAATTTGGTATATCTAGCTTGAAGTCCTTGTGACGTCACGCCATGCAAAACAAATTCTTAAATAAGTTTTCCTTTAATATGAAATGTCGCATTCTTGGAAGCTTTATCCGTAATATCAACTATACGGTATTAGAATATTTTATGAAGTGTTCAGCGACGACTCGCCCGATTACGATACCATTTATATTTTTTTACTACTGTTACATCAGTGCTTGCCAGCCAGCCATTTTCCAGAGGGTAAATTAACTGGTACACTTAAAAAAATTAAAATATTTTATCTGAATTATGGGAGGACCTCTTTAACTTTTTATTTGTTTGTTAATTTTATTCAAAGTAGGATTCATAGTAATCACTTTTTGAACGTCAGTTTTTTCATGTTATTACATTATTACTATATCAACACATTATTCATAAATACTTATAGATATGCTATATATCAATTGTGAAACATTATTTAACTTTGAGATAAAATTTAAATCCGTTATTAAAATAATCTAAAAACAGTCCGTTATTTTAAGACTTTTGTTATTTAATTTTATATTATATTAGTTGTGTCCGCGACTTAGTCCGCGTGGAAAATGTCTAAAATAAAAGGAGCCTAAGATACTCCTTGTCATATCAGCTGTCTGCCAGTGAAAGTCCCGTTAAAAACAGTCCAGCCGGTTCAGAGATAAGCCGGGGAACAAACAGGCAGACAGACACAAAATTGTAAAAAATGTTGTTTTGGTATATTTACCGTGTAATTACTGTACATTCATATGCATTTAGTAAGAAACGGTTATTTTAATATTACCAACAGACACTCCAATTATAAGTTATTTGTATAGACTGTCTCATGACAAGAAAAACTTTATAATTTATGTAGGCAGGGCTGTAACAAGTTACAGCCCTGTCTACATAAATATAATCGTCCTACCACGGAATACGGAATTATTATATAGGGAAATTGGTATGTTTCCCACCTGTTTGCTATTTCTACCTTGTAATTTTTCTGTGCGTCCAACTAATAACATAGTACCTATGGAAAACTTTAAAACAGTTTTACAAGTCGAAAATGGATAACTTTTTTTCATATTATTTTTATTTATTTATTTATTTATTTATATAATAAATAAATAAATATTAGAATGTTAAATCTTGAATAGCAAAAACATTATATTTAATAAATCAATCTTAAAGATATATTTTACAACTAAAACTAAAAAAGAACTATTTTTGTAATTGGCTATAAATTGAAACAAAGTTCTTCCCAAATTGCCTTTATTGTGCTAGTGTTATAATACTCTGTAGGTACTAGACTATCACCTCGCATCAAGACATACCAAGCTTTATGCAATTTGATAATCACATGAATATATGACAAGAGATAATCAGTGTTTTATTTCATAACTAGTGACCTGCCCGCGGTTTCACCCGCCCAGCTGTTGTTTCCGTAGGAATATCTGAAAGGTTTATATACTAAAACCTTCCTCAAGAATCAAGCTATTTATTAAAAAAACCGCATCAAAATCCGTTGCGTAGTTTTAAAGATTTAAGCATACATATGGACAGACAGAAAGCGACTCTGTTTCATACCTACTATGTAGTGATGCCTAAACAAATTGAACAAAAACATGGTCGGGGCACATTGTAACGGCATCCCAACAACGACAACGGTGGAAAATGTCGTTGAAAGAACATCAAATCGTGTTTTTTTTATATGACAATATAGCAAAAAAGCAGATGGGTCTCCTGACGGAAAGAAACGACCATCGCCTATAGATACCAAAGATGTTAATGCGGTGCGTTGCTATCTTGTGGCGAGGTCTAATGCTATAAGCATAAGTTTACCGGCTACGTCACCGTCCAAACGAACACGACAGTGACAAGAACTGACGCTATTACGGCAGGGATAGATAAGGCGGTGGTACCGGACCCAAGTGAGACAATGCAGAACTCTACCACCTAGTAGCCACGATGGTAGTGACTAGTAGAAAGACGACCCAAAAGCCGTATCCCCTACACCATGATAACGCTTCTTCACACACAGCCAACAAAAGTCATTTTAGCTTCCGAAAAGTACATCTCGTCACTCATCCTGAGCATAGCCCCGACCTAGCACCCTGTGATTTTTGTATTTTCCCCAAAATCAAAGATTTGATGAGAGGTTTTACTTTTACCAACTCCGAAGAGGCAGTGATAGCGTTCAATCAGCACATATAAAACGTGCCTTCAGATCTGTGGTCCTCTTGTTTTAAAAAATGGTTCAATCGCATGCAAAAATGTTTAAAATGTAAAGGAAATTATTTTAAAAAGCAATAAACATAATACTTTGGTTATAATGTGTTGTTTTTTTAAGTTACGCAAAACTTATAGTGTGACCTACGTATATATAAGATCCAGACCACCTTTAAAGAATAGGCCATCTGCAATTGTACCTAGCAGTTCGAAAAAGATGGCCAAACATCCAATAGTCACTACCATCGTGATTACTAGGTGGAAGAGCCTTACCTATTCCTGCTACAATAGAAACAATGGTTGTAATTGTGCTCCGGTTTGAGGCAAGGTAAACTTATGCATGTGGTATTACACCCGCAACACTGATCTGATGGCAATGCCCCATTCTCATCTGGTGGCTATAGGCAAAGGCTCTCTTGCAATCGGCCGGCTTCATTGATGAATGAATAAATGAATGGTGCCATAGAAGTGTATATTTTTTTTTTTGATCAAAATTTATTTCCTTTAAGCTCAGGAGCTTTTTTAGAAAAATATATTTGATATCAATCATTTTTTAAAAGGAATGTTTCCTTAACAATATGTTAGTTTCCTTGTGGTGAAAGCATGGTGTACTGGTCATATGGACACACCAGGTTTAAAGTAAAAAAAGTATCTTCACGGCCATATCCCCGAAGGGGTATGCAGAGGTACAACAAGTGCACCCACAATTAGCCGAAGATACTTAGTCCCACAAATGTGATAGGTGGCAAACCTATCGCCAACCGGGCACTTTCCAATCCCGGGCAACTTTGTGTTTCTCAGAAAACTGAAAAAACACTTTTTAATGTGCCCGACCCGGGAATCGAACTCGGGACCTGATGTGGTCAACGCCAACGCTGGACCACTAGACCACAGAGGCGATTTACTCCAGGTTTACTTTATTAATATGTTGACTAGCTAGGTAAGTAGTGATCCCATCACCTCATTTTGACTACTGCAAGAACCATCATTCGTTTCATTTCTCTCATCTTCAATAAACATGGAGGCTCTGTAAAATAAAGCTAAAATACAAAACAATAAATTCAAAGAGATATATTAAATCTCCTAATCTAACAAGATTGGTTTAAAACAAAACATTTCTTCTGGTTACAAAAGCTTTGTATCAGTCTTTGGGTAAAAACTGTGTTATAATATTTACAGTACTATTAAAGAATATAGATCAATTATGAATTCAATGTAAAGAAATTTTCAAAGAATTTTTTCATTAAATTACAAATATTTTTAAATACAGGAGTTTTCGGCATGGCTGAGTTTAAAACAGTTACCTATCCCAGCCAAAACATATCTATAGTTACATATTTTTGGAAAGTAACATCCGATTCTATTAAATTCAATTTTATTTTTGTTATATTTAATACAGATGCTACCTATTATATGAAGAGCTCCAGAATAAAAACCGATAAATACATTTTCGATCAACTTTTTTTTTTCTTGTTCTATATTATCTTTACATGCCCTACTTCATTAGGCTAGCTAAAACCCGTTAAAAACTTACTAAATTACCTACACTCTATAGTTGGGCAGCCGGAACAATATCCGAAAATTACATCATTTTTTATAATTTATTTTTTAATTATATCATTTTTTTTGTAATTCTCGGAAAACTATTGATTCTAGATTTTTTAATGACTATATAAAAGCCTTTCCTATAGCCAATTTTTATCATATTTTAGTTGATCGAAAAACATTACGATTTCTAAGTAAATCATTTTTTGTATTTTCCCTAAAATTTCATGAAGTGGATTAATCGGTTTTTGTTCCCGGAGCTCCTCATATAGAAGAATGCTTTGTATGGAGCCTCTGTCATATTTTTATTATAGTTTCATATTTTAATTCATCATCAAAAGAAAACAGATTATTTTAATATAACTTATAGAAATATACATTTTATATAAAACATAATTGTATTTATTTAAAGGAAAAATAGTTTTTTTACAGTTTATTAAACCATCAACAAGGCAAAATCAAATTCTTTTGATATTTTTATAAAAATATGTTCAAAGTTGAATATCATTAAAAGGAAATTGTTTACCTTCATAACCTTTATTATGTCCCATATCTTACAGTTCTTCATATTTGGAGAAAGGCCTTCACCCAAAGATGGATTCACGAAATAGTGTATAAAACATAAATTAAAATTTTTAATATGTGGAAATAAAACGGCTTATTATTATTATATTTCAGTTCATTTATAAAAATTTAAATACATTTGAGTGTGTGTGTGTTATCTTAGAAACTGTTTTGTACAGCCTTAAAGTCAAAGCTTCAACTTACAATGAGTTGAATTTGGGATGTCTTACAGCCTCACATCATCATCATGAACATTATGTTAAAAATTTAACTTTTTGTCAGTCCTCTTAAGTGGTCCACAACCATCAACATTAAAAGTTTGATTTCAAATATGGATAAACATTTGGGTGATGAAATAACAACTTCGCATTTTCAGTTCTAGGTGAAAACATTTTTTTTATATTTACATATATATTACTATCTTTGACTTCCACCCAATGTACAGTTAAATAGTCTACAATATAGTTTTTTTAATGTCATAAGATAGCAAACAAGCAGATGGCTCTCCTGATGGAAACATGGTAAAGGTGTGTTGCAATCCGTGTGGTGGGATGGAAATACCACATTCATAAATCTACCTGCTACCTTACCTTCCAAACCGGAACACGACAATGACAAGCATTGACGCTATTGCGGCAGAAATAGGTAAGGTGGAATTATCAAATACCTGGGCGAGACGTAAAACGTCAGGTTATCTCAACATATGTCATTATTCTACGGACATTGATTATTTCATTCACAACTTATTGAAAAACCTATGATTGTTTAAAATGGATTTTTTAAAACTTATTTCAAAAATGTTAGCTCAGCATTGCAAGTATACTCTAGAACAGAGCTGTCCAACGCACGGTACGTGAGCCGCATATGGCCCACAATTGTGATTGTGCAGCCCGTGAAGTATTTTAATCTACCGCAACGTAGGTACACAAAAATTTACTGCCTTTTTCATGCGGGTAAGCTGTAAGACATCTCACTACCAGATAAGCTCGCCTTTTGTACTACATAATATTATGATTTTCTTTCATAAATCCCTTAATTGTATTTGTGTGTCTTCCCTACTATGCAAGTAGGGTTATTCATCAATTTTCTTAAATTAGTATATAATTAAATTATATAACAATTTATAATTAAATATTAATGTAAATGGTATAATTTATGCAACAGGTTTATTTCCCTTAAGATATTCTGTTTTGATTTTGTCTCTTTCTTCAACATTTGGTAAATATGGTGTGATTCCTTGTGATTTTCTCTCCCTGTAGACTTTAGCCTGAAAATACATTGATAAATTATATTTCTGAGATAGACATTATCGATATTTGATCTCCTCGTTGATTGAGTGGTTAGCGAACCTGACTACACTTCAATGGAGCTTGTGTTCGATTCCCGACAGCGACAAACATTTATATGATGAGCATAGATGTTTGTATTTCTGGGTTAAGGTGTTTATTAAATATATTTGATGCCGCCCCGTTGGTCGAGTGGTTAGCTACCCTGACTACGCAATCAACGGGGCTAGTGTTCGATCCCCGACGGGGACAAGCATTTGTGTGGGAGCATAAATGTTTGTATTTCCGGGTTTGGGTGTTTGTTAAATATATTCTGGTATTTATATATGTATTTCTATGTATAATATTGTTGACTAACACCCATAACACAAGCAAATAATTTGCTTACTTTGGGGTTAGATCAGTAAGTGTAATTTGTCCCATGAATATTTATATTTGAGTATTTATATCAAAGACCTACAAAAAAATATAGACGTAGCCAAGCGCTCGTATCGTGAGTCACGAATGTGATGACGATGCAGCAATATGAAGCCGGCGGCTTACTAGTCGGCCGCGAGCTAGAGAGAGTGAGAAACGTTCTTTTTGTGACAATATTTATTTTGAAATCATGCCATCCTGTGTGATAAACAATTGTTAAAACAATTCATGTTTTGAAAAAAGTCTTCCGGGATCACTTTTCACAAGGAAGTATCCAAATTTCCATAAATTTAACAAAACTGAAATAATATTTGATATAATTTCTCAGAACACAAATTTGAAGCGGCATTGTGGCAGTGTGGTAAGTTAACATATGAATAAATTTCCCCAAACATTGGGAAATGTCCCTTTTATTAGAAAATATATGTTAATGACTTATTGTTTTAATTGGATTCACCGTACTATATATGTATATACTACATATATATGTACATATTTATAATACATGGCTCGCCGTGTTTCATGCTGTTTCGTGATTGATTCGCCAACTAGCGCTAGAAGATAACGTCATAAAATCATATACCACAACCAATCACAATGACGCAAACATATCAATATTATAATTATATATATATATATATATATATATATATATATATATATATATATATATATATATATATATATATATATATATATATATATATATATATTCGACCGCCCCGTTGGTCGAGTGGTTAAGAGACCCTGACTACGGAATCAACGAGGCTCGGGTTCGATCCCGACGGGGACAAGCATTTGTGTGATGAGCATAAATGTTTGTATTTTCGGGTTTGGGTGTGTATTATATATATTCTAGTATTTATACATGTATTTCTATGTATTAGTATCGTTGACTAACACCCATAACACAAGCAAATAATTTGCTTACTTTGGGGTTAGATCAGTAAGTGTAATTTGTCCCGTGAATCCCACGAATTATTATAAATCCTTGTTAAAGACACCCCTGTGTAACCATCAAAAATCCACCATCAAAAAAATTAAAACTTGTAAAGTTCGAATTTTTAAAGATAAATTTTATTTTTTCATGTCTAATTTTTTTAAATCATTTTTATTTTTCACTTTTATTTATATATATATATATATATATATATATATATATATATATATATATATATATATATATATATACATATATAATGTTTATAGTATATATGTGTAGTATAGTGTATATGTTTATAGTAGTATTTTGTTTTCTTATAGATTTGATTTTAATTCATTGTATGCCACGTTGAAAATTATCTTTGTTTTTAAGGGGCTGACAAGACCTAATTAGTTGAAATTGATGTTTTAAAGCAGTTTTTTAGGAAAAATTATTTGTTATAGCACATCAAAAAAAATGTATGTTAATATTCATCATATTTCAAAGACCGTGGCCGGACTCGATACATAATTGAAAAAAATTGGCTCGATAGAAAATAATTGCGAAGATTGGTCTTAAAATAATCATTAACGGTTCTATATCTTTATTTCTTTGACGTATCGGTCTGCAATTGAAAACATGAAGTCAGCATATTCATACCTAAACCGCTACCGAATCATAGTTGACAAATAATCTACACTTTTTTTTTAATTTCAATATTTATTCATTCTAAGACCCTGGCCGCCCAGTGAGCGAGCGAGCGATTACGGTGTTCACAGCGTCTTAATATTTTCTTGTTACGGTTGGCTGGAAGAAATCTCTCTTACTAGAGATAATCTCGCCCATTGTACTTATTTTCTATTATTATTGTTATGTTAGTGTTTACTGTGTACAATAAAGAATTAAATAAATAAATAAGCTCGTATTTTATTTTTCGTTTTATTTGTTAGTTTGCCAATTATCATTCTTGTGTGTACTTTCAGTTTAGAAAAGAAGTTATATATTACTATTAAAGATGAGTATTAAGCATGTATAATAAATAGTTAGCATTATAAGTAAAAAAAAATATTAAAGACCTATTGAATTATTAGTTGTAATTATTTAGAGTAAAAATGTAAAATATGCTGAAAAAGGTTTGTAAAAATATTATTCATATTGTAATTAGTGCATATTTACATGTGTAAATATGCATTAACATAATGGCATATGTAAAGTAGATAAAATAAATAAATTTCCAGACCTAAATTTGTTTGTCTTTGACGTAGGAAATAGTTATACAAATAAAATATCAAATATAATTAATATAAGTAAAACGCATTATAGTTTGTAAAATGTAGTAAAATATTAAACCAGTAAATGGAAATTTGAAAGCCAATGCTTGCAACACTAATCTCTAGCACACGTACGTAATGTTTTACGATGCTTGCAAGTGTTGGCGTTGGCTTACGCACACATGTACAAAAGTTATCTTCACCGATTTGTTTCTAATTGCTTACAATGGCTACGTCTATATTTTTTATAGGTCTTTGATTCATATATGTATTTCTATGTATTAGTATCGTTGACTGACACCCACATCACAAGCAAATAATTTGCTTACTTTAGGTTAGATCAATTCGTATAATTTGTCCAGTGATATTTATTATTATTTTATTTATTATTATTATAGTAACATTGCACTTTTTTTACATCATAACATAACAAATAATCAGATGGCTTTATTGATGGATTCAACCTATACACACCAAAACAAATCAAAGATGTTGATAGTATATTGATATCCTTATGACATAGTCTTAATGCCACATGCATAAGTGCACCGGCTACCTTACCCTCCAAATTGGAACACAACAGTGATTAGATAACAGCAGGAATAGGTAATACAATGGTACCAGAACCGGTGAGACAATACAGAACTCTACTACCAGTAGCCACAATAGTAGTGACTCGTATAGCCAATTGTTTGCCTCTTACAAACTGCTTGTCAGAACGGCAACTAGTATTTTCTTCAAAGGTGACCTTTGAAGAACAAGATATTAAAAACTTCTATGGCATAAATGTATAACACATACACCAAAAGGTTGTCTCCTTGATAATAATTTCTTATTATAGAAAACTAGCTGACCCACGCAGCTTCGCCCGCGAGTAGATTAGCATGTCGTCAAGATAGCTTTTCATACAAATTTCATCCCCTATTTCAACATTTTAAGGATTGATTTTTGAAAAAAAATTAGTCTATGACCCCGGATTTTCAGCTACTTCCATACCAAATTTCAGGAAAATCGGTCCAGCGGTTTAGCCGTGAAAGCGTAACAGACAGACAGACTTTCGCATTTATAATATTAGTATGGATTAATTTCATTCTCATTTCTGTTTATGAAGATGCATGTGCAGCAGAGACACAGCTTAAAAAGCATAACAGCTTTGCATGTCAATTACAGAAGAAAGAAACCAATATATTACATAATGTGTTTCTTTTTTACTTATGTACCATATTTGGTATAGATAAATATTACATAAAATACATGCATAATTAACCCTTCTAAAGTGGCCAGTGTAATATTATGTAAAACCTAAACCCTTTTGCGACACAGTAGGTGTAATATTATACTGAAACTAAACTTTCGCTTTAAACGAGCCAATCAACAAGAATGCTCTGCTGTATGATAGCTACAGAACACAACAACCCCCTGTGAAACAGCAGAAAAATACTTAAATGTATGTAATATTCTATGAGTCTTACAAGCTATTTAATTATGCCCATATAACGCAATGGCGCCGAATTCCGACCACTGGTTGATATGATTCAATAAATCCTTCAAAAGATAAAAAAGACTCTAAAGCACACTAGAAAAAATGCTTTTCTGAAAGATTACGATCTTTAATTTTAAAAAATGAGCATAATTTTATTCTTTAATGAATTTTGTACACTTAAATTTAAACTGTTACGGCCTGAAATAAATTGAAAGCACCGTTTTCCGACCGACTGACTACAAGTATCCCTATGTGCGACCACTAAGTATCTAGATTCCGACCAGACAAATCCTACCTAGTAAAATCAACTCTGTGTCTTACAAATAGAGTGGAAATTCGTAAATAAAACCCATTTTACATAATACTGCAGTGTTTATTGGAAATTCGGTACAAAAGTTTAAAAAAATAACTTCTATATACTTCACATGATGTAAAATCAGGAAAGTAAATTAGTTTTTATATACATGCTATGTAGTATTTAAAACTTAATTTACTGAACATGTAATTTTTTTTCACAAACTGTATATTTTCTATCCCCTAATCTAGTGTCTAAATGTAGAATTTACATCATGTTAATTTTTATAATAATAAAAATATATTACTATTATTAATGAGATCAATTAGTAATCATAATTAAGTTATATACACATATAACCAAACTATTATGTTATATACATAACGCTTTGGTAACCGTATGTATTTATGGGAGGGTTCATGGATTGTTTTCCTTTCGGAATTGATTTACTTTCGGAAAATCTTAAGTCGTAGACACTAGAATCCCACATTTTCAGACATCGAGATGGTGACAATGAAACTTTGAATATTGTCGTGATGTCCGATGGTGAAATTCGACGCCAAGAATCAATCTAAACAGTTCTTTGGAACATTCCAGATGATAGAGCCAGACTGATGCCACATCTCTACGTAACGCCAAAGAATCAAGCCGATTTAAAATAGTCTCATTATCGACGATTCAAACCGCCATACGTTGAATGTGATCAAAAGGAAGAAGCTAGTACTGAGGAGCCCCCGTCCATAAATGAGAGCAGCATTTATCAATAGCATTTATAATGTAGCAGCCTGATTAATGCTCATTTTCTTCTGCCGTATATCTTGCATCTATGTATCTTCTGGGCTTTTTCCATATTCTTCTCTGAATGTTAACCTTTTTTTATTATTCATTTTGATGTTCCTCGAATGAACACATGTAATTTCAAACAAGCATACCGAAAAAAAAGCATCTGAATTAGACGGAAACAGGGACATAGGAAACGTAACATATCCAGATTCCGACCAATCCTATATTTGCCTAATTAAGCCTCTAAGCCAAAATTTATATCAGTTATTAGTGCGTTTTCATTGACACACACTTATTAAGATCGTAATTATTATCGTAACTATGCAATTATCTACAATAAATACAAAATATACGATTTTAAAACCAAAGTGATCTTTAGAATTTAATTGGAAATAAACTGAAAAAGAGTGCAAGTTTAAACATATGTTACAAAAAATCCATTAATGTTAGCATTGGTCACGTACAGGTTTATTATATAAGCATTGCTTTTAGAATAAGTAACTGAACACGAAACACTCAGAAAGCAACATGAATTATAGAAAATTAGCTTTATTTACCAAGTGTAAAATTCCTATTACCAACCATGTGGTCTGCATTCGGAATGTTGCTATTTTGTAGGGCTCCTTATTCCGTCCATAATTAATTGTCCAATAAATCTACGAAAATACGCAATTTTTGCTTGAAAACTGAAATTTTATGATTTTAATACACTAATAAAACATTTAAAATAAATAAATGCCAAACTTACCAGAGTATTCTTCCCAAAAAACCATATGTTTTTTTACACAGATTTATGTTTTTTCAACATACAATCTAACATAAACTGTACCCTTTCGTAGTTTTTGTTGAAATGACAGAATGTCCGTTAACATTTGAAACACAAGTTTTGAGAGATGGTGTACGATAAGTGATTGAATTGAATGGGTTCCGTTTCACGCATTTCGTGCGATATTTAAACGTTTTAGCCAGTAAAAACCAAAATGGTCGGATAAGGAAAGCTAATCGGAAACCGGTGCTATTACGTTACAAACATGTAAAAAATATGTAACTAAGTTGTTGTTGACCTTTTAATTATTGACTTTAGGAAATTAACATTGGGACATTTTTATTTTAAAGTAACTGTGCCCGCGACTTCGATTCCTGTGATTTTACCCTCATAGATCCGTTCCTATCAGATTCTCAAGATAAACTATCTTATGTTCATACAAATTGGTTCAATGGTTTAAGCATGAAGAAGAGAAACAGACAGAAATACTTTCGCATTTATAATATTAATATGGAAGTGTAGATTAATCAATTCAAAATCATAAATTTCAATTCATTTTGGTTTTGTTACAAAAATAATAATAGATAACATATATGGCAAAACCAATGTTGCCTATATAATTTGGAAAATGTAGCAATACGCTAACCGCATCTGACATTGCATTAGACATAATGTCATGTCTCAATAGGCATGAAAAACTACCGTGGGATTATGATACGACCTAGAAGGCCCCCCTCAGCTTCAGATTTCCTCTATTGATGCAGCGCATTTCTAAACCTAATCCAATGATGGTTTTAATCCTAAATTACACTTATAAAATAAATATCGATGATTTGTTGGTTTGGTGTAATAAAATTTGATTTTGTATAATCCAGACACAGCAGTATAAGTTCATCCAATGGGAGAGCTGCTGGATAGTCAGCAACTGTTAATAGAATCTAATTTGTATATTGTTCCTGAAAGGTTAAATTGTAAAAGAGTATTTTTATATATTCATACCCAAAACTTTTTACATGTGTTGTAATTATCGAAGTAAGCCTCGCATTTATCTTGGTCATATCCATTCTTACTTAAACATTCATAGGATTGTTCTTGTTCCTGAAACCAATAGTGAAATTGTAAATCATGAGTAATTTACAATTATATAATCATAATAACTCGTAAAAATACCTTAAGACAAGGGTTTAGCCGAGCTGCATCTTTGTTTATTAATGTTTTCATGTTTGATATATTAATTTTCAGTATATTACAGCTAATAAGAAATTAATATTATTTTCAACTTCAAGGCAAGGTCATCGTTTTTTTAATAATTAGGCCCACTTTAATTTGTTTTTCGTTTTGCTCTACAGAAATGGAATAATGGAATTTTGAATATTCAATATTCATTTTTGACGTGCCATTGAGATTGACGTATGACGATTGACATATCCATTATCCACAGACTACCATAAAAATATAAAAATCTGTATTTTATTACATGAATTATAGCTATTTTTATTTCATTATCATAATATCTTATAGCGGCTGTACCATGGAAGATAGAACAAGGGGAAGTGAAGAGTGGGCGTGCCGCGTGCGTCACTATTATGCGCTTTTACTCTAAATTGCCTTAGTGATACTTACCATATCATTAGGAGATAGTCGTCGTGCGAAAATCTATTATACACTGAATTATGCCGTATTGTGCCATCCTTGAATGCAGAAATGATAGTAGAATACAGATGATTAAAAATGGATATATTTCATATCATTCGAAAGTACAATTTTCATTTTATTTTAATTAAATTCCTGATTTAATATAATCTCTAATAATATAATAGAAAGTCAAGCTAAAATCAGCCGTACACCTTACATATAAAGTTCATTTTAGTTCTAATTTTTCTAGAAAGATATACGTAATGACAGTCATTACGTATAGCGTTCTAGAAAGTTCTCTACTCAAATATGATCAACTGAAAACTACGGAAAAATCAATACTGCCATCTATTGTAGAATAGCGAAACTATTAAGATCTTAAGTTTCACTATTGTACAAATAGATGAGTCTATTTTGAATAGACTACAAAAGGACGTAAATACTCTTTTTTGTAGCAAAATAACATTTATTGTAACGCAGTTTGGTATATTTTTAAATGTTCTGTTTGTGTGTTTCGGATTATTGTTGTTTAAAATGAAAACGACCAATGAAACAATGTTTGCATTAGTTGTTTATATGCAATAATGCTTATTTTATGTGTGAGTATGGCGATCACGGTCCTGATACAAATGTTTGTACTTGCCAATTCCGCTTGTTCTATCTTCCATGGGCTGTACACATTGAGCCAAGGTGTTGGGCCAAGTGTTGGGTCAATATTAAATGTTTCTGTTTATACATTGGCTGTGTTGGGCCAACTGTTGGGCCAACATTAAATGTTTCTGTTTATACATTGGTGTATTGACCATTCTGCATTGGCTCTTTAATAAAGATGGACGTAGAATCTCTTACAGCCGTAAGAGTTGTCATTAAAGATTCCTTTTTCTTTTTTAGTTCAATAACAGGAATACTTAACTTTTTTTATATCATAAGATAGCAAACAAGCAGATGGGCCTCCCGATGGAAAGAATCAACCATGGCCTATAGACACCAAATATGTTAATGGTGCGTTGCTATCTTGTGGCGAGGTTTAATGCCACATGCATAAGTTTACCGGCTACCTTAACCTCCAAACCGGAACACGACAGTGACTAGCACTGACGCTATTGCAGCAGCAATCTGCTATACGTTTCTAAGCATCATTAACCTGAAATAAAGGTATTAAAAATGGTATTTTTAATAACCTAACCTAATACCTAATGTCATCTGAAACAGTGCACTGCTCTGAACCTCCTCTTTCACCAATGAGGCAAAACAAGGCGAAACGAGACAAGACGAGAAAGGATTAAAAAATAACTAGTATTGACTTGAATTCAATACGAACAACATGTATTCGGAATTAGGATAGATTCCATGTAATAATTCCGTATAAGATACTGAAAATAATAATTCCTTTATACTTTAAAATCAGTCCAAATCTCATAAATATGTATCGATAAGTAATTATTATTTTCAATATGTTACAGAATTTCTCGATAAAGATGATCATATTTAATAGTTGTGGTGTAATAATGAGAAAGTTTCAATTCATAAGGGACATTCATCATCATCAGTCATTCATTCATTGGTTCATTTCGATACATTCCTATGAATTGTAAAACCTCAGTGTTTGTTTACGCCATCGTAACTCGGGAAAAACAATTTAACTCACGCGCAACACAACCGCCTTTACTGACGTATGACAATGAACTGAATAAGAGGCCAACGTGTGAACACCGTTGACGGAGCGCGCCAAGATCCTTTGATGTGCGCACGAAAAACCGACAAGATTCGCTTGGCCAGCCAATGTTGGCGCCAACTGCCAACATAGCGCCAAGTACCCTTCTACACGTTGGGCCAATATGTTGGCCCAATACTTGGCCCAATGTGTACAGCCGGCTTTAAAGTTATTTGATTTTATCAATGTTATATCACGGGTGTAAATCATGACTTATATTTTATTAGTAACGATTATTGTCACAGTGGGTGCATTTCATTGCGCATGTTACATCGCCGCGCAGTGATTACAATTTATAAGTGATTAGTAAAGTGCGTAAAGTCCCTGTGAAATGAAATCACACTCGCGTAGAGACGGTTTCGATGCATATAACTGGTGTGACATAAAGCATAATATTATATACTAGTCTATGGTGTGACCAAGGAAGTTATATTCTACCTGGAAGGTCCACATGTACCTCAAAATCGTTCCGAAGAGTACCACGACATGAGTGGAGTGTGTCTCTTTCTACTAGGGTGTCCATACATATTTGTGCAACAGGACAATTTCATTCTAAAAAAGCGGAATAGAACTGATATGGACAGCTACGATAAGTCCTGGATAGCACCCACGGCTATCAATTTTTGAAAGTCGTGTAGGTTAACAATGTCTGTTATCGCTCTTATTGACGAAGGAAAATGCACATTCATAATATGTTGTTTTGACTCACTCACTCACTCACCCATAATTTGCTAACTTTAGGGTTAGATCAATTCGTGTGATTTGTCTAATGATATCGTATTATTACGACAGGCTGTAGTGAGGTGGAGGGGGCCGGATTGCAACTATAAATGCTAGCATATTAGTAACGTGCCGGGCCGCAACACATTGACTAGTTTAGTGTACAGTTAACTACCGAACTGCATGTTAAGGCTAGTTCTTTGTGGCCTTTAATCGTTCTTAACCCATAATTTCTGATTTTGTAAATGCATACTTAAAACACGGAGAAAATTGTGTGCGCTCAATTCCGCTTTGCAAATTTGCCGCACTTTGGCCCGGCATAGTGTACGAGAGTTTATATAAAATCTATCAAAGTGATCTAGGCGAATTTTTGCGAAGCACCCTGACCAGCTGCGGCCCATCTTACTGTGTTAGAGCGTAAAATAGGATTATTAAAAATAATAAAAGTTAGAATAATTTTACTTGATATGTAACTGAAATAAATAGCTAAATTTGTTTTCATACTGAGCTGTTTCACGGGTAAAAAGTGTGGTAAAAAAAAAATCGGTTGTCTGTAAAGTTGGTTTACAGACGATAGTTGAACGTGACAACGTCTTAAGCTCTCGCTTGTACTCCAAGCCTTAAACGGAACGCCTCAGAGCGAGGTAACGCCGCATGAGTCATGTTTTTTCGTGCGTGCAGCCAGCTCTATCGAATTATAAGACGTTGTCACGTCAAAAATCTTTGCATGTGTGATCTTTCTGCCGAATTGAGCATTATACATACAGATAAAAGATCAAAATACTCTTCTAGAAAATGTATGCATTAATTACGGACAGATGACAATTACATTACATTGCTTTAAAATTTGTTCGAGTGAAGCAGTCCAGCGATACTGAAGAATCAATAAAACGTAGAGGATACGGTGAGAAATATTGCAAAGTCTTAATGCCAGTCTACTGACAGGGTCCTGGATAAAACACTTCGGTTCCGGTTCCAACGTTCAAGTTCAAAATGTCCAATTCCCAAAATATACAACATTTTCAAAATGCCTATTGCCTAAAATGGTCCATTTTTCTCCATGTTGGTCTCATGCTCCTTTGAAGAATAGGCCAACTGCCGTTCTGCCAGGCAGGTCGTAATAGGCGACTTATTGGCTATAAGTGTCACTACCATCGTGACTACTTGGTGGTAGAGTTTCGCAACGTCTCGCCCGGGTATTTGCTACCATCGCAGAAGCTATTCCTGCAGCAATAATGTCAATTTTATATCATAAGATAGCAAACAAGCAGATGGGTCTCCTGATGAAAAGAGACAACCATTACCTATAAACACTAAAGATGTTAATGGTGCGTTGTTATGTATTGACGAGGTCTAAGGCCACATGCATAAGTTTACCGGCTACCTTACAATCCAAACCGGATCACGACGATGACAAGCATTGATTCTATTGCGGCGCAAATAGGTAAGGCGGTGGTGCCAAATACCAGTGCGAGATGTTGCGGAACCACCTAGTAGTCACGATGGTAGTGAAATTATTTCTTGTCAAGAGTTAAGTAAACTTTTTGACAAGCAGTTACGCTATTGCGACAGGAATAAA
Organism: Apodemia mormo; assembly: GCA_036924255.1. Lineage (NCBI taxonomy): Eukaryota > Metazoa > Arthropoda > Insecta > Lepidoptera > Riodinidae > Apodemia > Apodemia mormo. The sequence continues at coordinate 5,981,046 of JAUPFN010000025.1, forward strand.
TAAGACGGTGGTACCAGACCCGGGTGAGATAATGCAGAAATCTACCACCTAGTTGTCATTGTCGTGCTCCTGTTTGGAGGGTAAGGTAGCTGGCAGACTTGTGCATGTGGCATTCCAAACCCGCCACACGGATGGGAACGCACCATTTATATCTTTGATGTCTAAACGCGATGGTTTCTCTTTCCATCAGGAGAGCCGTCAACTTGTTTGCTATCTTATAATATAAAAAACAAATATTCATTTTAAACACTAATCATCTAGACTAATAACAAGTAGTTTTTTCGTTTCACATCTGTAAATTATATTGAATTTGGCTGATAAAAACCGTACATACTAAAGGAGAGTGTTCTGTAGTTGATTTTAATACCAAATATGTAAAACAATTAGGTATTTAAATATTGAGCTAATTATCCTATAACATGTTTATAGTCATACGGACGCCCACGCATAGATACCATTTTTATTCAAATTATCCTTTATAGGCACTATTGAAGTTCATTATTTACAAACAGTGATTTGCTGAACTCGTGACTAGACTTATTAGTTATTAGTCACCGCCCGGATGATAACGGAGCTATCACTCGCTGTCACGGGATTCGTGGGATTCGAAGAAATAAAAGTGACCGTATTTTCTGAATATTACTCTACTAAATTTGTTGTGGTTGACAACTACATAATAGTCAAGCAATATTTGATAACGTCATTTTCCTCTCTATTATACACCCGAGTAAATTTTCCATTATACGAGGAGTAAATTTTCCTTAAAGTAATCCTAAAAAACTGGTATTTTTCATTTTGTGTTTTTTTATCTTGTGCGCTTATATACACCCCAGTACACCCGAGTAAATTTCCTTTAAGTAATCCTAAAAAACCAGTATTTTTCATTTTGTTTTTTTTTATCTTGCGGGCCTGTTGTCATCTAAAGAAAGCAATATTTTATTTATTTATACTTATTTTAGTTTACTTTCTTTCGTATTAAAACAGGGCGGTTACAAGCTAACATTATAATATTCGACCAGGGTGGGTTTGAGATCACCTATTTTAGCAAGTGAATTAAACAAAATTCTATCAAGAAAACGTGTGGTCGTTAAATGATGAGATGCATCTTTATCTTTCTACAACATCAGATTCTAAATTATACAATCATGAAAGCATCATTGAGATCATAGTAAGCAAAATATTTTATAGCTTTAAGTGTCCGAATGTGACCACATGGCCGCTTTCGAGCGTATTAGATATTTATATACTTCAGTTTGCGACCACTGGATTTAAAAAGAAATATAAGCTAAAAAATGATGTCACTACAATTTTCCAACAAACAATGTTCTATAATTGAAATAATAACGCTTCTTGTTTGAGTGTAACATTAGTATAAGGTAACAAAAGGTAACTTTGTTCGCCACCCGGTGTGGTATTTTTATTGCAATACGCGACACATAAACACACCATTAAGTCATCACCCGAACTCGGGCACTATTTTCAGCTTTAGCAGATAGGTTTAAATTTATGATTTTCTTGTTACATAATTATTCATTGAATATTCAATACTTACTGTTCATTGTTTTCTCATGAAAAAATGCTATTATCTTTAATTAAGAAACCTAGGCCCTCAAGTGGTCGCATACTAGAGGCGGTCGCGTTACCGACGCAATGACCCTATATTACGTTTGTATGTTTAATTAAAAAATATCTTAAATAACACTAAATGATTAAGCTTACAACAGGGAATATAGATGGAATAGCATTTGGTTTCAGTGTTGATCTTATCTTATGGATTATTAAATCCTCGGATTTAAAATGACGGCTGCAAATTAAACTGTAATATGATTTTTTTTTCTGAAATGGAACAACCTCAATCCACCGTTGTCGAAGAATCTCATTTCTTGGGAACCTGCAAGAAAATAATGAACAAGAGGTTAGGTATCTACTACTAGTTAACAGTTACTACCAAAAAGTATGTAGGTAATGTATTTAGTTACTACAACACAATGATTTTAGTATTAAATAACAAAATTACGTAAAGTAGGTTCTTATTTGATTACGATGACATTCCTTAGGGACGTATTATGAAATGTCAGATTGAATTGTAATTTCTTTGTATTCACATGTCCGAATTTTTGTGTTATTATTGCTACCCTACTTAAGAAACTTGTAAATACAATAAAAAACTTACTCAAAAAATGAAATTCCGCAACCAGCATACGCTTCACTATTATAGCACTTAACGCTACAATTTTTCACCGTTTTACAACAGAAAAAACTTATAGCAGTAAGCAAAAAGAGGACTTTATGCTTTAACACACTTTAACTTAAAGTATCAGCTATATTTTTAAATAAAGCGCGCCAAAGCGTACGGCCACCTGAGTGTTGCCGTGCATAGTTTACAAATTACTACTAATTCTACTGATTTGAGAAAACAGTTTTTACCTTGCATAAATAATTACGTAATAATAAGCACATTTAAGAACTCAATATGTTAATTACAATACATTTTATGCTAATGTATCTATAAACGTGTATGAATAAAAGGGATTTAACGGTTACCGTATATATAAAAAATCTACCATCCGAAAGTTTTATTTACACTGGCAATTGCAAGAAAGGGATAACATCCACTCATGTCGTTGTCTCGCTCAGAACGTTTTTCCCCTCTGTTAAGTAAGAAGCAAATGTCAACTTTATTGCTAACGAGATAAAGTACAATTTTATTTTTCAAATATTGCTTCGTAGTAATTCCAGATATTGTATATAAGTTCCTTGGGTGTGACACATGAATTATTTTAAAACAAGTAATATAACCAGTGATGCGTGAAATGAGTCATGCCTAATAATTAATACTAACGCAGAATTGAATTTCGCTGGGCACACCCACTATAATTTATTATAACCAAATATGCTGCCTTTTTAAACAAGATGAAAAATTAACGAAAACATAAACTCAATGCACTGTACTAGACGTCAGTGACTCAATGTATAATTATTATTACCCAAGGAAAGTTATTTCTACCCAGAATGTTCACACGCGTGACGCGCTTCAAAATCATTCCGAAGAGTACCACGACATTGGTGGGGTGTGTCTCTTTCTACTAAATAAAGCGCCAATCGCCATATATAAGTGCGGCCATGCGTAGTTTGCAAATAACTACTAAGTAATTCCAGTTATTTGAGAAACAGCTTTGCATTGCATAAGTAATTACGTAATAATAAAAATAAGCACATTTTAGAACTCACTATGTTAATTACAAAACATTTTATGCTAATGTATTTATCGACGTATATGAATAAAAGGGATTTAACGATTACCGAATATATAAAAATCTACTATCAGATATTTTTATTTACACTGACAATTGCAAGAAAGGGACAACGTCCACTCTTGTCGTTGTCTTGCTCAGAACGTTTTCCCCTCTGTTAACTGTTAAGTAAAAAATAAATATCAACTTTATGAGTAAAGAAATAATGTACATTTTTATTTTAAAAATATTGCTTCGTAATAATTCCAGTTATCGTATATTATAAGTTCCTTGAACGGAACAGACAGTCGTTTTGTTTTCTACGGGCAGTAGTGACTTCGACAAGAAAATGACCAATGGACATTGTTGCTTTAAGACAAAACTACCTGTGATTGGTCAATTATTAGTAATGCGATAAATATTCTGTAAATGAAATCCAGCCATCTAAATTTACGACGCGAGAGTTGAGTGTTGAATGAAGTCTATTTTATTTATTAAAACTTTTAATTTTTTACAATGTTATTTCAAAAAAGTGCCTAGATATATCAATTAGTTTTACTAAGTGTATGTTATTGTATTCGTATGCCTTAAAATGTCGAAAAATAAAATTGCAGCACGAATCGACAGCCAAAACGTTGAAATTAAAACTAAGGTATGTGGGAGAAAATGTTTGTATTTCTTTACTTCTTATCCTATATTTACTTTACCAAAAACATTTCTCAGATCTAATAAATAAATCCAATAAGAAATTACTATTCAAAATCTAATCATCAGTATTTAATACCTATGCAAATGAAGAAGACCATTCAATCAAAATAATAGTTACAAGTTGTGTGATTGAAAGAACAAGATATTGTGGTAATTATGACTATAGGCATGGTCTGTACTATGTTTGTAATTGCTCTTCCTTAATTGTTATGCCCTAGTTAGTATTAAAAATAATAAAATTTATTGTCAACAACTAATTTCATTTTAAAAGAATTTTAATTAGGTTTTAATTTTTTATGGTTATTGGTTAGAAAGGTTACTTCATTTTTGCATTATGTTTTTAGTTTGATGCAGAGTTCCGCCGTTTCTCACTTAATAGAACTGAAAAACTAGCTTATGAAGATTTCAAAGCCTTAATTGAGAAATTGTATAGATTGCACGATGTAGCTTTTCTAATAAGTTACACAGACCCTCGTGATGGAGACCTACTTCCTATTAACAATGATGATAACCTTGCTAGAGCACTACTCACAGCCCGGCCTCTTCTCCGAGTAATAATACAACGGAAAGGTAAGCTTAGTGAATAGATTTTATATTGCTTATTTCAATGATTAAAGAAACTAGATTTTATAGTTATAGTAGAAGAATGTAAAAAGATAAATAGACAGTTAATTTACAAGTATTTGTAAATGAATATTAATGATTGAAACTTCAATGTTGTTTAAAATTTATTTAAAACTAACCAGCTATTAGCCACAGCTCAGCGTTTAATCATATTTCTTCTATTTACATAAAAACTATAAATATTGTGATAAATGGTAACTTATGTGTTAGTTTTGAATGTAAACTAAGTGTATAAGCAAGATACTAAATTTCATTTTAATCTATTCAACCACTGGGGTATGAATTATTAAAGAACTCACACCTTATTTCATGACTTTCCTGCCATACATACTTCCTTTAGTGTAATTACTGGCACCCTTAACATGTTATGTCTCAGGATAGGCAACACATAAATGATTTACCTGGGCTAATTCCAGGTAAACTAGTTTATGATTGACGACGTCAACCACTAACCATCAGGTGGCACGTCTGCCAGTTTGCTTATTCAACCAATATAAGTGATTCCACATATAAACAAACAACATCATGAGACTTATCCTTTCATATCCTATGGTGAAAAAAAACTGTAGTCAAAGATCCATAGATAAAATTTGTGTGTGTGTGTGTGTGTGTGTGTGTGTGTGAGTGCGTGCGTGCGTGCGTGCGTGCGTGCGTGCGTGCGTGCGCGCGCGCGCGCGCGCGCGCGCGCCATATGTAAACCTCTCATAACTTTTGAACGGCTCGTCAGATTTTATCGCAGTTGGCGCCATTCGAAAGGGCTTGACCGTACTTAGATTTTGAATATACGTTGGACTGATTCGGACCTGTAGCTTTTGATAAATCTTAAAAAACTACAAAAAATTTTTGTTTTAAATGTGGTTTTTTGCAATAACTTTTAAAATGCTGTGCCGATCAATTCCAAAAACCAATCAACTCTTAACATCAAAAAACTACGTCGATCGCTGCTAGCCCGGTCAAAATCAATTGATTTGTTCGTGAGTTATCGTTGTCGAAAAAAAAACAAAAAAAATGTTTTTTCGAAATTACATCAAAATTCCTACTTGAATCGACTTGAGAACTCTTTCAAGGCCTAGAAAACTGTGTTGAATGCCACCAACCGCGTGAAAATTAGTTTATTCATTCAAAAGTTATTGAGGTTTGAAAATTCAAAAATAGTGTTTGAGTTCGGAGAGCTCAAAATGACACGAAAATTATATTTTTGAGCTCGAAGAGCTCAAAAACGTATTAAAAGCAATTTTGTGCGCTTTAGTATGAAATTAGCGGGAAATTGCAGGAATAGGCTTTAGGCTTAACTGTTTTTTTTTTATTTTCTTTTCTTAACTTTGTGACATTAGAGTAGTTTTAATGCAATTCTGAAATATTTTCCTGGACTTTTAAACGAAAAACTTTCTTTTGATACAACTCTAAAAAAACTGATCACAGCTCCAAAAATTCTCTATAGTCACTCCTTGGATGATACTTTTGGAAAGAAGTTAAATTTCAAAATATTGATTAATAAACTGTTATTTTAAACTCGTCGAAAAGAAAAGAAATGATGAATGTAATTGAACCAAAATACAAATAAATTTTGAAGCGATAAAGAGAAAAGTAAAAAATCTTCATATTTTACAATTCTTTGTTTATCATTTTTAAGTCAATAAATTATTCAATCAGCAACTAACATAAAATATTTGTGAAAAACTTGAATTAATACATATTTTCTTCATATGTTAGAGGTTTTTGTGGAAAATTATCAATAAATCCACGCCGACCTGATGATTTCTGGGCTAACAATAATTCATTTCCCTCTTCACTTAAGGTTTTGGCTGCTATCTTGTGTTACTAATATTAAATAACTCTTTCAACTTATCCTTATAAACAGTTTCATTTTTGATTTGCGTGGATGATTGTTTTCGTTTATAACTACGCTGCAACTTTCCACCTTTCGAATATTCTCAATAACTTATTGTTGGCATTTAGAGTTAAAGAAGTAGGAATTTGAGCCTTTTTCCATTGTTCTTAAACCTCGGTCACAGTAAATAAAGCACTTTCTTCAATACTACATTTTTGTACTTAATGATCATAGAAAAATTAAGCTAAAACGTCCCTAATAGTTGGAAGTTTACGTCCAACAAGACCACTTATTGGAAAACCAATTAAATAATTTTCTTTATCCATTTTTTATAATCGATTTTATTCATTCAAAAAAGTACTCAGTTACGAAATAAATTAGAGAAAAATAAATATTGGTCAACAAATAATTGGACAAATAACACATGAAAAAAGAATTCTAGGATAAGAATTAATTAATTACAAAAAAATAAAATACAATACAATAAATAAAAAATAAAATACAAGCCAAAATATTCACAAAGACCGAATTTGGAGGTAGGAAAAATGGGTAATTATTACCCAAATCTAAATAGCTTGGTTAGAACGTCGCGAAACAAAGAGCGTTGCAATGCAAGGTGGTTAGATACTAAGGGAGAGGGCGTCCTTGAACCATTTTTGATGGTATAGTAGTAGTGAAGTTAATTAAGAACAAATAGTACAACCAATGTCTTCTTTGTTTCGCGCTTCGATCATTTTAACAGTGAAACTAGCTTCGATAAATAATAAAATTATATTAGCACATTTTTATGAAAATAATATTTTAATTTTTATGATAATAATTTAAAATACATAATATTATGAACTTATATATATGTATATATATATATATATATGAAGTTAACTTTACAATTTTTAACCTTGTATGACGCCTTTTAAAAAGATAAATTTTGATATTTCTCTTGTGCACTTATGATTAGCCGAAGATAGTTATGGCCAATTGCACTAACATTGTCTTAGCTCAGGACAGTCCAGAATAGTATGCTGTCACATTCTTTTCGTTTAAGATAATAAGTGACAGCATATTACTTAGGATTATCTTAAGCTAAGACAGTGTTAGTGCAATTGGCCATTGTGTAATAGACGGCAAGCCTAACGCCAACCGGGCATTTTTCAATCCCGAACAACATTGTTTTTATCAGAAAACTGAAAAACACATTTTTTTAATTGCCCGATCCGGGAATCAAACTTGGGACCTTATCTGGTCAATGCCGAAGCCGGCCCACAATACCACAGAGGCTCTTTTAACAGTCTTACCCAATTTAATATTATTCATTATGCTATTACTTCAAAACTAGAAACCTTTCATTTTTGAGATTTATGTTAAATTATACAACAATTGAGCAGCTAATTTTGAAATAATTGGTTATTTTCACTTTCTGAAGCAAATTACTAATTTCAAAAAAGTATTTTAATAAACACATAACACAGGTCAACAAAAAAATTTTTTTTTTCTGAGTCTGTTATTTAGTGACCATTTTCTGATTATATACATCGAATAGTAAACAGAAACGCTATTAACAATCAATAAACTTTGCTTTTGTACTTTTGGGCCTCATACAAGAAAGTTTTGATTTTCACAAAGTAAATACCAATACTATTCATTTTCTAAAGCTTTTTTGTATTCTTTTTTGTATTCTTTTTTGTATTTTTGTGTTTAGTTATGCCGTATTTTATAATTAAATTAATAAAAATATATAATTGATAACTTGTTTTCCTTTTAAATATAATTGAAATTTAAAAATAGAGCTTTTCCATAAAATTTGAATTTTCGTGCTGGTAGCTACAAAAGCAAACTTTATTAGATAAAAATATTTTTTCATTCTTTAGTTAGGCATAAGTAATCAGAATCAGAGGTACAGAACTCAGACTCAAAATTCATGTTGACCTGTGTAATATTTATACATGATTAATTCTATCTTTTTCAATATTATCCAATAGCAGTCTAGCAGATTACTCACTTGCTAGAAAGAGATAGCCATCACATATCTGTGAGGAGAGACCGTTAATTTGCATAAGTTTACTAGCTGTTGCCCGCGACTTCGTTCGCGCGGACTTCGTTTACTCCGCACAGCCCCTCCCCTGTAGGATAGCGTGATAATATATAGACTATATGTTGACCCGACGTGTTAGTAATATTCATGCAAAATTTGGAGTAAATCCATGCAGTACTTTTTGAGTTTACCCCGGACATACATTGACTTTCCTACGATTTTATTATATGTATAGATTAGCTACTTTACCCTTTAAACCAGAACCGGACAGAGATACCCAGAGATAAACCAGGCAAGACGTAGCAGAACTCTACAACATAGTAGTTACTTTGAGAGTGCTGCCTGTCTGTATAGCAGATGGTTTATTCTATTAAAGGGACTCTGACTAACACGAGTAAAAATATTGTATCATCTTTATGACATTAAATCAAGGGAAGATCCCTTGATTTAATGTCATAAAGATGATACAATATAACAAGAGAAGAATTCAAATGAAGAATATGCTTCCTAAATCTGTGCTCCCCGACAAGTACAGTCTGGAGATCTTCAAGCGAAGAGTGATCAGGTACCTTCTAGGGAAGCGCGTTTTATCTGAGGCCGCATCTTAGCTTACCATCAGGCGAGATAGTGGTTAACCGCTTTCCTATCAATAATAAAAAAAATGATGTGGTGTCGTGGGACACCAGGTAGGAACGAAGTTCCTTTGTCTAAACGGCACTACTCGCTTGTGTATGCGACTGTCGCGCCTGCGCACGTCTCATTTAACGGTTTTATTCCACACACTTTTTTCCACGGATTTTTTCTTACGGTTTTACTATCACATTTTTTTCAGTTCGGTCGCGTAGCAAAATCCCTATCCCCTCCAAGCCTGCCGTAAGGAACTTCGTTCCAAAAAAATCATCATCAAGAAATAGTATCAAATTTTTTAATTTGTGTGGACTGACCACGCCACCAGGTTATATTCCAATAGGGAACTTTTTTATATGTACCATTAACCACCACCATTAACAACTTTCGTATCTTTAGGCGATGGTTTCTCTTTCCATTGGGCAGCAGACAGCTCTGTCTGCTTGTTTTCTACTTACATCTATGTAAACCTAAATTATTACTGAGTACTTAGGCTCCACCTTTACCCAATTCAGTAAAAGGAAGTTATGTATATGGGTCACTCAAATGAAGTCGTGCAAAACAGCTAGTCTTTGATATGCATAGAGTGTGAAGATTCAATAAAAGCGTGATGAAGATTTCTGAACAAACATTAATTATTTCAGTTTTATTGTGCTTTTCTAACACATTCAATCAATGGTGTCTGCATATTATATATTTTTTAAGTAACAATTCATCATGTGCTCGTTAAAATTTGTACTTTATTGCATCCCATTATGTTTCATTTTGTAACTGTCACACATGGAACATGAATTTCTATTGTTATGCCTCATTACCATAGAATGTGACACTCCTATGGTTTGATGGATATTGTGATGTATTAGGACCTGTGTATTGTATGTGAACATACCATTTCCTCTATAATTGTGTTATATCACAGTTACACTACATATAAAACAGTAACTCAAGTTGCTACAAATAGTCAAAACTTAAAAGAATTTTTGAAAAAATTATCTCCCTGAAGTTTTAAATTCAGGATAGCAAGACTTTTTAACTTTTGCTACGTTAATAATATTATGAAGTTACTGATTTTGCCCTAATTTCCGAAAATCGAGTTTTCAGCAAATCTCCACCTTTTTGAGGTCCTAGGAATCTTTTCCTACTATTTTCACGATAACGTCAGTATGTCTGTATGTGTGTTTGTGTATGTGTGTGTGTGTGTGTGTGTGTGTGTGTGTGTGTGTGTGTGTGTGTGTACGCGTGCGTGTGTATGTAAAAATCTCATAACTTTTGAACGGCTTGACCAATCGAAACGTGATTGATGGCGTTCGATTTGGTTCAGCCAAACTAAGTCTTTCAAAAAATCTGAACCAATTCGGAAATTTGAGTAATTTTGAAAAACTCAAAGATATTCATCGTAACAATATTTTTTAAATAACTGCCAGAATAATGTACCAATTGAGTACAAAATCTAATCAGCACTTTTCATAGAAAAACTACTTCTAATGTCGCAAATTGTATTAAAATGGATTTAACCGTTCAGGCGATTGTTGGCGAATATTTTGAAAGAAATGTTTTTTCGAGAATTTTCAACCTATTTATTTTCAATTTTTTTATAATATTTTAGAACTTAAAAAACTGCATCTAATGCCGTTTCAAAAATTAAAATCAAATCAAGTTTTCAAAAGTGTGTTTGTAAGTACTTACTTATACTTCTTTGGAATTCTTCAGGCACAGGTTTACATTTGACTTTAACAAAAATTAGCAATTAGCAATAGCTTAATATGTTACAAACTTGTTTTTACAAGTGTACTTTATTTTTTACAAACCTATCTAACGATACCTCACACAAGAGGAAGGGGTAGGTACGTGAGAAAAAAAATGAACACCCACACTTTACATGTAGGGGAGCTACCCTGAAAAAAATATTTATATAAATTATATGTTATCACTTTGTTGACATGTCTTATCTGTATATTCGTGCCAAATTACAGCTTTGTAATACAAGGATCTTTGAGCTATCGTGCGGACGGACGGACGGACATAGTGAAACTATAAGGGTTCCTAGAATTTGGAACCCTAAAAGCGGCCCGGATCATAGTAATTCTAAAAACATCAACTAATCAAAAGTTTCTATAAAGGTTTGTTAGAAAAACAATTATTGGTGTTTGAGTTTCGGATTGTTTTCCATAATTCGCACTCGATACATTATCATTTCACTGATGTTTACTCAAAAAGTAAACATCAGTGAAATGAGCAATGTATTGTGTATACCAAATACGCATTTTCAAACAACCTGTATATACGTACATTTTAATCTAAATCACCGTTACGTGACATGCACAAGTGTTATAATTGCAATTAATTTTACTTTCACAAAGAAAATAATTTATCCTATGTATAATAAAAGCATAGAGTGAAGTTCATATATTATGCTGGGGCCACACTTGCGTCTATCGTCACAAAGCTTCGCGCAATGACACGATAAACGCTGAAATGACCGGCTTATCGGCTATCATCGCGAACACATGTTCCCCCGTGTTGGTCCCGAACTCCTTTGAAGAACAGGCCGACTGCTGTTCTGCTAGGCAGGTCGTAAACGGCGACCGATTTTCTACGCAAGTCACTACTGTCGTGGCTACTAGGTGGAAGAGCTCTGCATGGGCTCGCCCGGGTCAGATATCACCGCCTTACCTATTCCTGCCGCAGTAGCGTCAGTGCTAGTCACTGTCGTGTTCTGGTTTGAAGGGTAAGGTAGCCGGTAAACTTATACATGTGGCATTAGACCTCGCCACCAGATAGCAACGCAACATCAACACCTTTGGTGTCTATAGGCGATGGTTGAGAACACCAATTTGCTTGTTTGCTATCTTACGATATAAAAAAATAGAACATTCAGGTTTCGCGTGCCTTATTGTGCGGGTGGCGGTACACCAAAGGAATAGCGCGCTAACATATCGCGCTGCGTGATCAGCCTAGCGTTGTTCATTGTTCATTTCAGCCGTTGTTTTCGGTCGGTTCAGACGTATGCAGCTTTGTAAAATGGAGTGGAAAGATGAAATTCTACTGGAATTCCTCTGTACGGGATCCAAAAAATGTGAATCACAAAAAAAAAAAACATATTAGTAATTAATTTTTAGCATACAATATGTAGAAGTAAAGACAGTCGTCCATAGTTACACGTTTGGAAATGATTTTGAACCATCTTGTATTTTTGCACGATAGTTGGTGCAAAATATCGTTGCCGCTAATAAGCCACAGCTTTTATCGCGATATTTTTTTAATTTCAAATCATACATAGCTTCGACGCACATTACTTCGGGTCGATACACGCAGGTGCGGCCGAAGGTTTAGAAAAATATTCCCTCGTGGTTGTCCAAGCCCCATTTGAAGAATAGGGATCTGCCATTCTGCTAGGCAGTTCGTAAAAGGCTAACGATTGGCTATTCGTGTCACTATTATCGTGACTACTAGGTAGAGTTTAGTAACGTCTCGCCTGGGTTCGGTACCATCGTTGCTTTACCTATTCCTGTCGCATTAGCGTCAATGTATAAGCATTGACGCTAATGCGACCCGAACACTATTGTGTTCGGTTCGCATTAGCATTAGGTATCGGGTTCGGTGTGTAAGGTAATCAATAAACTGATGCATATGGCATCACCACCCCGCTTCCAGGATAGCAACGCACCAGTGCAGTGCACACATCTGAATATCTGTAGGCGGTGATTATATCTTTACCATTTAGAGTGCTTTCCTCCTTCGCTTTTTTGGTCCGGTATATTGACTACATGAGCTTCGGGGTTCGATTCCAGGGGCGGGTAAATCAAAAATGTGTTTTTTTAATTTTCAGCTAAAAACAACGTTGCCCGGGATTGTTCGGTTGGCGATAGGCTTGCCACCTATCAGTTATCACATTGTAGGACCAAAATATCTTCGTCGTGTACTCGTAGGTGTACTCGTTGTACCTCTGCCTACCTCTTCGGAGATACGGATGAAGGCATGAAGATTTTTTTTTATTCCGAGTGCAAATACTTCTTTGCAAATTAACGTACGTAGTAAATTAAACTCGCTGTTAGAGCGTCATCTGCTTGTTTGCTATGTGATATAAAAAACCCACGTCAATACACCTCATAATCTAGACTAGATTAAATTTGAAGATAAGTGGTATTAAACGAATCTATCTGTTTAGTATGATTCCTACTATACAGTACGCAAAAAAATCTAGCCCGATCGTCAAAGGCATTGTTTGGTAGCTTAATACAGTCTGCCTGGCAGCTGGTCTATTCTTCAAAGGAGCTCGAACCAACACAGGGCCGGGGAAAGAATCTATACATATAATAAAATCGTAGGAAAGTCAAAACTGTACATTGAATATTATTTTAAAAGAATACTTCGGGGCGTGAACTACAATCGATACCGAAGCCAAAAATGTAGTTTTTAGAATTTTTGTCTGTTTGTCTGTATGTCCGGGGTAAACTCAAAAAGTACTGCATGGATTTACTTCAAATTTTGCATGAATATTACTAACAGGTAGGGTCAACATATAGGCTACATATTATCACGTTATCACCTACGAGGGAGGAGCAGTGCGGAGTAAACGAAGTCCGCGCGGATGAAGTCGCAGGCAACAGCTAGTATATAATATGTAACACAATTTTTATTTCTTATTTCATATGTTTTTTATGTTAGTTTTTGCCTTTTTATGCACCTTTTTAGGTACCTTTTTTAGGGTTCCGAAGTCTATGTCTGGACAATGGATTCTATGTGGTTATCCTAAGGACGTTAAAAGATATAAATATACTCTATATTATTGAATATTGTCCGTCCATCCGTCAGTAGCTTAGCTCGAAGTTTTTTAGTAATAGAAAGTTGCAATTTGGCATGAATGAAAGCCATATTAGTGACGCCGACACAATGATAAAATTACTTTAAAAAATCGTGAATTTTCAACAACCTCCTCTACACATAAAGTAGATGTTCATTTTTTTCTCCCCTTCCCCTTGGTGTGGACTGTGGGGTATCGTTGGATAGGTCTTACAAATATAGCGAGTTTATGAGAACAATAATTTTTCGATTATTGCGTTTGTAAAATATTAGCCTTTAAAAGCCTGTATTCGATTCGTAACAAAAACTTCGTTTTCAAGTTTTTTCAGAGCAATATTGTAATAATGTAAGCAGATTATTCGAAGGATATTACAGTTTTTGCAAGATTATTTCGATTTACCGCAGGTTCAATATCTGATAGGTAAACGATTGCGGCGCGACGATTTATAGTGTTTTTAAAATAATTCGTCTAAATAAATGAGTTCATATAACTGACTTAAAAAAACAGCATATTGAGCATTACCTTAATTCACATATCAATATACATATAATAAAATCGTAGGAAAGTCAAAACTGTACATCGAATATTTTTTTAAAAGAATACTTGGGGCGTGATCTACAATGGATATCGAAACCAAAAATATAGCTTTTAGAATTTTTGTCTGTTTATCTGTTTGTCTGTATGTATGTCCGTGGTAAACTCAAAAAGTACTTCATGGATTTACTTCAAATTTTGCATGAATATTATTAATAGGTCGGGTCAACATATAGGCTACATATTATCACGCTATCACCCACGGGGGAGGAGCTGTGTGGAGTAAACGAAGTCCGCGCGGACGAAGTCGTGGGCAACAGCTAGTAATAAATATTTTAGGTTTCTATTGAAATACTTGCTGGTGAAAAAAAATGTTTAATGACCTGATTTTGTATTTTTTTAATATCTAACAACAATATTTTCGTCATTTTGGCTCTGTGTTGTACTTTAGGACCATATATATTATATGCTGTTGGAAAAATGTATAAATTAAAATATTTAGGCACATATTACAATGGTTGTATTCGTCCTGCAAGATAAACCTTTGCCTTTTGTACTAATTTTGTCTTTAGTTTTACTTTTGATACAATAAATGGTTAAATAAATAAAAAATAAATCTAACGCCTATTTTTGTACAACGCTATGAAGGGATTATCTTCGTATGAAAAAACCGTTATCAAAATTTATATTCTAGCTCTGTATTGCAATAATCAAGACTTAATCTTGCAAAAACTGTAATATTCTTCGAATAATTTGCTCACATTATTGCGATATTGCTCTGAAAAAACTTGAAAACAAGAAGTTTTCGTTACGAATCGAATACACGCTCTTAACGTGGTTATTACACAAATTAAAGTCGAATTTCGACTACTTGTTTAATAGAACGTGTAATTTGTCCAGCGATATTTATTTTCATGTCATCGAAGTGATAATATTTATTTATTTAATTTATCCCTAGTGATGATTGTTCTAACATTCTAAAGGTAAATTTTTCATAAAGATACATGGTGTATTAATTAGTGCAGGTCTGTTGAGTTTGAATAATTTATACGCAATTTACGGTTACGTGCTCGCGCGATCGCACTAACGTACGGACGAACTTATTATATTGAAATAAATAAGCAGCAACTGATAAACATCACATTATACTAACTAAACGGTAGAGTTCATCTCGCACGGGCTTGGTAAAAATAAGAATAATATATTGCCAAGAAATATTAAACATTGTTTTATATGTCATAAGATAGCAAACAAGTAGATGGGTCTCCTGATGGAAAATAGTCAACCATCGCCTATACACACCAAAGATGTTAATTGTACATTGCTATCTTGTGGCTAGGTCTAATGCCACATGCATAAGTTTACCGGCTACCTTACCCTCCAAACCGGAACACGACAGCGACAAGCACTGACGTTATTGCGGCAGGAATAGGTAACGCGGTGGTACCAGACCCGGGCGAGACAATGCAGAACTCTACCACCTAGTAGTCACGATGGTAGTGACTCGCGTAACCAATCGGTCGCCTTTTACGACCTGCCTGGCAGAACTGCAGTTGTTCTATTCTTCAAAGGAGCCCGGATCCAACACGGGGAATATAGTAACATGGGAGTGTGGTTCTGCAATGTCACGATCAAATTCTGGTACCCGTCTCAAAATACTTATTGATTTTCTTTAGTTGGTTTTATTATCAACGGACGAAAAAACGGACGTTATCAGTTTGACATGTACGTATGTAATATTGTTGGAATTGGATAATATTTGAGTTTGATGATTTATTTAGGCGTCCAAGCACGTGTACAAAATTTCGTAAGTGTATGTATGTTTGTCCACGATTTTCTCGGAAACTAAAAGCCATATTGAGATAATTCTTTTTTTATTTAAACCAGGTATATTTCAAGTTAAAGAACCGTCAAGGTTCAACAAAATCGACTTAGCTGTTTTTGAGATAGGTATTCATACCTATATTTGATATTTGAAGTCAGTTTAAATTTTTAAATTACTATTATCGATTTTCGGTTTGTTTATGTTTTTTTTCTTTCTTTCTTTTGATTATAGACCGGGATTCCAGGAACACTCTTTTTTTTATTAATAACAAGCTGAATTTTTGTGAACACCTTCGTGTTGACGAGACAACCATCTTTTCTATCTTCGAAAAATCTCAAATTGGGGAAAAATAAAATTATGGGATTTTGAAAATTTTGATTCGGAGAAGGAAACATATTTATTTATAACAAAACAATAGTTATTTTTTTTACTTTAATCGCTTGATTATATTATGAAAAACACGATGAAACTTTTGTCCTACATATTCGATGGTTTTTCTGGCCAGTCCTCCACTCTAAAGTTTCGAAATTATGAGATTTTTAAATTGATATTAATCAATTTAATAACAACCTAATTTTCTCACAACAGCCTGTTAATTAATATTGTTATTCAAGGGTAACATTGTCCTACACGTAAAGTAGAAACTTTGCTTAGTCCAACACTCTAAAGTTTTCTTTTTTATCTATCTTTATTAGTTACCCAATTCTAGATTTTTCGAAGATAGAAAAGATGCTTGTGTCGTCAATACGAAGCTGTTCACAAAAATTCAGCTTGTTATTAATCAAAAAGAAGTTTGTGCCTGGGATCCCTTAGGCGTATCATCTAACGTTTGCAATTCGCCAGCGATCAGCGATGACTCTTAAACGTAATGAAAAAATCATTAATAACGTCACCAATTGCTTGCTGAGTGCTAAGTGTGAGTTTTTCTTTTCGCTTTCGATCGTGAGCGCGTTTGGAGTTTACTAGGAATTTGTATGTGATTTGTACAGCGCCACCTAGTAGTAAACTGGTTTCTCACGTGTACCACTAGGTGGCGCTGTACAAATCACATACAAATTTGTAGTAAACTCCAAACGCGCTCACGATCGAATGCGAAAAGAAAAACTCACACTTAGCACTCTAGTCACTAGATGCGCTTTTTGCAATGTCACAGCATCAAAACTAATCAAGCGGCAACGACTACCACTAATGTACAAGGCTGTTATGTGTCTTGCAATAACTAAACAATCACGATAATTTCGCATTGCGAGTTACGTGATCACCCCTCCGGTCTATAACGTTTAATCGCGTAAAAACTGGAACTAAGTATCAAGTCGTTGAAAGGAATGTTTGTTCAAAAATATTCAGAATATTCTCGAATATTTCTTTTATAGTCTTGCGGTATTTGCCTTGTCGAAACCCCTTAATTGGCGTTTTGTAGCAGCGATCTTGTAATTCCTGAATTGGCAGCACTTTAACTAGTTTCTATTTAGTCAAGTGAATAATTGGGCGTTTAGATTATCTTAGTCGGAAAATTGTGTTATATACACTTATTATTATCTCATTGATCTGCCGGGAACCAGCATCATTGTAGGCGTAAAAGTAAGGAAAATAATATCTGCCAGTATTATTCAGATTTTCTGAAATGTTTTTTAAGATTGAAACTTAATAGTTGCATATGGGTGTATGATAATAGGCTAAATATGAAAAACTGTTTTACCTTTTTTACCTTTTACCTTTTTTAGATACATTAACAAAATAACGGTATTTTTGTTAAATAACGTAAATATTAAAATTTACTGCGAAAAACTGGATTGTCATGGCGTCCTAATAACGCGACGTGATAATATCTACATTAAATATTCTGTGGTTTCTATGAAAACGGTAACATCAAGATGACGGTTTACCACGGCGTGACGTAATGCTTCCAGATTTGTGTTCACTGTCACGTGACTAAATGTCTATTTTTGCTATATCCTAAAAATATCAATCCTTATTTTTAATAACAAACATTTTACTTTTTTTATCTCCATATCATAATTTATCATTGCAAACTACGTTATAAGTTTTATGACTTAAAAACTCTTCTTCTTGATGAAAATTGGTACACAGTGCATGTAGCCCAAATAATGTTTGTCTGTTTCTTTGTATGTCCCGTTATAGTCCCGTTATAGTAGTAGTTTACCTTTATGAAAATTGAGATACAATAAGAACATGTGATTGCGCAAATTATGGGCAATATAATTTTTGTCTTTAATTATTTAATGTATACATTTTTTAAATATCGATTTAAGGGAAAATAAGTTTTATAGCGTACTAAATAAATATCAAAATTCAATCGGCCTGTTTCATCAGTCCATAACTATTTTTGTTTTAAGAGTCTCTCGACCCTGACCCCCGGGGAGACGGTGACAATGGGTCTTTGTTTACACGGTAACTTTTTCTTGGTTGTTTTTTATCGAAGAAGCCTTCAAAGAAACTGATACGACATCAATATATTTAAAGTTGCTATTTTTAAACGTTTAACCTGTATTCAGGCTTTAATACCACCTCGTTGGTCAAGTTGTTAGCGAACGTAACTACGAAACAATGGGGCTCGGTTTCGATTATCGACAGGGAAAAGCATTTGTGTGATGAGCATAAATGTTTATATTTCTGAGTTCGGGTGTTCATTATGTATGTAACACTATTTATCTATGTATTTCTATGTAATATTATCGTTGACTAACACCTGCAACACAAGCAAATTGTTTGCTTACTTTGAGGTTAGATCAGTAAGTGTAATTTGTCCCGTGAATACTATTATTATATTATGTGTGTATATTTATTATCATCTACGTCACGTGGATGTAGTGTGTGTAATGTTTATTTTTTATATTTTTAATGTATTTCTAATACATTTTATTTAAAAATATTAGGGTTCTGCAGTCCTCGGCATTGTAAACTTTAATTGCAAATTTCACACTCCACCATTCACGCAATGGCGAGGTCTTAGCCCAATTAAATTGAACTCTGGCTTAGCACCCTGCTTGCCCGAAACGCCCGGTTTCGCTGTAGCTGACATTTGGACCAACTGCTAAAGTTCATTTCGGAAAAAAGCGCAATCTTCTTAAAATGGGGATCCAAATTTTTCCTTCATGTATTATTATATAGATTATTTCTATACAAGTATTTCTAGTATACTTAGACCACATTCGTACTTTTTAAACAATGGGTCGCATTGATCTTGGTACGCCAAAGACAAAGAGTAGGAAATGTCGCAAAGTTCCCATTGCAAGTTGCCAAGTAAAGCATGGTAGTAATGCGGCCAAACTAATTAGTCATAGTCGATACAGCGCGCAGTATATTATGTTGTTTAGCTTATAGGGTTAAATAGTTTTGCGGTTAGTTAATTGCAGCTTACTAGCGACTCGCTCCGGCTTCGCACGGGTTAATTAGTTACTGGTATCTATAGCCATATTGGGCAAACGATTGGCCAAATTTGAGCTACCTTGTCAAGCACGGGATTAGTGCTAAAATTGATAATAATATAAATTGATTTATATTATAAATAATATAAATTATACAAAAAAAAGTGTTTTTGCAGTTTTCTGATAAACACAAAGTTGCCCGGAATTGGAACGTGCCCGGTTGGCGATAGGCTTGCCACCTATCACATTTGTGGGACCAGTTATCTTCGGCTAATCGTTGGTGCACTTGTTGTACCTCTGCCTATTCCTTCGGGGATACGGGCGTGAAGATACTTTTTATAAATGTGAACTAACTAATATATACCTACAAATGTATATCTAGCGATTAGTACAATGGACGGTATCGATCACGAAGCAAAGAAGAATTTCGACATGTTGAATCAGTCGTCAGTGTCTTAGTTGGTTGACCAGAGGGAAAGTCGCAGATTCAAATCCTGATGTGTCGAAATTTTTCTTTGTTGCTTTTTAAAGTTCTGGGAAAAAAATGTTTGATTTGCTGTTAGACAAAACATTCTATGATATTAAAGATTGTTTTGGGGATAAAATCTAATGTTAATGTTTTTTATACAATTTTTTTAATCGCCTCTGAGGTTTAGTAGTCCAGTGTCCGGTGTTGACGGCATGAGAAACCGGATTCAATTCCGGGGTGGGGAATTTAAAAATGTATGTTTAGATTTCTAATAAAAACAACGTTGCCCGGGATTAATAAGTACTCGGCTAGCGACAGGCTTGCCACTTATCACATGGCACTAATGGCCAATTGCACTAACATTATTTTAGCTTTAGAAAATCCTAAGTAGTATGCTGTCCCTTTTTGTCTCAAAGGAAAAGAATGTGACAGCATGACACTAAACGCTGTCCTAAGCTAAGACAAGGTTAGTGCAATTAGCCATAAGTATATTCGGCTAATCGTAGGTGCACATGTTCTACCTCTGCCTACCTCTTCGGGGATACGAGCGTGAAGATACTTTTTTATACCATGAGATAGCAAACAATCAGATGTATTAGTGTCTTTGAATGTAAATCATGTCACAAGTAAACAATTTGACTTTTGGGTGAACTTAATTCATCGTATTTTTTTTTATATATCATAAGATAGCAAACAAGCAGATGGGTCTCCTGATGGGAAGAATCAACCATCGCCTATAGACACCAAAGATGTTAATGGTGCGTTGCTATCTCGTGGCGAGGTCTAATGCCACATGCATAAGTTTACCGGCTACCTTACCCTCCACACCGGAACACGACAGCGACAAGCACTGACGCTATTGCGGCAGGAATAGGTAAGGCGGTGATACCAGACCCGGGTGAGACAATGCAGAACTCTACCACCTAGTAGCCACGATGGTAGTGACTCGATAGCCAATCGGTCGCCTTTTACGACCTGCCTGGCAGAACGGCAGTTGGCCTATTCTTCAAAGGAGGCCGGGACCAACACGGCGAAAATTTGTCCAGTTCTCATTTTTTTTATTTTTCTTATTATTATTATTCTTTCAGGTGACAGTTTAGAAGAACTTAATGGCTATGGGACGATACGACCACGAAATATAATCTCGTCGATTCTGAGCGGGACGCCGGCCAAGAACAAAGGATTAGCTATTTCAAACCCTCATGACTTTAGAATGGTGAGAAGCTTCTGTAGTTTTCATAGCGAATGCTAAATAAACAGCCCTCCGATTTTTTTATCGTAAGATAACTAACAAGCAGATGGAAAAAAATCAATCATCGCCTGTAGACACTAAAAATGTTCTGACGTGGAAGAAAGTGTGGTGGAAGTGGGTGGATTATTGTGCTGCGGTGGTCTTCTATAATTTCAGACTTTGGATAAGTTTGCCCCATTCCTTACACTACCTTTCATTTCTGTTGCATCACGACAGTTCCATATAACATTTCGTAGAAATTTGCAAATTAAATACCATAATTTCTTCTTTAAATCATGGATTTCCGCAAAGTAACGCCTGAATTTATTAAATAACTAAAAATGTTATTGGCGCCTTGCTATCTATGTGACGGGATGATAGTGCCATATGTATGCGTTTACCTGCTACCTTACCATCCTCACCGGAGCATGATAGTGACAAGCACTGACGCTATTGCGGCAGGAGTGGGTAAGGCGGTGTTATCTATCCTGGTTAAGACCAATCAGAACTTTCTCACCAGGTTAGCGCTCACGGCGTTAGTGACTCGTGCAAATACGAAAATTTCTATCGCCTTTTACGAGATATTTATCATTCTTGTATTAGAATTATTTCGCCCTTTTACGAAATGCCTAGCTAGTTAATAGCAATATTTTAGATCTCAAAAATTAAGTTGAATACAATCATCGTTTTCGAAATATACAGCTTTTCAAAAATTAATATATTGCCATTTTTAATAAAATAGATGTTTGAACATTTTTTTGTATCATAAGATAGCAAACAAGCAGATGGGTCTCCTGATGGAAAGAGTCAACCATCGCCTATAGACACCAAAGATGTTAATGGTGCGTTGCTATCTCGTGGCGAGGTCTAATGCCACATGCATAAGCTTACCGGCTACCTTACCCTCCAAACCGGAACATGACAGCGAAAAGTACTGACGCTATTGCGGCAGGAATAGATAAGGCGGTGGTACCAGACCCGGGTGAGACAATGCAGAACTCTACCACCTAGTAACCACGATGGTAGTGACTAGATAGCCAATTGGTCGCCTTTTACGACCTGCCTGGCAGAACGGCAGTTGGCCTATTCTTCAAAGGAGGCCGGGACCAACACGGTGAAACTGAATAATATACTTATAGTTTTTACTCTTTTGAGCTTAAAATACCTTTATTTAGCGGCAAGTCAGGGATGGCCTGTAGGGTCAACCGTTTACACATTTTTTAAAACGATTTTAGCGACGTATTAATGGTCATTACCTACTTAATTTAAGTACTAAAGAAAATCATTTCTGAGTCACACAGGGAACAATTTCTAGCGTAATGTAAAATAAGCAGCATCCTAACTAAGAGACAAGACCCGAGAAATCGTATAGTGTAAAGGGCGCATTATAATTGGTGGTGCCAGCCTAAGCCCTTTATTAATTTAAAAATGTACAAAGGCAAATGTTCTATAGAGGCATTGCCTGCAAAATCCAGCGCTTCTTAAAAGGGGTCTTCAAAATTTTTTCTAATTTGTTTTCCTGATTTGGCGTTCTAACACTCCTTGTCACCGTACGTCTAGAGCCGTGGTTCCTAACCTGGGGGTAATTACCCCCGCAGGGGTAATTCAGCTATTTTACCGGGGTAACAAAGGATCGTAAAATAATAAAAAAAGTTACAGAGCACTGCAATTGTTATACTGTGACGCTCGCTTCGTTCGTAATCCGCCATGTTGCAATGTCGCCCGCCCGCCCGCTACGCGTGCCGTGTAGTGTAGGTTTTCCAAATAGATTACAGGGGTAACAATATTGAAAAGGTTAGGAACCACTGGTCTAGAGGGATCGCTCTTCTCGCTCTTACCCAGGGCTGGCATCGAGAATCGTCTCAAATCATGAAATCGTGCAGGTTTCGATACCCGCGTCAGACAAAGGCGATATTAAGATTTTCGGAGTTATCCTCATTTGTTAGGCGGCTATCCATTTATTACGTAAGAATATTTTTGCTAGTTTTGGACTCCTGAGTATATAGGGGGAATATACGCATTACGAAAGAATCTACAGGATTATTTTTTATGACGTACCAGTTTTCGGGTATTTTTTTTTGCTTACTTTAATTATACTTTGTGCATTTTTGTAATCTTATGTAACATCTATCACGACTTGTAAAAAGACTTAGTTGACCCCCCTATGTAGGGAGGGGGGCCTTAAATACACCTAATAAATAAATGGCCTCTTATTGAGCCTTTCAGGCTCAAAGTTTATGTATTAAACCATGTAAAGTTCTCGGCCCCAGTTATCAGGTTGGTAAATGTGGCAAGGGGGATCAAAAACTTGTAAGTTATAACTATAATAGAAGAAATAAAGTTCTGAGAAATTATAAAGGTTTCTGATACACTTACTTCCAGGTATCAGCAATCATAGATGTAGATATAGTGCCAGAAACGTGTAGAAGAGTCAAATTACTGAAACACGGTTCTGATCGACCGCTGGGATTCTTTATAAGGTGAGTGTATTGAAGAACTCATAATCTTTATAATAATTACCTATTTTTTATTATTTGTTGCTTGTATCTAAAGAGGGTATATTGATAAAGTACCGAAATAAACAGTTATTTGTAGCCAAAAATAGTGATTAATCCTCGTTAAAAAAAAACGTCTGTAACCTGTTGCGACTAAAAGGGTCATACTCATATATTGGTGGGAACGTTATATAGAGGTTTGAGTTGACAATATTCGTTAATTAGAGGTATGTGCACTTTTTTTGATAGTTGAGTATTGGAATAGAGAGGTTGTTCTAAAAAAATCGTAATGTAAAGATATATTTTAAATTAATTCCTATGGACAATTCAAGGGGATCATGAGTTTTTTTTTAAATCGATGAAGTCGTTATATTGAGGTTCTTTATATTAAGTTTGCACTGTATTTTTCAAATATTGCTAGTTGTATTGTGCAGTCACGCCATGGCAAAACGTTATCTTGGAGTTGTCATTTTCATAGAAATTACATAATATGTAATGTAGATATTATCACAAAGTGATGTCAATAGGACATCATGACAGTCCAGAGCGTTTTCGCGGTAAATTTTAATTTTAAAACTCGAATTTTTAACAAAAATAGTAGTTTTTGGTCAATATACACACATGTGTAATCTTCACGCCCGTATCCCCAAAGAGGTAGGCAGAGGCACAACAAGTGCACCCACGATTAGCCGAAGATACTTGGTCCCACAAATGTGATAGGTGGCAAGCCAACCGGGCACTTTCCAATCGCAGGCAACATTGTTTTTATCAGAAAACTGAAAAAACACATTTTTGAATAGCCTGACCCGCGAATCGAACCCGGGGCCTCATGTGGTCAACTCCGACACCGGACCACTACACCACAGAGGTGATCATCTGTAATAAGGTACATAAATTATTACCTTATCACATATGTAATTGTATATGTGTGTTTAAACAGTTTTTAAAATTTAGTCAACCAGCATATTTTATTAAATGAAATTATTTACAGGAGAAATAAAGAAGTTGCTACTATATTTACAGAAAAGTCAGTTGGTACTCAAAGTATCTCTGTGTATCTTTCAGGGACGGGACATCAGTTAGGGTTACACCAAATGGCGTGGAGAGATCACCGGGTATCTTCATATCGCGGCTAGTACCCGGCGGGTTGGCCGAGTCTACCGGCCTACTGGGGGTTAACGATGAGGTGCTAGAAGTGAACGGGATTGATGTCTCCAACAAAACTCTTGACCAGGTAAATTAATATTAATATGTTAAGCAAAAATGTTGTACCTCTTTATGCGACGATTACGCGAACGGCGGAGTGTGACATTTGACACAGTTAAAATTTACATTGCGGAGGGCTGCAGAAACCTAATATTTTAAAATAATATGTAAAGGAAAAACATTTTTAATTAATTAATTAATCCATACTATACACTATTATACTATAATATTATAAATGCGAAAGTAACTCTGTCTGTCTGTTACGCTTTCACGGCCAAACCACTGAACCGATTTGGATAAAATTTGGTACAAATATAGTTTGAGACCCAAGAAAGGACATAGGATAGTTTTTATCCCGGAAATCCCACGGGAACGGGAATTATGCGGATTTTTATTTTAGAATTTTTTCCACGCGAACGAAGTCGCGGGCACAGCCAGTAAAGTAATAAAAATAAATATTACACACACTACATTCGTATGACATATTGTAATATCGTATTATCTTATGGTTTTCTTTAATTTTAATTTATTTTAATAATAATTAAGAAGGTATGTCAATAGTAAACGATTGTAATAAGTTTCTCTGTGCACCCCATCGTAAACACTGTTTATATTTGTTTAAGGTTGACTGGTAGAGAATGTCATGTAGCATTAAGTCCACCTCTGTACATGTTGTGCATACATTTTAAATAAATAAATAAATACACATATCGTCGATAAAGTACCAATACCTCCTAAGTGTTGAGAATCCGATTTTACACCAGAAGAAAACAACTGTTACAAATAAGGTTTTATTTATTTTGATCAACTATTGATAGTAAAATAGTTTCCAATACATTACCTTTTTATTAGTTACTAAAGGATGAGGTTATGTTTACGTTTTATAGGGATTTAATCACTTATGAGGGTCATTCCATGTCAAATCCACCAATAGTTGGAATCGACCCCTTTCGATTTGGATGAATTTTAGTCAGAAGTTTTCTTTTATCATAAAACAAAGTTCTGCCAAAGGAAAAAAAATAAATTTTTTTTTTTCGAAAGATATACAAATTCGAAATTTCGCGATTTTTCCAGTTTTTCAATTTTGTTTTTGCAATATCTCGAACGCTATTATAGATACAGGAATGAGCTTTTGTTTGTTTAAAAGGGGACACTTGGGGCTATAGAAAAAAAAAATTTTGGAAAAAAAAAACCCTATCCAAAAATTTCAGGATTTTAAGAACATTACAAGGTATCATACAAAAAAAATTGAGCCAAAATTTTCATGGCGGTCTTCATTTTTGACGATTTTCAAAAATTCAAAATTTTACAAATTTAGCATTTTTCAAAATTTTTTTCCAAAATATTTTTTTATCAATAGCCCCAAGTGTCCCCTTTTATACAAACGAAAACCCATTCCTGTTTCTATAATAGCATTCGAGATATTGCAAAAACAAAATTGAAAAACCGGAAAAATCGCAAAATTTTGAATTTGCATATCTTTCGAAAAAAATTTTTATATTTTTTTTCCTTTGGCAGAACTTCGTTTTATGATAAAAGAAAACTTCTGACCAAAATTCATCCAAATCGAAAGGGGTCGATTCCAACTATTGGTCGATTTGACATGGAATGACCCATGAGATATTGATTCTAGAACTTGAAAATCCACTTCAATGTTGGGAGTGTAGTCGGGTGTCGCTGCAGTTAGGAGATATTTCCATAAAATACATACGATCGAATGAATTTTGTCACTTAGTAGATCCTAGATTATCCCCCCGTATTGGTCCCAGGCTCTTTTGAAGAATAGGCCAACTGCCGTTCTGCCGGGCAGGTCGTAAAAGGCGACCGATTGGCTATACGAGTCACTACCATCGCGGCTACTAGGTGGTAGAGTTCTCCATTGTCTCGTCTGGGTCTGGTACCATCGCCTTACCTATTCCTGCCGCAATAGCGTCAGTACTTGTCACTGTCGTGTTCCGGTTTGGAGGGTAAGATAGCCGGCAAAATTATGCATGTGGCATTAGACCTCGCCACTAGATAGCTACGCACCATTAACGCCTTTGGTGTCTATAGGCGATGGTTGATTCTTTTCATCGGGAGACCCGTCTGCTTGTTTGCTATCTTATGGTATAAAAAAAGATTTTTTCACATACCTCAAGAAGCTTATTGGTAAAGAAATTTTAGGTAGGAGTGAATTTAATCTATGCGAAAATGAGTGCTAGATCGTAGGTTTATGGGGATAATCGACGCATATTATCGTCCTATAAGTACGATCGCTTACTTTTGCGATAACTAGGAGCTTGACGCGCTCACTCGAGACAGAGGGATCTCACACTGTTCTCGTTCACAAAGGTCAAGCTGCAAATAACGCACATCTCCTTACAGGTGACGGACATGATGGTAGCAAACTCCTCAAATTTGATTATCACAGTAAGGCCTGCTAACCAGCGTACCGGACCCCCGCTCGCCGACGCTCGCACAAGCCAACCTAGCAGCGAACCAGACGATGACAGGTCAGTGTATTACTAACTAAATTATTACTAGTAACTAAAATCGGAATTGCTTGAGATTCCAGCTTTTTTTTTATATCATAAGATAGCAAACAAGCAGATGGGTCTCCTGATGGAAAGAGTCAACCATCGCCTATAGACACCAAAGATGTTAATGGTGCGTTGCTATCTTGTGGCGAGGTCTAATGCCACATGCATAAGTTTACCGGCTACCTTACCCTCCAAACCGGAACACGACAGCGACAAGCGCTGACGCTATTGCGGCAGGAATAGGTAAGGCGGTGGTACCAGACCCGGGCGAGACAATGCAGAACTCTACCACCTAGTAGCCACGATGGTAGTGACTCGATAGCCAATCGAACGCCTTTTACGACCTGCCTGGCAGAACGGCAGTTGGCCTATTCTACAAAGGAGGCCGGGACCAACACGGCGAAAAACAATTAAAACGCAAAGAAACTGCTCAAACCCACTTTCAACCAACTTGCTTTATCTTTGAAAACTTGAATCTGATCGTCACCAAATTTATATGGGATCAACAGAGGAAGTATATCCTCCTAAATAAAATAATACAGTACGATACGTGTGATTTAAATTGTCAATTATCGCACGGCGTGAGATTATTATTGACAATTTCGTTGACACGTATCGTATATTATTTTATAATGCAATGCGAAGTAATCCGGCACTTTACGCGCGATTCTCAACGTACAAAAAGACTATTTAAATTAGCCACGAAAATGCGTGCTTAATGTGCTTTTTGGGTCACAATGTGCTACAAAATAATTCGCGTATCGGTTTGTAAATTATGGAGTTTTGGGGTAGAAAAATTAAAAAATTACAGCCGAAATAACAACCTTTGAAATTCGATTAAATACACAATTCCTACATTTTTTATAAGATTATAGAAATCAAAAACATAATTAAGAACGTACCTCCAAAGCTTATATAAAAAAAAATACTATTAGATCACGCATTAAACGACGCTACTTGTATAAAATCGTGATTCACAGGTTATAGCAAGTCCTGATTAACATGAAAAGATTACGATTATAACTGTATACTTAGGATTTTTGTTAATTAAAAAATATGCGCAAACATTTATAGAAATAACCTTAATACTATAATTTATACTCTACATCGCCGGGACTCGGTGATACTCTGTCATAATTATTACTAATCTAAATTTTACACTTGTATTGTTTCACAATTCGCAACTATATATAAGGTCATTCCAAAATAGTGGAACATATTTTAACACAGCGTTCGGTACGTCTAACCAAAGATAGCTACCCAAAAAATAATGCGATTCAAGGGACTAAAACATTTTGATTTTTACGAATAAAATAATTTTGTCTCAAAACACTACGCCTTTCCCCATAAAATAATCCGTGAAGTTATTTACCTTACTACTCACAACGTTCTTGTAAATAATCTCTGCGTGCCGCTCTCACCTTTCAAGGTTCACGGTCTCTTTCGCACACGTAATATTACATGAATAATACATAATACATAAAATGTGAACGAAATGTTGAATGAAATTACCACTTCACAGATATGACGCGAGGTTGTTTACCTCACTATTCACTTTTACGGTAAACGTGGTTTTTTTTTACAGTGAGACATGAAGCGTTATGAGACAGAATTATTTTATTTGTTAAAATCAAAATGTTATAGTCCCATGAATCACATTATTTTTGGGTGGACGTACTGAACGTTGTGTTGAAATATGTTCACCTATTATGGAAAGACCTTATATAATAGACCGCCACGTTGGTCGAGTGGTTAGCGAACCTAACTACGAATCAATGGGGCTCGGGTTCGATTCCCGACAGGGACAAACATTTATATGATGAGCAAAGATGTTTGTATATCTGAGTTTGGATATTTGTTATGTATGTAACAGTATTTATATATGTATTTCTATGTATTTTTATCATTGACTAACTACTATACCCATAATATAAGCAAATAGTTTTCTTATATTATGGGTATAGTATGGAGTTAGATTAATTTCTTTAATTTGTCCAAGAATATTATAAAAAAACTAGCTGACCCGGCAAACGTTGTTTTGCCTTACATATTAGGAATCCATAGCGGACAAACAACGTGACACGTAATTTATATAAGTCTACGGAATTGTCCTTCCACACAGCCAAAATGGCATTAAACTTTATATAGTGGTTAAGTATTCTTAAATTTTCTAATTTTTCGCGCAATTTTCTTAATATTTTCTTTTATAAGAACCTTCTCCTTATAATTACAAACACAACAAAAAAAAATACCGAAATTGTTCCAGCCATCCAGGCGTGATGTCGTGACCAAGGAAAATAAGGATTCATTTATATATATATATATATATATATATATATATATATATATATATATATATATATATATATATATATTTGAGTTTATTGCCATGATGATGCAGTAAAATGGCCTCGTAACTATACCGTTACACCACTGGCCAAGGCGGAGTGTGAAAATTTAACTTTATTTTATTTACAGATTCGACCAAGACGAACAGGATGAAATCGTAGATCTAACAGTGGTGACATTAGACGAACAACCAGAACCAACTGGCTTTTCCATCCCGAGCAAAGACGACGGTCAAATACTACACCTCTAGTACATACTCGACAGGTATCGCCGCGGGAGGCAATGTAACTAACCGGCCACAAAATTCCGCTGTAGGAGCTTGCGGTCTGCTGCATAAATAGCGGGTCGATCAATCTCATTATATGATGAGTAACATTAACTATATCTGACCCGAAGAGGGTATAGGTAGCTCAATTATGAAGCTATATTAAATCTGGAGTCAACACTTCTATACCTACTTGAAATACAAAACGCTAAATTGCTGTCATCTGAGGTATCACCCTCTCTTTCTTTTATTTAAATAAGAAAGAGAAGACGAGACTTCAGAGAGTGAGACGCAGAGAGTAGAGATGTTAAATGCTTCGGTACAAGTTTCAGATGACTATTAAAAGTGTTAACTCTAGGTCTAGTTAGTAATTCATAAGTTCGATTACATTATCAAAAACACTAATAAAACTGATTTAATTTATAAAATTAAAAATATTATCGTATTTTAAAATGCTCGTATTTACCCATCAATTTCCATCACATTTAATAAATATTTTAAGTCAACGTCACCAATTCGCATCAGCGGCGGCGACTTTCTTGCTATATATGTCACATTTTGTGGTATCAAAGGTAATATTTAAATATATTATACAGACTGGTGAGTTATCTTCAATATTTAAGGACGTGATAGTTGGTGATCATATATAATGAGAAAAAATAACATTAAAAATAAATATTAAAACAACAATATTTGCTAGCTGATAACACGTGTACCGTTTCATCATAAGATAATTAATTAATTTCCGACCGGTTTCGCTTACACAAGCATCCTCAGGGTGTTTACAATAATTATTAACTAACAACGAAAACTAAAACTTAGTAAACAGTACGTCGAGAATCCTATATTTACCTGCGCCTTACTTGACACCGCGCGGACGCAGCGTACTATCAACGCAGAATAAAGGGAGGTGGCGGCAGCGTGTCCTTGATGTTGACTAGCGCGTACCGTGGCGTGTTTAGAGACTATAATATCCACATTTCACTTATTTTTAGAGAAATATTGTTCAAAAATTAAACCTCTAATTTTATTATTTCATTTTAACGAGTATCGAGTACCGAGTACTCTCCAAAATTATCGAAGGTAACTCACCAGTCAGTCTAGCATTATTATAGTCAATATTTTTAATGACCGTAATAATATTATTAGTTTTTTGTTTAGGATGAATATGTCATTGTCAATTACACTTAATTAAATGATACCACTAACATTTTTGACCACTTTGGTGCTAATAAAAAAATGTGTTCGGGAAAATTCATTCATTAATGTTCACAAAATAATCACTTATACATGTCGACTAAGAAGACTGTATTGAAGACCATTAACATGATAGTTAATGGTCATGGTAACCAATAAAAATATAAACTGAATATTGCTTAACTACCTAGCAAACCTGATCGAAATTATTGTATTAATACTCAAAAATTATTGTCACTGCACTGGAGATAGACGCCTGCTTTGACTGACATGTGCCGCGGCGGCAAATCGCTGTTTGTAAATAATGAACTTCGAATATTCGGTATCAGAATCGAGTACTAAACGTCTTTTACAAAACCGGTATAAGATAACCACGGATTAAATAGATACGCCTTTCAAGACAATTTCTTAGTTTGTCAGTGAAGCTTGCAATTACATACAGAGTGTTAATACCTGCCGATGAAATAAAATCAATTCAAGGGTAATTTTTAAACCTTGTCATCTCATTCGGTACGATAAAACAGTACAACATCGTTTATTTCTATTTTTTCACAAATATTATAACCTACAAGTGTTTAACAGTAATAGGAGCGTTTGCTCATATTTGCGGCGACACGTTTCCTTCCCAATGGCGTGTCTATTACTATTCATATGGTGTGTGAAGATAAGGGAACGTACCCATACTACGTGACCCGTTTAGGGGGGGGGGGTCTTTAAAATACTACGGTCAGTCACAGGAGCGGGGGGGTGGCTCAGATTTTTGTCACGTAGTCGATTTTAATGAGAGAAATTTAATGAATGAAAATAATTGTTGTGTTCGTAAATTAAGTTACTGTAAGTTCCATACTGTATAGCAATATGTTTTCACGAATGTTGTTCTTTTTCATAATACATAATTCACTAGTAATTTAAATATGCATGCAGTCTTATACAATAAAGACGAGTATGAGCCAAATTATTATTTTTTTTCAATTTTTGCCTGTGAAATTATTAAAAATCATAATTATGAATTACTACGTGAAAACTAAAGGAGGGGGGGGGGGGTCTTGGCATATACTACGAGTGGTCACCGAGGGGAGGGAGGGGTCGAAAAATCTTAAAAAATAGGTCACGTAGTATGGGTATGTTCCCTAACTATATATTAATACGTGAAGGACAAACTTTGGACTCCTTTTTAAGACAATTGCGCGAATGGTAGAATATGAAATTTCGTACAGTTAAAGTTTTAATTGTGGAGGACTGCAGAAACCTCATATATTTTTAAATAAAATGCATTGGAAATACATTATAAGTAATAAAAATAAACGTTGCACACACTACATTCATGAGACATACATAATAATATACACACCAGTACATATAGTATTTTCTTTACGGCTAAAGTCAATTGTCAAACTTATGAGATTTTATTGTTTATGGTCGAATTTCGGCCTTTAACCATCGTTTTTGTTACTCATTGTATATGTACACTGATCGGCACGCGTCGGTTCTACTATTTTATAATGTGCTGAAGTAAATTGAACCGTATGTACTGTAAATAAATTGCATATTCATGTAGTGTGAACACAATTAACTAGGTTTCAAGCGAATATGAAATATAACTGCACTACTGGATGGTTTAATTTTGTTTAGCAGATTGTAAAATTACTATGTTTTTTGACGTCAAACTAATTTAGAATATCTGTCATGGTTTGTTATGTCAAACTTAATCAAATTTATACGAAAATGGCGGATCGTTTTAGACGATCTCCGTTCGACTTCAAGTGTAACTAGTCACGATTACATGCGGAATGGTTATTGTCCAGCTAAAAAAGCTTAACTTACCTTAAAATGCCTTATGACTCATTTTTATCGTAGATAGCTTTTTGAATAAAAAATAGACTGATTCTGGGCTCGGATTTTTTTAGTAATTAAGAACATTCAAATTAAATCTTTTTTATGTTTAAATTTTCGAATGGCCTATAAAGTTAAATATAATTCTAACAATAAAAATCGAACGACAAAAATATTTAAAAAAAATCAATGAGATAATCACCCGGGACGTACGAATGAAATTATAACCCTGCATGCTCAAGTCATTAATTTTCTCTTTAAAATGATAAAAACACCACTTTTTCTTCTGTATCTTTCTATTGCGCAGAGTTATATGCATTTGTTCAGACTGGGGTCGGTACGGAAAACGTTAGCTCGTAGCTCGAACTCAATATTCTGTTCCGGCTTGCGTTATATATGTATCCTATAATACGAAAAGAAAGAAGTTACTAAATTCGTATGATACAGACAATGTATATTCGGGGTTTCTTTCAATTATATGCCAGTCATGGGTAAACAAGTTTTAAAATGTTTTTCTTATTTTTATTTAACATCAATGAAAATGAAGATATTTTTGACGTGACAACGTCTTATAATTCGATAGAGCTGGCTGCACGCACGAAAAAACATGACTCATGCGGCGTTACCTCGCTCTGAGGCGTTCCGTTTAAGGCTTGGAGTACAAGCGAGAGCTTAAGACGTTGTCACGTTCAACTATCGTCTGTAAACCAACTTTACAGACAACCGATTTTTTATCTACGACACCTCTCACGGTCGTGATATCTCGGAATGATTCGGGACAGTTTGTTCCGCACCAATCCGAGATATCGTGTCCGTGAGAGGTGTCTATGTGTGATATGCTCGAATATTACTTGGATGTAACATTGACTTCTGTTAGTCTCTAAGTATTCTGTGATTATACACTGAACTGTGATCGTTAAAAAGTATATGCTTTGTGTATCAATTGTCAATTAAAAATTTTTACGGCCGTATCCCTGAAGAGTTATGCAGAGGTTCAACCAGTGCACCCACGATTAGCTGAAGATACTAAGTACCACTATGTGATAGGTGGCAAAGCTATCGCCAACCGGACACTCCAATCCTCCATTCTCCAGTCCAATCCCTGGCAACTTTGTTTTTATCAGACAACTGAAAAAAACTTTTGAATTGCCCCGGGAATCGAACTCGGGACCTTATGTGGTCAATACCGATACCAGAGCATAAAGGCGACAAACGTTGATGTTAAATAAAAATGAAAACAATATTTTTTAACTTGTTAATCTGAGATCATAAACATGTGACTGGCATAGTTCTTTTACATCATCATTACATAGTATAAAATAAAGTCGCTTTCTCTGTCTGTCCCTATGTCCTTATGTCCCTATGTATGCTTAAATCTTTAAAACTACGCAACGAATTTTAATGCGTTTTTTTTTTAATAGATAGATTGATTCTTGAGAAAGGTTTTAGTATACAAACCTTTCCGATATTCCCACGGGAACAAAAGCTGCGCGGGTGAAACCGCGGGCAGGTTGCTAGTAGGATATATTATGAAAAAAACGTCAGAATTTATTTTTTAGTATTAATTTAAAACGCATGATTGTTATAATTCGCTCCAATTGTAATCGTGGCTGGGCATCACAAATTATATGCGAAACAAAACATTCCTAACGTACGAGTAGTGAGCATTCCATTTTAGATTTTATTTCTCAGACAATAAGTTTGATATTTATGTACTTAATCTTAAGATGAACAAACGGCTGATTGGCCTTCACGCGTATTTATTTTTATTTCATATAGGTTTGAATGTATTTTCAATTAATAACTATACGATTCAGGTAGTTTGCCAGTCAGAGGTTAATATCTGAAATGTATACAATAGTAACATTGGGGGACTTATATACTATAAAAAAGTTATAATGGCCTATCTCATCGACCAGACGACGTAAATTTAACACTTGCTTGATATTTTTGACGTTTAAAAGTTTGCAGAATAAAGTCAAAAATAAGAACCATATGGTTGAGATTCCATAGATACAACACAGAAGAAAAGATGGAGACTGATGAAAGATTATATATAAGGTTCTTCCAAAGTAGGTGAACATATTTTAACACAGCCTTCAGTATGTGTAACCATAGATATCTAGTCAAAAAAGAATGTGATTCAAGACACTAAAACCACAGAATACTGAAGAATAACAGAAGTCAGTGTTCCATACAAGTGATATACGAGCATAGCACACATAGACAACTCTCACGGACGCGATATCTCGGACTGGTGCGGAACAAACTATCCCGAACCTTTCCGAGATATCGCGTCTGTGAGAGGTGTCTATGTGTGCGTTGCTCGAATATTACTTGTATGTATATTGACTGCTGTCAGTCTCCAGTATTCTGTGCTAAAACTCTTTGGTTGTTTACCACTTACTACTCACTCTTGTGATGTTGTGTGTGGATTATTTTATGTAGAAAGGCGTAAATCGTTATTTGAAAAAAATATTTTGTTTGTAAAAATCAAAAAGTTTTATTCCCTTAAATGACGTTCTTTCTCGTGTGGATATCTTTGCTTAAACGTACTGAACGCTGTGATTAAATATGTTCACCTATTTTGGAAGAAGGAGGATATATGTGTGTGTTCACTCTCCCGCTTATATATCTCTCTCTCACACACATGTAAGAGAGAGAGATAAGCGGGAGAGTGAATAAGGGATGGAAAATAGAGATAAAATTACACAATCATCCACATATGAAGATACAAATTTTATATAAGAGGTTAAATTAAAAATGTAAAAAAGAAGGATGGTACATACTTTGTATTTTTTTAACTTTAAGGTTTCCAGGATAAAATGAAAATAAGAAATGGTTGAAGTTCCATAGATACAATATAGGGAAAAAGAGGGAGAGAGATGAGGAATTCTGTATGTGTGTGTCTGTAAGAGAAAGAGACAGAGAGATAGATACATTTACCGTGTGAGTGAATAAGGGATGGAGAATAGAGATAAAATCGCACAGTTATCTG
This sequence comes from Apodemia mormo, assembly GCA_036924255.1. Taxonomy (NCBI): domain Eukaryota; kingdom Metazoa; phylum Arthropoda; class Insecta; order Lepidoptera; family Riodinidae; genus Apodemia; species Apodemia mormo. The sequence continues at coordinate 6,017,215 of JAUPFN010000025.1, forward strand.
CATATGAAGACACTTATTTGCGTTGGAGGTGAAATTTAAAATACATAAAAGAAGGATACATTACGTGCCTTAAATTATTTTCACGTTTAAAACTTTGCATGGTAAAATTAAAAATAAAAGTCATGTGGTTGAGGTTCCATAGATACAACACAGAGAAAAGAGGAAGAGAGATGAGAGGCAATGTATGTGTGTGTGGGAAAGAGAGATAAATTTACTGGAAACATGAATAAGAGATGAATAAATAGCGACAAAATCACACAGTTATCCACATATGAAAATACTAATTTTGCATTAAAATTTGCATTAAAAAATGCATAAAAAAGTATATTTATTTAATTCGTACTTTCTTGCTGTTTTGGAATTCAGTAGTTACGAATATTTATCATGATTTTTTACAAAAAAAAAATTAATGTACAGACAGACCATGGTAAAATTCAAAAAAATCAGAAAAAATCATGAAATTTGACAAAGAAAATTAATTTACAGTCAGACCATCCCATCTGGTATAAATTCTATAATAGATTTATATAGTGGTATAGATGGATATTTTGGGAACGACTAGGTTCAATTTATAATAGAGAATATGCAGGTGTTAAGTTTACTTGCTTGATATTTATCTCTGATACTTTATGTTCCTGGCCATTACACACATATTATTATTTTTTAATTTAGTTTGTATTTAATTGTATAAAACTTCAGTTGAAATGAGTATATTATGCGAAAGAGCGAAATTCCAATTAGCTAAACGTCAACGTAAGAATGACGTAACAGATAAATATGAGATTTATCGGCAGCGATATTCATACAGTGCTAGTGGTGTTTAAGGTTCTGACAAGGAACTTATATACGATAACTGAAATTCTTACGCAGCAATATTTGAAAAATAAAAATGTACTTTATTAATTACCCATAAAGGTGACATTTGTTTCTTACTTAACAGAGGGGAAAAACGTTCCGAGCAATACAACAACAAGAGTGGATGTTGTCCCTTTCTTGCTTGTTTTCTTGATTGTGTAAATAAAAGTATCTGATGGTAGATTTTTATATATTCGGTAATCGTTAAATCCCTTTTATTCATACACGTCAATAAAATCATTAGCATAAAATATATTGTAATTAACATAGTGAGTTCTAAAATGTGCTTATTTTAATTAATACGTAATTACTTATGCAATGCAAAGCTGTTTCTCAAATTAGTAGAATTATTTAGTAGTACATAATTTGCAAACTAGGCATGGCCGCACTTATATATGGCGATCGGCGCTTTATTTAGTAGAAAGAGACACACTCCACCAATGTCGTGGTACTCTTCGGAACGATTTTGAAGCGCGTGTGAACATTTCGAGTAGAATGTAACTTCCTTGGGTTCTGACGTCTCACAATGCGCGCGAAAAATGGCGTTCAAACGTGACAATTTTAATCGATAATATATTTATTCTTTTAAAAATTAATTCAAACATTTCCAATAGTATTTATATTTTTACTATGTTAAAACAAAGTGAAAAATAATTGCATATTCTCTATTGCGTAATCCCAAATCTATAAACACTAAGTAGAAACCTGTAAAAGTGATAACTGCGGTTTTAAAATTACGGCAAGATTAATTATTGACAACATTGAAGGGATTCCTATTTGACAAGACCCTGTTCTAGAATATTAGATCATAATATGTAGATATATTATTATAACTGTGTTCAAAAGATATCATATCATTAGAAATTGTATAAAATTTATATCTTTCAAAATCGTTACGATATATCACTTTAATCAAAATGCTACACCTAATTTTAGTGAGAATATCTATATCTATTAAATGTTTCGTCCATTTGGTGTCAAATAATTTTAAGCATTTTAAAATGCGTAATGTTTGCTTCAAAATTGTGTATGCTCATATTAGAAGAAAACACGAATTATCGTATTTATAAAGAATATAAACAAGTCGTTAAAGTCGTCCAATTTTTTAAATAAACATTGGGGCACAAGGTGGGGAGCTAGGGGGAGATCCGCCCCGGATGTCACCTATTCGGGGAAGACACCCAAACTTGAAAAATATAAGTTAGAACCTTTATTATAAAAAAAAAAACAGTGCGGAAAACGTGCTTTTTTAGAACACGGCTAGCAAACGGTAATTAGTTACATTAATAAACACGTAAAAAATACGAATTGGAACCTTAGACGCGTCTTTATTTAGCCACCGTTGATTCTTCAATATCTCTTACTTCCATAGAAAGCTTTCTAAGCAAGAGTAATGCCGTAATGACCACACAGAATGACGCCCATGCTAACAACGCCAATGAATACAAGACAATCTTGCTAAATCAGCTCAAATGTAGACTTTTATATGGATAATAGGTAGAAATAATCGTATTAATGGAAATTTAATTAGTATATACACAGGGAAAAACACTCACGGAAAATAAACGTAAATTGAAAATAATTTTAAAATGTAGCTACCACTTGCTGTTTAAAAATCACCAACCCGCACTGGATATTCGTCGTAAGAAATTTTGACGACATATTCTCGTAATTGAAGCCATTAAAGTCCGCGGGACATCACACTATTTTTAAATTATGAAAATATATACCATACGTCCACAACAGCATACGTTATTTTCTGGTAAAGATAACAAAAATGTAAATGAAAATAGACCAGAAAACACAAGATTCATAGTGATAGAAAATAAAACATTAGCAAAAGCAGTCATTGATTCAAAACAAAGTAAGGTCTTAAATCCATTCCTAAAACATTCCTTATAAGCGTTAATATGAGTCATATAGACTTATTAATTCCAAAATATTATTCGAAAATATAGTTCTAGGTATAAGCTTTAGAAAATGTGTGTTATCTGTCGTCTTTAAATGTAATTTTCTATAAATTTGAAGGCCTTATTTGTAATAAACGGAAAGCAATATAAAATTTAAAACCCTCAGTATTTATGTTAATTCTATTTTTGATACTTTGTAGATGTTTGACTGTCATGCAATAATAAATACTTGGAATAGTTCAGGTCGTAGATAGTATTGTATTGATAAAACCTATCAAGATTTTTCATAGTAGGTATTAAGTATAAATGCATATATGTATTCACTTCCCATGGAAGGTGCTAATGTTGATTAACTTTTGTTACATGTATAAATAAATCATTATTCATTATTAAATTGACAAGTTTGCTAAAAAATCGTTTGTATAAAACACATTATTTTCCTTATTGGTGTTATAACGTTATATTTGTTATAGATAAATCGTTGATCATGCATTTCAATATAAAATACTTCGTGCCTTGAATCTCTGTTAAGATGATTGCCAACTTTGAGCAATAAGCGAGCAATTCTTCAAGTATTTTGCATTTGATTTTACTTATATGTACTATGTAGAATTGGGCTAAATATCGTGCCTTGCGAAACTCCATTTACATAATTGCAATATATTGGCTTATGATCCATATGTTCTTATTAATAAATAGAAATTTCGCAAGTTATCTAAGTTTAATCGTTGGTACTAGATTTTCAAAGGCTTTCTGTATTTCATAAATTATATAAGTTTTAAGGCTTTATATGAAATGTAGTAAATCTTATTATTTTAAATTTGATTTTATTCGCATTTTAACAACTTTTTGAAGTTTATGAACTTGTATTTAGTTATTTTAGGTTTATTATTTTTTAGAAAAGAAATTAATTACACCGAGGTAGGTTTTTGCTTTTGTACATCAAACGCTTTTTAAGAAACGATAAGTATTTTAGTACTAAGTTATTAGTTAGGCTCGATAGAGCTTAGATAAGCATGTTTAAATACAGGAACATGTATTTACATATCACACTACCTTAAAAGACCTAAATTTTAGATTTTTATAACTCAATTTTATATTTTGTAACGCTTTATTTATTAAATCAAACTACAATAATGTTAAAAAACGATCAACTGGTATTTAGAAAATGTTTTACAGTATTTTTATGTTATTCGATCAGGTTATTGGTTTTGTTTGTAAGCACTATATGCGACATTTTTAGAAATTTATTTATAATATGTATAGCTCGTGATTTAGGCTTAGCTCAAAGTGATATATTTCACAGTATATTTACTGCTAAGTGTCTAAACACACTATGTTGAAGGTACGCGACCGAGAAGCGACTGATACACTATAAGTGCCGAACTTACGCGACAGAATTTTGTTGTGTAACTTTGTATTTATTCAGTGTCTCAGCGGCTGTCGTGGCGTCGTGTCGTGTTATCTAAACAGCCGGACGACAGACCCTAAACAAAGTAATCCAGTTAGTATTCCGTTATTACTTATGAGGTGTAAAACAGGAAAAATAGTCAAGTTACGTAACTTCGATCGCGTATAATGAGTGCTCTATAGATTACGTTGCCGCTGAACTTACGCCCGACCGAAGTTCGGCTATTTGCTATAACGCAACGTAATTTCGACATAATTTGACGTCAGTAATTCAAATAGCATTGCAGGCGTAATCGTTCCGAACTTCGATCGCGTACCTTCGGCATGTGTGTTTAGACACTAAAAAAATATCACAATGGACGAAGGCTTTTAGTGTTTGTTTGTGTGGTTCTACCTGATACTTGTATTTAGCATTGTGATCTGTATTTTTTTCTACTATGTACTTAATTTTTATCACATGAATGTACTCCATATGATTAACTTTGATGGTGGGCCCTAAATTATTATGTTAACGTATTGGCTCAAAAGATAAGTTCTAAACAGTTATGATGATATTGTTTAGAAAATATTATTTACACTTTAGTTTATGTAAATGAAATATTATTCTTAATAAAGTGTTTTATTTTTACCTTTTTTATATCATAGCAAGCAAGCAGATGGGTATCCTGATGGAAAGAGTCAACCGTCGCCTATAGACACCAAAGATGTTAATGATGCGTTGCTATCTGGTAGCAAGGTCTAATGCCACATACATAAGTTTACCCTCCAAACCGAAACACGACAGTGACAAGCACTGACGCTATTGCGGCAGGAATATGTAAGGCGGTGGTACCAGACCCGGGCGAGACAATGCAGAACTCTACCACCTAGTGAAAGTAGTATCTATTACGCGATGATGGTTATTGACAAAGATATAAATAATAATATATAGGCAAGATCATCTTACAGAAAGTTTATATTTTACGCCTGAAAACAACTCCTAGTATTTAAAAAACAACATCATAAATGTAGCTTTCTAAAGGAGAAAATTCTTTCACCTTTAGAAAGCTACAGGAAATTCAGGAGAGACTGGCTAATTTTTACCCGCATGAGGAAAAAGGGAAGTAATGATATTCGGTCAAGCTACAGATCACACAAATACTCATAGAGACGATGTTCGGCGTAAAATACGTAGTCGCACATATGAGCAACAAACGCTTGTAGATATAATAATCAAATCTTTCTTCTATAAAGTATTGTATACTAGTATATTTGATTGCTGTAACCACAGAAATTCCGTAGATCATGTACATATTTGAGAATATGCTACTTCCTGTAATTCCGTGGTTGTAACTTAGTAGTTAGCACAAGCTCGGACGTATGCTAGCGTCAAGCGGTCTGCCGCGCTTGCCCTACAAGCAGTGGCCGAGTATATATTAATAGTCTATGGTCGCCGTCACGCATCGATATAAATAAGAAGCCACGGCCTTATATTTCTTTTATAACGACCCGACGCGACGCCTGCCGCGCATTGAGCTTACCAGAAACTTCTCTTTTACTTCTTAGTTCTTACCACTGGCTATAAAAATATAAAAGTTTACAGTACACTTAGTTTAATGTCACTATAATTAAGGCCCAGTTACACTTTGATTAGCGCGAGTGCGAGTGAAAAACACGTGTAGACAGCCGTTGATTTAGTTTAGTGCGAATGATTAGTAATCAGCGTAGGAAAAGTGAATAGATGCCGATTACTAATCATTCTCACTAATCAACAGCTGTCTACACGTGTTTTTTACTTAATACTAAGCACCTGCACTAAACACTCGCACTCGCAATAATCAACGTGTAACGGGGCCTAGCATCACGTAGGTACATTGATTAGGACGGATTGTATACTAGAAACAATTTCAACCGACGAAAAAACGGAGGTTATCAATTTGGCATGTACTATGCGTTCCAACTAAGAATAGGATCGCACTTGTGAACTTCATAAATGTGAAATTAGTAATTTTAACAAAAAAATATATTTTTGATTAAAAATAAGGGTGATTTATTTGAAAAACAAATAACATTCATATTATTCTATAATAATTATATTAATGTTTCATATCATACTGCATGTACTTGGTACCTATTAGCATTAAGATAAGGGTACCTACCTATTTAAATGTCATTATAAACATATGTAATTTGAAACCCGTAATTAATTTAGATTTATGCAATAGGTATATTATATACGACAAAAAAGATTCATACACACCAATGATGTCGGCAACAAAGTCGTTATAAGCGGTGTAGAGGATTTAAAATCCGATAGACACATTTGATTAAGTATTTTGTTTAAAAAAAATAATCAATTTGTATTTTTATCTTTTCTTTTCTTCTCTACACCTTACTTCATCACATACTAGCATTGACGAATGGGAATCTGAACAGGAAATATACCAATTAGAAGTTAGAACGCAAATTAAAAATGCGGAACAATAAGGCGCTCTGACAGTCCTATTCTCAGTTGGAACCATCTCTAAGTAGTCTAAGTAGTCTGTGATTGGAACGCATAGTGTGTAAGTTATATTGTTTGAATTGGATAATATTTGAGACTAGCTGTTGCCCACGATTTGGTCCGCGCGGACTTCGTTTACACCGCACAACACCTCCCCCGTAGGTGATAGCGTAATAATATGTATCTAGCCTATATGTTGACCCGACCTATTAGTAATATTCATGCAAAATTTGAAGTAAATCCATGCAGAACTTTTTGAGTTTACCCCGGACATACAAACAGACAAAAATTCTAAAAACTATATTTTTGGTTTCGATGTCGATTGTAGATCACGCCCCAAGTATTCTTTTAAAAAAATATTCAATGTGCAGATGATTATCTATTTTAGTAATAGTTCAAGTAGGTGTACTAAATTTTATAAGTGCTGTGTAGGTATGTATATTTGTCCTCGAATTTCACGGGAACTAAAAGTCATGTCGAGATCATTATTTTTGATTTAAATCAGGTATATTCTAACTTAGAAAATCACGAAATTATTATAAAAGTAAGTAACAGCACAGTTTGGTAGTTTTGAGAGTAAAGCCTATGAGCCTATGAGTAAAGTTTCATATATCTACTCATATCTCAAAAACTACTGATAGATAGCAGTAGCAGAGAAGATATATAAAATCAGTTAAATTTTTTAAATTACTATTATTAAAAATACGTCAAAACGAATAATCTGCTCAATGAAATTAATCAGTAAGTAATTAATTATATTTGTACATGTAAAATTTAAACAATTCAATCAAATTGATGTATCATGGCCATCCTGTCATCAAATCGTTACTTTCATAGCGAGTGGACAGATTTTTGCTATTTAAATATTGCTAGAGTGGACAGATAAGAATTTAATGTTATCTTCATACGTCAATAATACTTTATTGACGTATGAAGTTTATTTTTAAATCTAGGCATTACTTTGCTGCATTCTTATCTGACTCTTTTTTTATATAAAGCACACAATCTGATGGGTCTCCTGATAGAAAGAGACAACTATATATAGCATATAGACAAACATGTTAATAATCCATTGCTATTTATGCAGCGGAAAAGCAGTGCAATTTGCATAAATTTAGCGGCTTTATCATCCAAACCGAAAAACGACACTGAAAAAAAACAGGTGTAGATACCAAATAACCAGGCGGTTCGTTGCGAAACACTACCACGTAGTAGTCACTATTCTTCTAAGGGGATCCGAACCCACATAAAATAAAATTGGCAGACTACAAAAACAAACTTAACAAGTATCACAATATAATCTGGCCATAAATACTGTTAAAGTTAAAAATAAACTAAAATTGCATTTCAATTTTAGACTTGTTTCTTTGACTCTTTTATTTTTATGTGATTGTTCGTTGTTTTCTCATTTTTGCGACAATACATTGTAAAATATTTTGTGATATTAAAATGGAGTGGGGTGATAAAGAGAACCGAATCGCTGTGATTGCATTACACAAAATAAGTATGGAGCCAAATATAATTTTTAAAACTCTCCATACGCTTGGTATTAGTCAAGTCTTTGTGTACAGGACTATTGATAGATACCTACAATGAAACCTTCTCTGTTTGTGACAGAAAAAGATGGAAGTCCACGTAGTGTTCATACGAAGAGGGCGATCAAAGCAGAAAGAATTTATAAGAAATCATGTCCGAAAGCAAAATATATTAGATTTTATCTCGGGAGATAACTCCCGAGAATCTAGCTAGGTATAGATAGCACCTAGAAGTATGTCGTGTATTTTAAAAGATGACTTAGGACTTGCAGCCTATAGGTAAGAGACGCACTGCTCATTTGTAAGCTGATAATTAAAACAGAATAGTGTTAAAATCAAAACAATTATTTAAGCGGTACGCAAAGGGTGGTCACAGATTTTTTTTGTTTACGGATGACATTTTTTTTTACAATTGAGCAATATTTTAACAAACAAAATGACCGTATTTATACTCAAAGCTCTAAGAAAACTTTCGAATTAGTTTACAAAGTACAACGTGGGTATTTTTCAGTGATGGGTTGGTGAGGTGTTAGCTACGAATACAGAAAACATATATAGCTACGAGGAGTGACTGAGCCATATTTTTGTGAAAAAGGCATCAAAACATCGGCACAAGTGTATCAAAATACCATTTTTAAGAAGGCCCCTTAACAACACCATGGTCAATAACCAAAAAAAAGTCTTTTCAGTAAGATTCGGCACCGGGTCATAAAGCTCGATCCACCCAATCTTGGTTAGAAACAAACGTTCCGGACTTCATCAGAGCTAAAGACCGCCCGTCACCTAATCCCAATCTTAATCCGTTGGATTATGATTAATGATCAATTTTAAATAGTATGGCTTGCTCTAAATGTCATAATAATTTGAAGTCACTAAACCAATCCATACGATTATCAGTGAAGATTTTCCCATGGAAAGAGCGTGCTTCTAGTGACAACTGGCCTCTGCGGAATGTATAGCAGCCAATGGAGACCACTTCGAATAATTTTTCATATTAATGTCATTAATTTTTTTTTTAAATAATCACGGGACAATCACTTACTGATTTAACCCCATAGTAATCAAATTATTTGCTTGTGTTATGGGTGTCATTCAACGATACTAATACATAGAAATACACACACACACACATATATATATATATATATATATATATATATATATATATATATATATATATATATATTGGAATATATATTGAAATATATTTAATAAACACCCAAACCCGGAAATACAAAAATTTATGCTCATCACACAAATGCTTGTTGCCGTTGCCGTTTGCGCTTGGAGATCGTACCCGAGCTCCGTCGATTGTGTAGTCAAGGTCGCTAACCACTCTACCAACGGGGCGGTCAAAAAGTAATAAATGTTACGTGCAATAGAAAAAATGTCTTTTTTTGTACCAATATTTATGGCAAAATTAGGTATAATCTCAATAGACTTGCAAAAAAGGCTTCGAAACCCGAAGTAGGCAATTCGTCCTCGAATAAGTTTATTCAGTTTTTTATCGGCGGCAATAAATGAATTAAGAAGTATTTTATAAACGTTCAATGGCCTTAATAATTTTGCGGTAACGGCTTCATAATAGACGTAGGAGGTTTTAAGCAGGCATCGGTCCGGCATGCAATCACTCGAGACCCTCGTCAAGACTTATTAACAAACTGAAATCCTGATGGCATTAAATCGGTGATTCTTGACCTTATAATGATAATGGACCTTTTAATGGAATGGACCTACTGTTTGGAGGTAATATACTCGTATAGAAAATTTTAATAAAAAATTGTTCTATATTTATAAATACAATAGCGTAGTTTTCGTGCTTCTAGGGACCACCAGTGGTCGGTGGAAGATCGGCTATAAACCATTGCCCTAAACCATCCCTTTGCGCATTGGCATACCTAATCCATCTAAAGCAAAAGAAAGTTGCTTATCTAGGACACCTCTTGACAAATTCGAGACACAGACTCTTGCAATTAAGGCAAAAGTTGCTGGTAAAAGAAAAATCAGTCGTAAAAAGATTTCTTAGTTGTGAAACTTCAGGGAGTGGATAGGGATAGTGAGTGCTACTCAACTTTTCCGCCTCGCAAGAGTCCGGGTCAAACATTTTGAACTGACTGTTAACCTTCACTAGTGGGAGTGTGCGCCCTAACAAGAAGACTAAACCGTCATGGATTAAGATACCTACTGCCCTAAGTCGAAGTTCGGTTTTACAGAAGACACCCGTATGATGGGCGCTAAGCCCATAACTCCGGCAAGGCCCTTAACTCACACGAAAATTTGGTTTCGCAGCAACTGTCACACAGAACAAATGTCTAAATACATTTAAAAAAATTATAACAGCCAAGAAATCTACAACGCTACAAGGAAAAAATTAAAAAGAATCAAGTGAAATCCCATATAGCGCTCTAACCACCGACCACACAGCCTATAGACTGCTAATGTTTGATTTTCCGTATTGAATGCATTCTGGCAACTAGCTGAGGTAAGACGAAGTGGGGTTGCAACGCCGTAATTGGCTAACTCAAGGCCACAATGGAAGATAGTAATGTACAGAGCATCTGATTGGTCGACACTGATTACCCAATCACTACTCATTGGCGCGTGGACATTTACATCGGAACTATAAGTCAGATGTGTTGACACAAGTCATTCGCCTATTATTAGGTGTCTATGGGCTGTGTGGTCGGTGGCTCTAACAATTGTTATCTATTATATAACATGTACTTACAAATTTCGACTGTACTCAATACAGATATCGGACTCTGGGCAGTACACTTTGTCTGGCTGGGAAAAAATCCTTTTCCACGTCACCATTGTGACGTCATCAACCTCCACAGTTCTGACGTCACCCTGACAGTAGTTAGCATGCCTTATCTACCGCTAAGCTCTTCAGTGGTATCAACCAGCGGCGCCGCTGGTTACATACTTAAATGTCAGATATAACCGGAGTCTAGTAAATATTCCTTTGGGTTTCCTCTGAAAAATCATCTGCAGTTCTGTCAGGTAGTTTGTAAAAGACAAACAAATGGCTATACGTGTTACTACCATCGTGGCTACTAGGTACTTACTACTTTTGATTTGTAGAATTATCTACTTGCTATCCTATAAAAAATTGTCTTGTGCTATTGTTTAGAAAAACTTAAATATTCTTTCATAACGAGTTGCCCATTCTAGGACCGAACCCCAGGTCTCATTCGACTCAATCGCGGATACCTACCGCTTATCCAATGACGTGAAAATAATCTAATTTCGTTACATTACAAAGTCATTGACCAAAATTACGCGCTAATGTATTTTTTTTTAATTTTGACAACTACTCAAAGGCTTAATTCAATTACAGCCAAAATATAAAAACAAACTTACCTGTGATCCTTATATCTTTATAATAAACACTAAATCTCATAAACACATACACCGTTGTTGGCACAGATATCATGGCCAAGGTCTCCAGAAATAAATGTTACTCCAGAAACGATTCTGTGCCAAGTTTTCGTTCTACGCAGTCAGTTTAAATTTAAAAGCCGAAGTGGTCAAGTGTGTGGCAAAGGATTGTTAAGTGATAAAAAATGGCTGACGAAACATACCAAGTTTACACAAGAATGGAAGAAATAACCGAGCAAGATGACAGGCATTTAGCAGGCGCCAGAAAGGAAATTAGGAATGATTTAACTGTGATTATACCAGAAAATCCTTTCCCTGAAATAGAAGTAGATGCGTACCCACCGTTAAAATTCTCTTGGGTTATACCAAAAAAATTGGCGGCAATGGCGTTTCCGCGCCATATTGAAAATATAAAATTTCTTGTGAATCAAGGCATAAATCATTTAGTGACATTGACAGCTGGTAAGAAACCACCTGTAGATAATGTTTCTATAAGGTGGTCTGAAATACCCATAGAAGAGTTTGAGGCTCCTACAATAGAACAAATTGAAAAGTTCATCGATATTTGCAAGAGAGCCGAAAAATGTGATGAGGTACATATCTCATGTCGTATTTTATTTATTTATATAATTAAAATATGCACAATGGACTACACAGGTGCTATTAGGTACTTTAACTTGATTGTGATTACGTATCATTTCCCCTGTGTTAGGCCGGGCTGCTTTGAAGAATAGGCCAACTGTCGTTCTGTCAGGCAAGTCGTTAAAGGCGACCAATTGGCTATGCGAGTCACTACCATCGTGGCTACTAGGTGGTAAAGTTCTGCATTGTCTCGCCCGGGTTTTGTACCACTGCCTTATTCCTGCCACAATAGCGTCAGTGCTTGTCACTGTCGTTTTTCGTTTTGGAGGGTAAGGTAGTCGTTAAACATGCGTGTGGCATTAGACCTCGCAAATCTTATATTTACCTACTATTTTCCTCCGCGTTGGTCCCGGGCTCCTTTGAATAATATGCCAACTGACTTTCTGCCAGGCAGGTCGTAAAAGGCGACCGATTGGCTATGCGAGTCACTACCATCGTGGCTACTAGGTGGTAGAGCTCTGCATTGTCTCGCCCGGGACTGACACCACCGCCTTACCTATTCCTGCCGCAAAAGCGTCAGTGCTTGTCACTGTCGTGTTCCGTTTTGGAAGGTAAATTTGCTGGTAAACTTATGCATGTGGCATTAGACTTCGCCACAAGATTGCAATACACCATTAACATCTTTGGTATCCACAAGCGATGGTTGACTCCATCCATCAGGAGACCCATCTGCTTGTTTGTTATTTTATGATATATAAAAAAAAACTCCGTGAATCTGGCACTAATTCTATGAAAGATACGTATATCAATCATTGATATATTTATATCAACAAAAAACAATTTTAAATTGTGCGCTCGTTTCAAATAGAATCGCGTCGGTAGCGTCCATGGAACTATTACTAGTCGCGACAGTGTCAATTTTATTTCTTTTTGTACATTGATTTTTTTTTATATATCATAAGATAACTAACAAGCAGATGGGTCTCCTGATGGAAAGAGTCAACCATCGCCTTTAGACACCAAAGATGTTAATGGCGCGTTGCTATCTGGTGGCGAGGTCTAATGCCACATGCATACGTTTACCGGCTACCCTACCCTCCAAACCGGAACACGACAGCGACAAGCACTGACGCTATTGCGGCAGGAATAGATAAGGCCGTGGTACCAGACCCGAGCGAGACAATGTAGAACTTCACCACCTAGTAGCCACGATGGTAGTGACTCGAAAGCCAATCGGTCGCCTTTTACGACCTGCCTGGCAGAACGGCAGTTGGCCTATTCTTCAAAGGAGGCCGGGACCAACTACTTAAATGGAATTAGCGGAAATTTTAAGTGTCAGTTTTGTTCGAGACTGTTTTTTACGTTACGAGATCTTGGGTTTTTTATATCCACGGATAAAGCTGGATGCGGTTTTTAACGGCTTATACAGAGAAATACAGAGTTATAATACCGATGCAATAAAATCACTCCAGAGGTATTACTTAAGCCTTAGCTTTTTATTCGACACGATGAATTAGTACAGTATGGCATATTTCTTTTTTTTACGATATAATTACGTTTTATTTTACGTTTGATATTTGCATACATTTGCTTATATGAGCGGCTACGTATTTTACACCCAACAACGTGTCTATTAGTATTTGTGTGGTCTGTGTTTATAACATTGTCTATAAACCGTATTAGCCGTATCCTTGTTGCTGTCTAATACAATTATAAAACATCGTAGAAATTAATATAACATTCACTGCCTAGGCGGATGTACGTGGGCCGCAAGTTCAATTCCCGCGCAGTGAAATATATTTAGCAAAAACTGCGAACATTAAATCATCATTATATCCAGATGACTGCCTCGTTCCACTACAATATTCAAAACAAATTAACACTTTTCATAATACAATTAAAGCCATTACGATTCAAATTTCAACCGGTTTACTCAGGGGTGGATCTACTTAAGGGCTTTTTGGGCTGTAGCCCAGGGCCAAGAAAATAAAAGGCCCCTGAATTCTACTTAAAAAAGGTAGACAATATTGTGAAAAAAAAAATGCAATCCGACCATTGACTTGGCGATGAATTGAATTTGGTGGCGGGCCACAAATAAACCCGTGTAAGTGACTGTTGGATATAAATAAAAAAATTTTAACATTACTATAGAAAACAATGTAATGGTAATAAGTAAAGGAACCAGGAAGGCCTCTAAGTAAAATTAGCCCCGGGCCCCACAATTTCGCGATCCGCCCCTGGGTTTACTCATACAAGTTTCATCAAGACATTTACAACTAGGTATGTATTGAATAATACAGGTCAAAAGTTTTTTTTAATTTTATGTCAACTATTGAATGTAATGTAAATGAATTAATTAAAAAAATACATAAAAATAATTAGCTACAGATGTTGGATTCCGGTTTTATTAATTCTGACCGGTTATATTAAGTTTTAATTTTTTTTAACTTTGCGCTACACACAAGCAATACACAAGATAAGGAAGTTACTGATTTTACCCTGATGTTTGAAAATCGAGTTTTCACCAGACCTCCACATTTGGAGGTTCTAGGAACCTTTGGCGACTATTTTCACGATGAAGTCATACTGTCTGTATGTATGAGTGTGGGGGTGTGTATGTGTGTGTGTGGGTATGTAAACACCTCATAACTTTTGAACGGCTTACCGATTGAAACCCGGTTGATACATTCGATTGAATTCCGTTCAACTTAGACTTCCTCAAATGTGAACTAATTAAATAGTGGAAATTTTGAGAAATTTTGAAAAAACCCTGAAAACATTTGGAGAAACAGTACTTTAACTTTCAGAATAATATACCTATTGGGTACAAAATTTAATCAGCTCTTTTCCTAAAAAACTGCGTCCAAAGCATGAATTGCATTAAAATCGGTTTATCCGTTCGGGAGTTATCGTTTACGAACTTTGTTTAAAAAGTGTTTTTTCGACATGACTTTTAGATTTTTTAACCAACAATTTTTCGACCTTCTACAATATATTAGTACTTAAAAAACTACGTCAAATGCAGTTTCAAAATTCAAAATCGAATCAAGTTTTTAAAAGTTACAGCTTTTCAAATATTAATATTTTGTTGATTACAGCAAACTTACTAAATATTTTTAAAATACAGGCTAATATACCGCTTAATTTAAAAATCTAAACAGCTTTTCTCTCTAAAAAACTGCGTCAAATACTGTAAATTGATTCAATATCGGTCGATTTATTTGGGATTTGTCAATAATGAAAATTTTGGAAAAAGAAATGTTTTAGACACCACTTCGAAATTTTTCAACCTATAAATTACGTAGGTAGCTAAAAAAACATTCAAGAACTGAAAACTTGCGATGAATATGTCATTTGTAAGATCAAAATCGATCTTCGTTTCCAAACTATACAGCTTTTCAAAAATCAAATAATTGTCATTTTTAACAGAATTTAGATTACCGCCCCGTTGGTCGAGTGGTTAGCGACCCTGACTACGCAATCGACGAGGCTTGGGTCCGATCCCCGACGGGGACAATTTCATTTGTGTGATAAGCATAAATGTTTGTATTTCCGCGTTTGGGTGTTTATTAAATATATTCCAGTATTGATATATGTATTTCTATACAGGGTATAACAAAAATAAGCACTAACTTTCAAGGGTATACGTGTACATGAACTAAACAAACACCTGGTAAAATATTATACCAAAAGGCACACATTTTTTGTTTCATATAAATTTAGTAAAATAAGAAATTAAAGTTTATTTTCACACCCCTACCTTGAAGATGGAAGTGATGTGACGTCAGCAACACGTTGAATGAATAGCGTGACGCACACATAGACATGAAGAATACCGCGTACTTGTACTTACACACATTTAATAAGCAATTTTTTACATATCACTTTCGTCACTGATTAATTATTATACATTAATCCAAATTCACTATTTACAGGCAATAATAAAACAACACTGTCTTCAAATTAATTTATAAGTAAGGTTCAAAATGACCACCACCCTTCTCAATGCAAAGAGCAGTTCTGCGTAACATTGATAACCTTACATTATGCAACATATGTGGGGTTATGGACCTAAATGCTGCATTAATTTTACCTTCCATCTCTTCACGTGTATGACATTCCACAGAGTAAACTTTATTTTTCACATAACCCCATAAAAAGTAGTCTAGGCACGTGAGATCTGGAGAACGAGGTGGCCAAGGCACCGGGCCACTTCGACCTATCCACTCTGCAAATCGATCGTTTAAATAATCACGCACAGGGCGTGCAAAGTGAGCGGGTGCTCCATCGTGCTGAAAAATTATATTACGATATACATTCAGTGGAAGATTTTCCAGATGTTCTTCTAAATCCTCTCTCAGGTGTTGTAGGTACCTTTGAACGTTAAGACCCTGAGGTAAAATAGTCGGCCCCAAAACATAGTCCCCAACGATGCCTGCCCAGACATTAATTCTCCACTGGTGCTGAAAGCTACTTTCACTCGAGGCATGCGGGTTATTATGTGCCCACACATGCTCGTTGTGCAAATTGAGCACACCATTTCTTGTGAAAGAAGCCTCATCTGTCCATAAAATATTAAAAGCAAATTCGGGATTTGCTTCAGCACGGTTCTGGTACCACCTACAAAAGTCCATTCTGGGCATATGGTCTGCAAGTCCTATCTCCTGAGTCCTTGAAAAATGGTAGGGATGTCGTCCATCATCCTGCAGAGTACGCCACACCACCATATGGTTTACATTTAACATAGCACTGCATCGGCGTGTGCTGGTCCGAGGATTCTCGTCAAAATGATTTAGAATCCGAGTCTCAATAGCAGTACCTACTCTTGAATTAGGACGTCCAACGTTTCGTTCGCGGTGGAAGGAACCAGTACGCTGAAGTCGTAAACACATGTTACGGAATACTGAGTACGGAGGTAAATGACGTTGTTCTGCTGGTGGCCTTCCATCAATAAACCGTTGTCGGTAAATCTCCCTCGCTTCATTAATGCTACCATTCCTAGCAGCACCAACACATAGCATCATTTCGTAAAATTCACTATTAGTGTAAAGGTGACGGTCATTATTATTTCTACGTGGCATTTTTAAAATCGCGATTTCCAATCAATGGGTATTAAGTAAGATTCATAAAAAATCGGCAATAATAGCAATAGTTACGCTCTCCAAAGACAAACGGCAACTGAATAAAAAAATAAAAATTCCTTTACAATTATCTAGGTACTTTTCCGAACTAATTAGGGTTCAGTGAAACAAATTTAAAAATAATCTTCTTCATCTTAGAGTTTATTCCGGTTATTCTCCACGCTTGCGCTAGGAACGAGTTTGAGTTTGCCGTAGCGACTGTCGTCTAACCTCCGAACCTCTCTGGAGGAAGCCGGTGCCAGGACCTCTTTCATTGTACAGCAGTCAGGTTGTCTTGGGTCCCGAAGGTGGTGGTGGGACCCCTTGCACCATAAATAAAAAAAAATCATTTCCCGTGTTAGTTTGAGTGCCTTAAGAAGAATTACCCTCCATTCTACCAGGCGAACTGAGAATCGAACCCAGTACCTTACGAAGAAACGCCTAAACCGGCATCACTCTTATCATAAAAGTGACAAAAATGTTGACTAAAACTATACGGAACTACATATTAGTATGATTTTACATAAAAACAAAATGGCAGAAAAAAGGGAGTGTCTTGTCTCTTTCCGAAAGTGGTCTTTTCGCCAATCAAAGCGTTTCGTTGCACTTTGTATAAGCCGCAAAACACGTGTAAGTTCTAAAGGCCTGTACAAACGACCGGCGGCGGCTTTAAAGTTAACTTAATACTTTTTCATTTCCAGTATGATAAACAATATTTTGATGAAAAAGATTAATTTTTCTGAATGAATGAACAGGTTGATATGTAATCCCGGCAATCGCTAAAATTAGCAATAGTTTTCGTTGGTTTCGCTTGCGTGGTTTATTTTTGACATTCACAAAAAACTCTAACCACGCGTGCGAAGCCGCGAGCAACGACTAGTATTTTATAAAATCTTTGATCTAAAATGTAATCAAAAAAACGTAGTCAAAAATTATCTTTTTCCTGAAATAACTACTACTTAGAAAGGTCTTGCCAATTTCTCCCGTGAAACAGCTTTGCTGTGTTTCGGAGAGAAGGGCAAGACAGGCACTGTAATTACTGGCACCGAGACTTAACATCTTATGTCTCAGGATCTTAACATCTTATGTCTCTAACACATGAATGGAATACCTGGGCTAGTTCCAGCCCAGGTATCCCATTTTTGTTCATTAGCGACGTCGACCACTTACCATCAGGTGGCACGTCTGCTAGTTTGCCTATCTCAATAACATAAAAAAAGGTAAGAAGAGGCGCACCTAAAACAAACTTTAGGTAGGTACTAAGTTCCATCAGCCATGTAGTGATAGTGACAAACGAGCCTATCAACTCACCGGGAACATTCCGATTCTTGACATTTTTTTAGCAGTGCTAGCCATGTCAAATTTCATATGTAACGAAAATTAATTTGCGCAATTAAAATTCCCGCGGAAAATATTCAGTAGTGTGTGTGAGCAAGGCCTTAAGTCGGGCGCTTGGTTGAGACCGCGTTGCGCCGCGTTGAGACGCCTAGCGCGATGTCGGTAATACTTCAAATCAAAGGACTTCTAGGCTAATCAATGCGTAGGTTTATTTGTCAAAAATGCTTATAAAAGGTTGTGTTGTGTCTTAATTCTTAATGATAATGCATATTTATTTTGCGAAGTGTCGTGTTATCAACGAGAAAGTTTTACTAAGTTTTTAGAATTGTGTGTAAAAAAAGTGATAATAGCTATGATTTACCTGCTCAAAAACTAATTACCTATTTAGACACCTTGTTATGTGAAGTTAGAAGCAAACAGGGTAGGTACTAGAGGTAAGTATTATGCCATTAAAACAGTTTGTAAGTTGAAACCATGCCAGATAATACATTGTAAAATGCCTATGAATCACGGAATAGATTTAGGTACCTACACTGAAAACACATGTGAATAGTTGACTTTGAAGGTGGATATTGTGTGATGAAGTAATTTATGTAATGTGTTTTCATAACAAAAAGATACCTTAATTAGTTATATTGGATTATTTGCCACGATTGTTTTAGAATGTATGTACCAAACTAATAGTTTCACTCAGAGTTAGAAATAATAATCCAGGTCACAATAAATTTTAGGTACACAGCTGATATAATTTTGTTGCCAGGCGGGAGATTTTCCTGCATGAAATGCCTAATAGCCGCAGGTTTGCCTTACGTAAACTAGGTATGAGACTACTAGGTAGGTATTTACGATTAATAAAATTTTATGAGATTTTTTTTATTGAATATGAGTATAGTAATTAATAATTATTTTAATATGATCGTAATATGCTATCGAGTGACACCAATAGTCGGACAGTGTTTTTTTTAACATAATGTAATAATTATGGCTATCAAAACCCAGTTAAGTTACCTATGAATCAAATTGTCCAGCCTGGTAATCAAACTAAGGACCCTCATGGGTTTATTCCAACATCAGTCCTGGTAGAAAAAAATATAAAAAAACTCTTTAAATAATATCTACATTATTTACTCTGTCAAGTAATTAGTACTTTGTTGTGCGTCTAGCAGTTCATTGACATCTATCATATGATTGTGACCTTTCATAGCTGCGTAAACCGTGCGCGTACGTTACTGCGTGCTATACTTCAGGGCTGCCACAGATCATTTTGAAAAAAAACTTTGACATTCATTTTCTCAGAAATTTCATAGTTTTTATTTATTAAAAATGTATAATTAAAGAGCTAACCACACATCCTGAACGCTCCTTCAGTATTAGTGCTTATTTTTGTTATACCCTGTATATTAGTATCGTTGACTAACACCCATAACATAAGCAAATAATTTGCTTACTTTGGGGTTAGATCAGTAAGTGTAATTTCCCATGAATATTTTTTTTGAACTCTTGTGAAAAAACTATATACAGTTTTTGTTTCTTTTAGCATAAAATAACCCATTTTAGCGGGAAGTTACAGAGATGGCCTGCAGATTCAAGCAGTTTACAGATTTTTTATATTTGTTATCTCAGATGATAGATCTCGGTCATTATATAAGTATAATGAACGATTTTGAGAATATTTTTTTTTTGTTTGAGAGGGTATACCCCTGTGAGAACACGGGTATAGAATGCGCTGATGCAGACGTTGCAAGTAGCTGCTGTACACACCATCTTGAGTGTCTATAACCGATGACGGTTTACTCTTTCCATGAGGAAAAGCCAATTATATTTACCACCTCACAGTTTTTCCGAGTGGCTTTGAAATTATGATTTTTAAGAGTAATAAATTTAATTAAATAGTCAACAAAATTTTCAGAAGCCGGCATTGCGTTGGTAAATTTTTTGTGTTGAAAATGTCCATAGGCAATGGTGACTGCTTGCCATCAGGGGGCCCACTTACTCGTATGCGCAGGCATACTACTATGCGGATACTATAAAAAAACAGCATTTAGAAATTTTGGTCATTATGCCTTGTATTAGAGCGCCCCAATTTTTGTATTAATATTTGTAATTTTTTAGGTGCTGGGTATCCACTGTCGTCAAGGAAGAAGTAGATCCGGAATATTGCTGGCTTGCTACTTGATACACTTCCACCGGTTTCTACCAGACCAAGCAATGAATGTCATCAGAATGATTCGACACGGTAACTTATTCTAATATTATGAAATTCGGATAATACCAAAGACTTCTATGTACTAACATACTAGACAAGGCATGCGTCACGCCACTAGTGTTCCACTAAAGGACAGTCCATGTCCATTCAGAATCCATCCAGAATTTACTAAATCGCACACATGTGATTTATGGGATATTATTATTATTAAATTTTTTGGTATGTTTGGAATTTGGATGTTTGGAGGTGTGAATAAGAATAGAATAAAAACAGTTTTATTAACCACTAGCTGTTGCCCGCGACTTCGTCCGCGTGGACTTCGTTTACTCCGCACAACTCCTCCTCCGTAGGTGATAGCGTTATAATATGTAGCATATATATACCCGACCTATTAGTAACTTTATGAGTTTACCCTGGACAAACAGACAAACAGACAAAAATTCTAAAAACTATATTTTTGGCTTCGATATCGATTGTAGATCACGCCCCAAGTATTCTTTTAAAAAAATATTCAATGTACCGTTTTGACTTTCCTACGATTTTATTATATGTATAGATACAATAGTATGTACATATACAGTAAATTACAAGAATAAGCGTACACATAACAAAAAAACTATGACTGTAATTCTAGATTGATGCATCTAGTATCTCACAATCTAATTTTTTGCCCGTTGCTTTAAAAATATTTTTGGTGAATCCAATACTTTTTTCCGCAACAAAAATATCCTATATGTTATTTCCAGGTCATTATTTGTTTGTGTGCCAAATTTCATCCAAATTAGACAAGCAATTTTTGCATGATTGAGTAACAACAAAAAATTTCCCACGTGTTGGTTCGGTCCCCCTTTGAAGAATAGGCTATTTGCCGTTCTGCCTAGCAGTTCGTAAGCGAACGATTGACTATACCTGTCGATACACCATCTTGACTACTAGGTGATAGAGTTCCGCATAATTTCGCCCGAGAATTTGGTACCACCACCTTACTTATTTCTGCCGCAATAATGTCAAAGTTTGTAATTGCCATCTTCTGGTTTGGAGGGTAAAGTAGTTTTACCTTTTAAATTTACGCAAGTGGCATTAACACCTTGACTCACTATTAACGTATTTGATGTCTACAAGCAATAGTTATCTCTTTCCATCAGCAGACCCATCTGTTTGCTATCTTATAAAAGAGATAGATTGGATGAGAGTGGGGAACTTTATATATTAATTGTTACATATGTAAGACTCTGTTACAATTACTGTAACGGTTAATAATATACGGGTCAAAATTGTATGATTATTAATTATCACACGACAGGAAGCTATAAAGAGCTAATTTTAATGTTCGTTACGCGTGCCAAAATATTTAGATTATTAGAAAGTAGATGTTTTCGGATTATTTAAATATGAACTTCATTTAAATAATAGTTAAAGCTGATAAGCTGATATTAAATTATATAATACTAGCGACCTGCCCGCGGTTTCACCCGCGTAGCTTTTGTTCCCGTGGGAATATTGGAAAGGTTTATGTACAAAAACCTTCCTCAAGAATTAATTTATTTAATAAAAAAACCGCATCAAAATCTGTTGCGTAGTTTTAAAGATTTAAGCATACAAAGGGACATAGGGGCATAGGGACAGACAGAGAAAGCGACTTTGTTTTATACTATGTAGTGATAGCCGCCGAATACGTGCAGCAGTGGTAGCAAACCCTGAAGCTGAAAAGTAAAACTGACACGTAGCGAACTCTACCATCTCATAATAATCATAATAATAGAGTATCTTCACGCCCATATCCTTGAAGGGGTAGGCAGAGGTACAACAAGTGCACGCACGATTAGCCGAAGATACTTGGTCCCACAAATGTGACAGGTGGCAAGCCTATCGCCAACCGGGCACTTTCCAATCCCGGGCAACTTTGTTTTTCTCAGAAAACTAAAAAAACACTTTTTTTTAAAGTGCCCTACCCGGGAATCGAACCCGGGACCTCATGTGGTCAACTCCAACGCTGGACCACTAGACCACAGAGGCGATTCATAATAATAATTTATAAATTATAATAATAATAATAATAATTTCTTTATTTGCATAAAATAGGGTACATAATTAGATCTTATTTAACAATATGTTGTTCGTTATTCCTATTTTGCTCTTTTGTGTTCAAATGTTATAATTGTATTTATTATCATCATAGTTTATAATTTAATCTTATTTTATTACTACCTCACCCGCGCAGCTTTACCACGTGTAGATTAACATGTCCTCAAGATAGTTTTTCATACAAATTTCATCTCCTATTTCAACCCTTTAAGGATGGATTTTTGAAAAAAAATAGCCTATGTTTGACCCCGGCTCTTCAACTACATCCATGCCAAATTTCATGAAAATCGGTCCTGCGGTTTAGCCGTGAAAGCGTAACAGACAGACAGACAGACAGACTTTCCCATTTATAATATTAGTATAGTATGGATGTAACAGTATTTATATAGTATTTCTATGTATAAGTATCGCTGACCAACACTCAAAACACAAGCAAATAATTTGCTTGCTTTGAGGTTAGATCAATAAGTGTAATTTGTCCCGTAAATATTTATTTATTGCTGGGTTTGAGTGTTTATTAAATATATTCGAGTATTTATATACCTTTGTATTTCTATGTATTAGTATCGTTGACTTACACACGTAACACAAGCAAATAATTTGCTTACTTTGGGGTTAGATCAATAAGTGTAATTTGTCCCGTGAATATATATTTATTGCTGGGTTTGAGTGTTTATTAAATATATTCGAGTATTTATATACCTATGTATCGTTGACTAACACCCATAACACAAGCAAATAATTTGCATACGTTGGGGTTAGATCAATTCATGTAATTTGTCCCGTGATATTTATTTATTTATTTTATGAATTTTTTTTTATATTATAGGATAGCAAGGAAGCAGATAGCTTTCCTGACAAAAAGATACATCCTTTGCTTATAGACACTAAAGATGTTGTTTAGTTCGTTGCCACCTATGGTCACGGGAAGTTATTGCCACATGCATAATTTTTACAATCCAGAGCGAAACGAGACAATGGCAAGCATTAACACTATAATGGGAGGAATAGTTAAGCTGTGGTACCAAAACCAGGTGAGACGTGGTGGAACTCTGCCACCTATAAGACACGTTAAGTCAAACTTTCACCTTTTACGAACTGCCTGGCAGAATGGCAGATTAATTATCAATTTTTCAATTGGGCCAAGGACCTATACAATAAATTATCTTTATCATTTTAACATTTGCCATGTTAATTAATGTTAAATACTTTCAGGTTCCTGTGATTTCCCCGAACACGAAGAAGCAGTAGGCAGGTATTTCGAATACCTGACAGAAAACAACCCTCTCAAATTCGGTGTCAGTGGCGATGTTATGGAGGAATTCATTAATAACGCCAAAGAATTCACTAAACAATGTTTATCATAGTAAATATATCTAAATAGTTTATAAGCTTTTTATTTAAGGTAAAAAAAAAAACAATTTATTGCGTAGATAACAAGGCTGTATGTATAGAAGTGTCTATGCGGTATTCGGTATTCCGATGGCTAAAAATAAAAAAAAAAAAACATGTGTCCGTTTGTGTGTGTACTTATGTACGAAAGTAAGGAATTATACTTATGTATTTAATACATTGAAAGAAAGTTTTATTAAAACGCGTTATCTAATTTTTTTTTAAACTAAAATGTTGACTAGCTTAATTTTTCATTTTTTTTTGTTTTCATGATGTTGGTTTACCGCAACGATGTAGACGCGCATCGTAAAAAATTACTCAACATTTTTCAATAACGCGCTGAAATAATTATTAACTTCAAAAACAATTTTTTGAAATGTTCGCTTAACTGTCATTTATAGCATAACAATTAACAACTACGTCACTCAACAAAGTGTAAACATCTTAGATGAATGAAACTACACCTGTTTGTCTTGGAGAAGTGTTCTACTTATTTGTCTACTAGCTGTTGCCAGCGACTAAGTTCGCGCGGACTTCGTTTACTCCGCACAGCTCCTTCCCCGTAGGTGATAGCGTGATAATATGTAGCCTATAATATGTTGACCCGACCTGTTAGTAATATTCATGCAAAATTTGAAGTAAATCCATACATATATTAAATTACTTTTTGAGTTTACCCCGGACATACATTGACTTTCCTACGATTTTATTTATGTATAGATTCTATTAAAAATACCAAGTGATTTAGTCCTGTGAGGGTGAAAAACTTATCTATTCTGATTTGAAACATTTCTCGAAACCCTATCTTCTCTTGTCAAAGTTATACATATTTAGTTTGGTATTTATCAATCAAAACACAAAGGATTTAAAAGAATATTAAAAATTACGAAAATCTCTTTTTCAGTTAGCCAAAGTCTGATATTTTTTTATATAAGATAGCAAACAAGCAGATGGGTCTACTGATGGAAAGAGTAAATCGACTATAGACACCAAAGGTGTTAATGGTGCGTTGCTATCTTGTGGCGGGGTCTAATGCCACATGCGTAAGTTTACCGGCTACCTCACCCTCCAAACCGGAACACGACGGCGACAAGCACTGACGCTATTGCGGCAGGAATAGGCAAGGCGGTGGTACGAGACCAGGGCGAGACAATGCAGAACTCTACCACTTAGTAGCCATGATGGTAATGACTCACATAGCCAATCGGTCGCCTTTTACGACCTTCCTGGCAGAACGGCAGTTGGCCTATTCTTCAAAGGAGCCCGGAACCAACACTGGGGGTCGAACGGACGTACACGACAAATGCATATGTCGGGACTCAGGGATATTTTTAATTAAGAAGTATAGAGTAAATCGAGTTGCACGTTGAAAGAAATTAGTTCGAAGTTTCTACGAAAATCCTTGACAAAACATCTTCCTGGATTATATTGAAGGTCAAACAACCTTGACTCCCGCCATTAATCTTAACAATAAATTCTAAATCTTGCTCTTTGATGACGCAAGTGTCTTCAACACACTTTCCTTGCTACATTTACGTTGTTCGTGCCAAAATCTGTTTATTACTCTGGAGGCGGGAATTAACATAATTAAATGAATGAAATATATTGATCGTAAATTATTTATCATAACAAAATGAAAATGTAGAGATAATTTGCAATGAGTATTTATTACCTTGTCTTTAATAGTTTATAACATGACTAACTGTTGCCTGCGACATCGTACACATTTAAGCGCTTGTTGGCTTTACCAAAACAGTTGAGCTCGATTCACAACAGTCCCTTAATGTAGGAGAGCTCAAATTAAAATAAAGTTGATTTCGCCTATAACGATGATGAAGGGACTACTATAATATCGTCACTATTTCCGGCAGTCAAGGTACAAAAAAGACAACAAACGGAATTCTTAAATTTAATTTTTCCCCGTATTGGTCCGGGCTCCTTTGAAGAATAGGCCAACTGCCGTTTTGCCAGGGACCGTAAAAGGCGACCGATTGGTTATACTAGTCACTACCATCGTGGCTACTAGGTGGTAGAGTTCTGCATTGTCTCGCCCGGGTCTGGTACCACCGCCTTACCTATTCCTGCCGCAATAGCGTCAGTGCTTGCCGCTGTCATGTTCTGGTTTGGAGGATAAGGTAGCCGGTAAACTTATACACGTGGCATTAGACCTCGCCACAAGATAGCAACGCACCATTAACACCTTTGGTGTCTTTAGGCGATGGTTGAACCTTTCCATCAGGAGACCCATCTGCTTGTTTGCTAGCTTATGATATAAAAACAAACTTTACCTGCTTACAGTCTCCTAACCCCTCAAAAGTTAAGGAATTCAACTGTATTCATAAATTGCTGACGAATTGTGCATGTATTATACTTAGCAAGCATTGACACTACTGTCACTACTGAATTAGTAAGGCGGTGGTACCAAATAACCGGACGAGACGTTACAGAACTCTTCTTCCTAGTAGTCACGATGGTAGTGACACGTATAGCCAGTCAATCGACTTTTACAAACTGCCAAGCAGAATTGCTAATAGTCTCTTAAAAAAGGCCCATATACCAACACGGGTTTTAGTTTATTTTGCATTATGTGAGAGCAAATGAACACAGAGAGATGACAGATGAAAAATCATAAAAATCAAAAAAAAAATGTTTTGGATTCTTTTGTCCTGTAGCGGTACGGAAACAAAAATTAGTAAATTGTGTGTTGGGGCCACGCGCAATGTAGGGTACCGAAGTTGCCCATCGTTCCGAAGTTTTATACTATGAACGTTTAGGCTATTCAACGTCAATGACAAATATATATTCGCATCACAGGTTCACCGCTTATAAAAACTCTAAGTACATTTTATTCGTTGGTCAACTATTACTCAAAAACTTGTAAAGCCTTCTAAGCCGTGATAATTTTTCTTTTAACTTCATTATATTTACTACTATGATTTTTGCTTGAACCGTTTAGCTTGCAGAGGGTGGGACTATAACAAAAATTGGCACTTAAAAGCTTAATATTTTACAAACAAGTCCCTTAATCGAAATCTTGTTTTCACACACATATAATATTTTTTAAAATCCTATCCTACGATACCCCACAACATCCCCAAGTGAGAAAAAAAAAATAACATCCCCACAGGGGAGCTACCATAAAAAAATATTTTTCAAGGTTTTATGTTACCACTTTGCTGACTTGACTAATATGTATATTCATGCCAAATACAGCTATATATATGAAGAGCCAGGAGGGCCTGGAGGGCCTTCACCAGAACTCATCTCGTTTATGTGGGAAGGTGAGCTTGAACAGAAATAAATTACTCCTTATTACGATCAACGTGTTTTAATCAAACCACCACTAAACAAAATAAACTTAATTATATCTTTTACTAGCACGATGGCAAAGATCACAAACGATTCGTCAAAAGCGTGGTGCGCGGTCGTCGTCTCGTTCAAAAAAAGTGAAGTCAAGATGGCTGCCCGCACTACCATCGTCAATGACGCTTCGTTAGGTTGACGTCGACTATTGTGTCAACCTGATGTTTGACGTGAACGCCGTCATATATATATTATCCAGTTTATTGTATTAATCATTTCGGACTTGCCACCAAGCGCCTAGAAAGATCTTTTCTCTTGCTGTATCCTGGCCAGCGCTTGCTATTTAATTAATAAGCAGTATTATTTGTATATAATGCAAATCGTGAAGCAGTACCAATTACTAATTCGATTTCAAATACTTAATGATTTCATCGCACGTAATTTTTATATACATTTTCTTATGTGAGTTATTCCTTATGATTTATAAAATCTATCCAAATATAGGCACAGTTTTGTCTATAATTTTTTATCTTGATTACGGTTTGCAAAATATAAGATATTGGATAATATTAAAAAAAAACAACTCTTAAAATAAAAATGCTAACTTAAACGCTTAAGACTGAATAAAAATCTATAATTATAATAATCTTTTTCGAACGAATTAACATTTGAAGAAATATAGAATGCAAACTGCAACATATCTTCATAACGTTTTACTTTGAAATTCATGAATTTGTAGGATTAGTAATAAAAATTCTGTCCGATCATCAAAAAATAAATACGACAATGGGCATGTTCCTGTTCACTTGTCTGACTTTAGTCTGCCTGGCTGTCTACTAAATTTATCTAAATTTAGCCAATTTCTTTCGGGCACACTTTCTATGTTAAACTGTTAAAACTTATAGAAAAACTGTCAGAATGAAGAATGTTAACTAATTTTGATTATTAACACTCCATATTCTCTGTGAAAAATAAAAAATACTAGTGAAAGAATTACTTCGATACGTCAATTAGTTTCCGATTTAGAAGTAAAATAAGTTGAACCGCACGACGCTGGCTGCCGTTGACGCTGTGACGTCATCTCACAACACGCTTAGTCTAGTTCGCTCGGCGGCCGGCGCTCGCGGTCGCGCGCCCGTGCCGTCGAAATTACACCTCAATACTTTTCCAAAAAAAATGTCCAATCCAAATACTAGGAAATCATGAGTTGTGCCTACTGAACGGATCTGGACGAAGTCTGGAATAACTCACGGCTCCTTTTAATTCTGGGAAAATGTACAGTTCCCGAGGTTTTTTTTTTCGGAATGTCTCAATTGCTGTTAGCCTTATGGGCTGTTACAGCTTCACCGGTCGCGGGGGCGAGCAGAGTGCTCAGCCAGAATTTAAAGGTGTAGGGCTGTACGCCCTCCGCCCTAAGGGTGTCTCCTTTGAGACCGAACCTCGGCTTAGGGTAGGGTCGTGATTTGCGATGAGAGGGCTAGTGGCATTGTTTTGTCCGTCCGCCGAACCTTGCCCTTGGGCTCGGTTCGCCGAAGGGCGAAACAGGGGTCCTCGTCGCCGCCGGCGGCGACGGTGTCGCGAATGTAGGTGTGTAGTGTTATCGTGTAAACCGTTGGCCAGAGTTATCGGGTCATCGGGATCGGTAAGAACGTGGCGGGGCCTACGTAGTTTGGGATCGGGATTAGGGTCTGGGATGTAGTCAGCCGCGGCTACCACCAGTGGGTTCGGATGCGAGATGGCACGATCGAAGTATTTTTCGGAGATGTCTTTGAAATGCTTTGCTAAGCTCGGCAATTCAAGATCGTTATGGAGGTCTACGTTGCGCATATACCACGGTGCTCCCGTGGCAATACGTAGGAATTTATTTTGTACCACTTGCAACGGATGCAAGTCCGTACGGGGGAGATGGGCAAACGCTACGCAAGCGTATGAAAGGATGGAGTTCCCGAGGTATTTATTTAAATTAAGAAGAACGGTAGGTACCTACACACGTACATATACCTACGTCCTACGTACCTACCTATAGCTACAAAACTAATACATATTTGTTGTCTTTAACGTAAAAATTTAA
The DNA here is from genome assembly GCA_036924255.1 of Apodemia mormo. NCBI lineage: Eukaryota > Metazoa > Arthropoda > Insecta > Lepidoptera > Riodinidae > Apodemia > Apodemia mormo. Next base: position 6,046,885 of record JAUPFN010000025.1, read on the forward strand.
TGGTAGGTAGGTCCTTCTATTATTTGAGTTGCATTCTTTCATTACGACATAAGTTGGGTATTTTGTTTTGATAAAATAATTTAGAACAGATAAACTATTAAGCATAAGTAGTAGCAAGGAAAGTTTTTTTACCTTTGCAGTTTTCTTCCTCGCATTTCGGCGCCAACGAAATGACCGCCCCGTTGGTCGAGTGGTTAGCGACCCTGATTACGCAATCAACGGGGTTCGGGTTCGATCCCCGACGGGGACAAGCATTTGTGTTATGAGCATAAATGTTTGTATTTCCGGGTTTGGGTGTTTATTATATATATTCTGCTATTTATATATGTATTTCTATGTATTAGTATCGTTTACTAACACCCATAACACAAGCAAATATTTGCTTACTTTGGGGTTAGATCAGTAAGTGTAATTTGTCCCGTGAATATTTATTTATTTATTTATTTAATCACTATTTGTTGATAAATAATGCGCAACCATTAATCCATCTATTTTAGGTGAAATATCCGATTGCTCTTTTTCAAATCCTTCATTCATTTTATTAATCGAATAATATTTACTATTAATAGACTATTAAAGTAATACGCTGACGAAAACAACAAAATACTGCGCAAGCTATTACACCTTACTATACTATAACCGCTGGAGACTTGATTTGATACTAAGCGAGGCGCGGCGCGTTGTGTCATGACGTCACAAGCGGTCACGTGGCTGTTAGCGAGACTTGATATTTTTCGAAACTTTGAATGCCTATAAAATCAAAACTACTAGGTATTTTTTTACTACAACAAAAACTAGTGTATTTGTATACATACAGGCTTTACTAAGACAAAATTGCAAGCGATTTGGCATACCTAGTAACATTCTTCATTATGCAAGTCCCGGAAAAGTCTGTGTTTAAACATTCGTCAGGAACACACCCATTACTTCATGATATTGTTTTTTAAAATATTTGTTTAATTTAAGGAAATGTTACTTAATTTTTGGTACTAAATTTTAACATTTTGAAATATGATATTTTATTTTAATGAATATTCAATACTGTTTTTTACTGATCTCTAAGTGCTTCTATTGAATCGTACAGGGTTCTTGTTATTAACCTTATATGTGAATATTATAGACAATCTACGAATGTGTATAATGTAAAAATGTAATATATGCATTGGTTGCCACTTTGGTAAGATTCTGTATACTTGTTAATAAATAATAAATATGTTATTTATACTTGTTTTTCATTATTGAAAAAATACATTATCTCCAGAACAGGTTGGCTGGTAAAAAATTGTACATACCTACTGAAGGGTGTTCCATGTTTGATTTTGATATTGAATATATAAAAAATAGGTATTTCAATTTGTACCTAATTATCTTATAAAAATATCAGGTACGAACACTTGTGCATGGATTTTGAAATTCATTGTTTACAAACAGCGAATTGCCGTCGCAGCACATGTAGAGGCGTACACCTGTCGCCTGCATGATAAACATCTATAAAGCCACTTTTTCACTTTGATTAGTTCGAATGGGATGTGTTTAATGCAGGTACTTAGTATTAAGCAAAAATAACGTGAAGACAGCTGTTGATCAGTGCGAGTGATTAGTATTCAGCGTAGTAAAAGTGAATAGACGCTGATTATTAATCTTCACAAGTAGTCACGATGGTAGTGACGCGCATAATTACTCGGCCACCTTTTACGACCTGGCTGGCAGCGACAGTTGGCCTATTAGTCCAGTAAAAAGTTTAATGAAACCATGATCTGACCAGTTTTGGCGCAATGAGTAAAAATGTGTTCATTAATACTTAAATAATAATATCATGACAGAAATTTTGATTTAAATTTAGGGGAAAGGGATGAAAAAAATAAAAAAAGGGTTGAAAAATGCCTTTTTTTTAAATAACTTAATAACGGTAGGAAATAGAAAAAAAAGTTTCAAGTAAATTTATTTTTATTAAAATTAATTAAATTAAATATATTTAAAATTTAATTTTTATTTTTTGTAGCTAAACTAAAGCAGATAACAAAAAAATGAAGAGGAACTTTTTTGTGTAAAATTTTTTTCTCTACAACTTTTACTTGACACTTTTTTTTTCTATTTCCTACCGTTATTAAGTTATTTAAAAAAAAGGCATTTTTCAACCCTGGTTTTATTTTTTTCATCCCTTTCCCCTAAATTTAAATCAAAATTTCTTTCTTAACATCATTATTTAAGTATTAATGAACACATTTTTACTCATTGCGCCAAAACTGATCAGATCATGGTTTCATTAAACTTTTTACTGGACTATATTCTTCAAAGGAGCCCGGGACCAACATGGGGAAGACGTAAAGCCAACCGTACAATTTTTACAAACTGCCTAGCAGAATGGCAGATGGTCAATTCTTCAAAGGAAACCTGGTCCAAAACCAAGATACATAAATTAATCTCCATGACAGTAATCTATACATATAATAAAATAATAAAATCGTAGGAAAGTCAAAACTGTACATTGAATATTTTTTTAAAAGAATACTTGGGGCGTGATCTACAATCAATATCGAAGCTAAAAATACAGTTTATAGAATTTTTGTCTGTTTGTTTGTCTGTATGTATGTCCGGGGTAAACTCAAAAAGTACTAAGTACATGGATTTACTTCAAATGCATGAATATTACTAACAGGTCGGTTCAACATATAGACTACATATTATCACGCTATCACCTACGGGGGAGGAGCTGTGCGGCGTAAACTAAGTCCGCGCAGACGAAGTCGTAGGCAACAGCTAGTATAATAATATCGCTAGACAAATTACACGAATTGTTCTAATCCTAAAGTAAGCAAATTATTTTCTTGTATTATATGTATGTGTGTTGATCAACGATACGAATATACAGGGTGTAAAGAAAACCCTGTCCGTAGGCGTATCATCTAAGGTTTGCAATTCGCCAGCGATCAGCGATGACTCTTAAACGTAATGAAAAAATCATCAAAAAGTCACCAATTGCTTGCTGGTCACTAGATGCACTTTTTGCAATGTCACAGCATCAAAACTAATCGAGCGGCAACGACTACCACTAATGTACAAGGCTGTTATGTGTCTTGCAATAACTAAACAATCACGATAATTTCGCATTGCGAGTTACGTGATCACCCCGCCGCGCCGATCCGAAAGATGCATATAAGTAGGTCAATGACATTATCAAAATAAGAAAACTATCGTAGTTTAAAGTATCTCATTTTAGTACTAAAATTGAACAACTTCCGCATAAATCAAGCAAATATTTTTAAAATTTATGTATCAATATCCATAAAATAATGACACAGATATTATGTTTATATTAAGTGTGGGCAACTCACCACATTTACATTAACGCACCACACTACTTAATATGTGTAGTTTATCCATATACACAAATATATTATATAATGTTACAATAAATGTAAATATAATATATAGAACAAATATATACTTGTGGACCTATATATAGGGTGTTCTATATTACTGAAATTTATATTATAAACATTATATAAGATATTTGTGTATATGGATAAACTACACATATTAAGTAGTGTGGTGCGTTAATGTGAATGTGGTGAGTTGCCCACATTAAGCTACTAAATAATGCCTTTGACTATCGAACAGGGTTTTCTTTACACACTGTATTTTCTATACATATATATTATTGCTGCATTAACATACCGCAGAGGACGGAAGTGATTAACGCAACTTTTGTATAGTCCAAAGTCTTCGTATTTCTTAAACAAGATAACCTGACGTTTTATTTTTATTGCTACTATAATTTTTTTATAGAGGGAATTTAAATTTCTCGCAATGTTGAAGGATCATCCATACCAATATTATAAATGCGAAAGTCTGTCTGTCTGTCTGTTACGCTTTCACGGCTAAACCGCTGGACCGATTTTCATGAAATTTGGAATGGATATAGTTGAAGATCCGGGGTCAAACATAGGCTATTTTTTACAAAAATCAGTGCCTGGAGGGCTGAAATAGGGGATAAAATTTTTATTAAAAGCTATTTGGACGACTTTTTAATATACTCGCGGGCGAAGCTGCGCGGGTCAGCTAGTATTACATAAATATTATTACAAACACCCAAACTCAAAAATACGAAAATGCTCATCACACAAATGCCTGGCCTTGTCGGCAATTGATACCGAACCCCATTGATTGCGTAGTCAGGATCACTAACCAATCAAGCAACCGGGCGATCATCATTACTTTGCATCATTGCGAAAATGCTTACTGAGTAGTAATATTTTACACTAGCTGTTGCCCACGACTTCGTCCGGCCGGACTTCGTTTATTCCGCACAGCTCCTCCCCCGTAGGTGATAGCGTGATAATATGTAGCCTATATATTGACCCGACTTGTTAGTAATATTCAAGCAAAATTTGAAGTAAATCCATGCAGTACTTTTTGAGTTTACCCCGGACATACATACAGACAAACAGATAAACAGACAAAAATTCTAAAAGCTATATTTTTGGTTTCGATATCCATTGTAGATCACGCCCCAAGTATTCTTTTAAAAAAATATTCAATGTACAGTTTTGACTTTCCTACGATTTTATTATATGTATAGATTTAGCTTTTTTCTATGTAATATTTAGCTTGAGGATCTACGTACAGAAACCAAAGACTTCTATGTACTATCGTAGGTACTCGACAAGGCATGGTTCCACTAAAGTAAGTTGAATAAGACGCGTAAGCGCCATGAAATTCACGGCGGTGACGACTTTTTTTTTGCGAATATGTATTATACGCTGCAACGTTGCTAAATTTTTGTTTTGGTTGAACGATTTATTATTTTTTTTTAATCGCCTCTGTGGTGTAATGATCCGGAGTCGGAACCCGGGACCACATGAGGTCCCGGGTTCGATTCCTGGGTCGGGCAATTTAAAAAATATGTTCTTTCAGTTTTCTGATAAAAACAACATTGCCCGGGATTGGAAAGTGCCCGGTTGGCGATAGGCTGGCCACCTATCACATTGTGGGACCAAGTATCTTTGGCTAATCGTGGGTGCATTTGTTGTACCTCTGCCTACCCTTTCGGGGATACGGGCGTGCAGATACTTTATTTATTATTTTTTCAGCGCTGCATGCAGCGAATGTAAACAAAATGGAACACGGCTTTTTCTTAACATAGCTTCTCTACTACGCTAGTAGTAGCAGTATAATGTATTAACATTATACTTTCTGACTAAACTCAGATGCTTGTGCATCGCCTCTGTGTTCTAGTGGTCCGGTATCGGTGTTGACCATATGAGGTCCCAGGTTCAATTACGGGGTTGGGCAATTTAATAATGTATTTTCTCAGTTTTCTGGTAAAAAATAACGTTGTCCGGGATTGAATAAGTGCCCGGTTGGATTGTGGGACTAAGTATCTTCAGTTACTCGTGGGTGCACTGATTGTACCTCTGCCTACCTTTTCGGGAATACGACCGAAAAGATATTTCTTTTTTAGCATTCAATGTAATCGCACCGTATACTGGCAGTGCATTGTTATTTATCGTTTGTAGTTTCATATCTTTGATCCGTGACCCACAATAATTATAATGAAAACTAGGCCAAGAGCTAGTTTGGTTTATTTTATCCTGTTGTGTTGTTTGTTAGTTTCATAATATGGGCGTGGGTGGGCGTCCTAGCATCGCTCTAATGATGTTTCTGCGTGGGAAACCAGATTATTATGGAGGTTACACTTTCCTAGATCAATTTTAACTTTTTAAGAAAAAAGACCTATTTAGATAAAACATTTCGTTACAATCGTTTGGGCCGTTTCAGAAAAACCAATTACATACAAATGTTAAATAAGAATTGCTCGTTTAAAATATAGAATACATGTCTTGTAGCATACGAGTTATTCAAATGCTGGAGCCACACTTCACACAAAGCATCCTGCAATGACACGATAAATGTATGGGTTACATCTGCATTTATCGTGTCATTGCACGAAGCTTTGTGACGATAGACGCAATCGCGACTCCAGCATATTATGTATACTCTTTGCTAGTACCTATATTAAAATATATATGTAAGTACCTAATGTCTTTCTGTTTGACTGATTTTTTATCTCTCTCTTATAGTAGGTACGAGCATTGAGGCAGTATGTTAATCCCCACACACATTCTTTAGGCATGTTTTAAATAGATATAAATAATTATATCTGTGTATTTAAGTATAAATATAAGATTTATAACTAATCTATACGTAGATCATTATAACATGTAGTGTGCTCAAAACTAAATGTCACAATTCTTAGCCCGTGTGCCATTAATTTGCTGGCCTAATTCCAAAGAGTATACCGGCCAATCTAAAAATATAATCTATCAAGCTGATTAAAACACATTAGAAAGTAATGTTTTGTTTGCGGGAAGGTTGAAATAAAAAGGTTTTATTGGGTCACGGTGAAATTTTTATTTTAAAAAGTTCGTGCGTTGTGAATAATAAATGTTGTGTTTGTGTTGAAAATAAATTAGATGATATTTCATTCGGAAATCAATGAGAAACCACCACATATAAAGTTTAAATAAGTCTCAAAATGTATGTAAGTTCTTTTTATGTTCCTCATAAGTCTATCTACCACGCATGTGGTCTGTGCTATCTACAAGCCACATTTTGAGAATAACAATAACTCCTTGGAATAGTTAATAATATGCCATGCTTTTTATTCCATGCATATGTATGATTTTTAAATTTATCTACGCTGACCAAAATCGGGCTGGTTAAATACCTAGTTGCTTTATTATAAGTTAAAATTTCTTGCTCTAAGGATTGCTATCAAATTTAACATGACGTTGCCGCTGATGTCCAATGAGTTAAATCGTTTATGGTAAAATAAAACTCGGCAGTGGCTGGATGAAGTAGGTATTTCTACCATATAAAAAACTACCATATAAAAAACTACAGAATTCCAAAGGTTGTTATTATTATCGATTGAGAAGCACGATAATGTTTTCCTCCGAGTGAATTTAAATATCTCTGTTTAATAGTGCCTGTTGATTACCTGATAATCGAGGCCATACCTCCATGATATAAAGTCAGGTGATATCGTTATACTAAACGTAAATAACCTCAGTGGCAACGTTGAATTCATACTAGAGGCACTCACAACTTGTGCTGATGTGTGAGAAAAGTGCTTTATAGAAAACGCTTTTAAAATATTTATTAGTTAATTTTTGCACGATTTTAAAGAAATCAATGCTTACCATCTTACTTACGTTACTTACTACTTACTTACCATCAGGTAGACACCCTGCTCAGTTCCAGGGGATAATGAAATATATTAACAATGGGGCGGCATTTTTAACGGTGCTCCAGGGTAGGACTAAGGTAAATCTGGTCCTGCCCAGATGCCTTTTGATATGGTGTTGAATATATTGTTTCCAAATTTAATGTAGTAAAAATAGAGAATCTTTATCTTTTTTCGTTAAATATAAAATTATAATTTGTCAATAACGAATCTTATATTTATTTAACTACAATAGTAAAAGCCAAACAATCTTTTTAATAAACATATCTAGATTATAGATACAAATATTTTATTTATTTCATTGGATACCACGCAAGCATATGGTTCTTTTAATGAAAAGAGGTAACCATTGCCTATATACACTAATGATGTTAATATGGTACTTTGCTATCCGCGGGGTTGGAACGCCACGTGCATAAGAATACCGACCGCTTACCTTACCTAACCTTTATAATGGCTCAGCCGCACTTGCGACTATCGTCACAAAGCTTTGTGCAATGACACGGTAAATGCAAATATGACCGGCTATTATCGGCTATTGTCGCGTACATTCCGGACTGTTTGTGCCTTAGCGCGCTAATATCATCGGGACGCAACGCGGCCACAACATAACCGGAACAACACAGCGCGAGCGCTAAGCAGTATAAGCACTAAATCAATTGCGGCAGGAATTTACCTACATTGATATATATACTAATTTATCTTTACTGATATATCCGTATGATGTAATCTAAATATCAAAGATACTCTCTTTAGTATAAAGAAGTATTTGCATTTTGCTTATTATGATGTTTAGAGTTTGGAGTCTAAAAGTAACAGTGTTATATTTTTATAATATACTAGCTGTTGCCAGCGACTTCGTCCGCGCGGACTTCATTTACTGCGCACTGCTCCTCCCCCGTAGGTGATAGCGTGATAATATTTATCCTATATGTTGACCCGACCTGTTAGTAATATTCATGCAAAATTTGAAGTAAATCCATGCAGTACTTTTTGAGTTTACCCCGGACATACACACAGACAAACAGAGAAACAGACAAACAGACAAAAATTCTAAAAACTATATTTTTGGCTTCGATATCGATTGTAGATCACGCCCCAAGTATTTTTTTAAAAAGTATTCAATGTACAGTTTTGACTTTCTTACGATTTTATTATATGTACAGATGTATAGATACTATTAACAATGTTTTTCCAATATTTTAGGTAAGACGTCAATGAAAGAAATAAGGGATTTTATGTGATATAAATTTATATACATCTTTGTATTTAACATTTCTTTTTTTTTGTAAAAACATAACAAGAAAACAATAAAAATGAGCACGGTCAGCAAAAGACCTAACGTAAAACTAGCGAAACTGTTTTACAAATACGCCGATGAATGCCAAGAAATAAAACCGACGGAAAAGCTAGCAGAAGAGTTTCTTAAGCCAGCAAAGGAATACGAATCTTATCCACCATATAACTTCTCATGGCTCGTGGAAAACAAAATCGCGGGAATGGGCTATCCGCAAAGTGTTGCCAATTTAAACTATTTAGTAGACATTGGTATAAATCATTTAATTACGTTGTCTTCGGAAAAAATCCCGCCGATATTGGAGTGTGAGCGTAAATTGAAATGGACAGAAATTGGCATCAAAGAGTTTGGTGCGCCCACATTAAAACAAATTATACAATTTATTGAAATCTGTGAACGAGCAGAAATTAGAGGCGAGGTGGGTAATAATATTTTAATTAAAGTCTAGACAGCCTAGACAACCTGTTTTATGTTAAAAACTGCTTTGCCACACGTAAACATTTTAATTAAGTTCAAGATTTAATGCTTCCTCGTACATACATTTTTTTTGGCACGCGTGAGTTGCATTCTTACATACATTCATATCTTCTCGGAAAATCCTAACTGTAAACAGAAAATATTTATTGCTAAACCTCATGGTCGTTATAGGTAAATGGCTGTTCGCGGATACATATTTTCACCAACTTTTATCATGCATCAACAACAGTTTGAACTTGAGAACTTAACTACCTCGATCGCGACCGCTCCGTTGGTTAAGTGGTTAGTGACCCTAACTACGCAATTGATGAGTTATGGGTTCGATTCCCGACCGGTAAATATGAGCATAGGAGATTTCTGGGCATGAGGATTTATTGAATATATTTGAGTATACTATTTATATACCTATGAACTATGTATTAGTATCATTAACTAACATCTATATCACAAGCAAGTAATTGCTTATTTAGGGGTTAGATTAATTTGTGTAATCTTTGTTGGTGTGGGCCCCTTCGAAGAATAGATGATCTGTCATTCTATCAGGCAGTTCGTAAAAGGCGAATGGCTGGCAATACGTGTCACTACCATCGTTACTACTAGGGGATAGAGATCCGCAACTTCTCGCCCGGGTATGGTACCACTACCTTCTCTTTCCTACCCCAATAAGTTCGGTGCTAGTCACCTTCGTGTTCTGGTTTGGAAGGTAAGGTAACCAGTAAACTTATACAAGTGATTTAACCGCTCCACTAGCGCCTTTCTGGATCCTTTATTCAATGCTACTTTCTGGATACTCATTTAAAACGCAGTATGAGATTGTTCCTTGTCTTGACTTACTATATTAGGTACATACCTACCTACGTGTCGAATTGATAACCCAATTTTGTTTAACTTAGTTAAAAAGCTTAATGTTTTAGATAAACTTATACTCAAAAATTTGCGTGAGTGTCGTGGGACCGTCCTCGGTTGGAACATTTTTTTTTATTTTCTCTCTCACCTTTTCTCTCCTTTCTCCCTCAGCCCCTCTCTATTTTACTCTCTCCTCTCCCTTTCTGTCCACCTCACTTTTCCCCCCGTTATAAAAAAAACTCTACCCCCCCCGTCTTTCGGACCGACTGCCATTTTTTATAGACTATTTAATTTTTCTTAAATTTTTTTGATATGTTAGTTTTTTAAACCCTTTTTTAAATAAAACAATAAAAAAATATGTAAATGCTTAAAAACCGCGCTATGGATAACCGTCTACACTAAAGAAAGGGTCGTGACTTGTGACGGAAAATTATTTTTATACTTTTTTCGCCTAACCCCCATTCGGCAAGTCGGTACAGTGCGATGCCAAAAAGTAGGTATCATACCAAATTAAGACCGTGTGCTACGTGTCTTTTTAAAAATCACATTATGACGGTCAATTTACCGATGTTCTTTAAAGGTTATTGGCGTCCACTGTCGGCAAGGGCGAGGTAGAACTGGGACCATGTTGGCCTGCTACCTCGTTTACTTCAAAAACATGGCGCCGGAACGAGCCGTGCTTACAGTCAGAGTACAGAGACCAGGTATTTATCATGAAGTAGTTTGAACACTTAACCTATTAGTCACCTGAAAAAATACCTAAGCATTATATTTAGCGTAGTTCTGGTCATAGGTATAGGTCATACGTATAGCCCAGTCTACGCGGGCACCCGAGTCTGCCTTGCGAATCTTCCCGAAGCCAGGCGGTAGATAGAATAGGGGTCCCAGCTCTTGCAACTTAAATGCAAACTAGATCATTATACAATTATACAATTAGAAATGAAAAAGAAAATTCGATAACAATATCAGCCCGACCCTGATTCTATTTCACTCTTTCAGGTCATACATTCTCTTTCCTACCACAATATTATCACTATCACCATATATAGAAAAAGAGATTGTGACCCAAAACTAAAACATTGCTAGCAATGTTTTAGTTTTGGTTTCAAGTAGTTACTACAAGTGTTGTCCCCATGTTTATTATAGCTTTATAGTCTTTACATATGTACTAGCTGTTGCCAGCGACTTCGTCCGCGCGGACTTCTTTTACTCCGCACAGCACCTACCCGCTAGGCGATAGCGTGATAATATGTAGCCTATATGTTGACCCGACCTGTTAGTAATATTCATGCAAAATTTGAAGTAAATCCATGCAGTACTTTTTGAGTTTACCTCGGACATACATACAGACAAACAGACAAATTCGATATCGATTGTAGATCACGTCCAAAGTATTCTTTTAAAAAATATTCAATGTACAGTTTTGACTTTCCTACGATTTTATTATATGTATAGATTTAGTGATAGCAATAAGGCTAGGGATACATTACATTTTTATATATCACTCAATAATTTTTATATATCACTAAAAAAACAAGCAGATGGCGCTCCTGATGGAAAGCTTTTAAAACCGTCGCCTATAGACACTCAAGATGATGATTATTTACGGACTCGATTTGCGACTTCGATTAACCCTATTTTTAAACCCTTAATTTAATAAGACGGACATATTTACCATTGTGAAGTGATATGTCTTAATCTCTTTACATTATATTCAAGGGAACTGCTTACTTCCTGACTTCACGCTTTAGTTTACTGACGCGATTGTATACAACTTCTACGCTTAAGAATTTGAAAGCAATGACTCCAAGAAATAGTTGATGATGAAGTCCACACTCATATTTGAGGAACGCTGCAATGATTTCTTTGTGAAAAAACTGCAGTGTAATAACGTTCCGGAGATGATTATTCACCGCAGTGTTTTCGCAGAAAGTCGCTTCTGTATACGGACGTCTCGGACTTTCAAGGGCTTAAAATGAAATATTAACTTTTTCACAGGATCGTGTGAAACATATGAACAAGAAAAAGTGGTGTGTCACTATCACGACTGTCTCAGAGGGACCATCGAAAAGCCCGATTATCGTTTAGTGGACGACAAACTCTACTTCGATTTCTCCATGAAATACATGTACCCTGAAAATGGAAACGCTAAGAAGGAAACGGAAAATGGTGAGAATACAGAAGAAAATAAAGATATGGTAGAGACAGGCGATGTAGTTGTGTTAGAAAAAAAGAAGAAACGTAAAAAAACAAAAGCTATGGTTATTAATCATAAAATTTATTTTTAATTTGTATTGAAAAGTTTGTATATCCTTATACAGCGTTACTTTTTAAGGTTCGGACAAATTTTTAGAGGCTGTTCAAAATCGATAATAAGTTCGATTTATGTAAAAAAAAATAATTAAAAATTTCATTTTTACTGACACAAAAAACAAAACGCATGGATATTACTTACTTAACATTCGCCAATTACTTAACATTCGAACAAAAATATTTTAATGCCTTCTACAAAATTAAAAGTGATCGGGAAAAATGTACCTACTTGGAGCGACAGATTACATACTAGTTCCTATCATAAATATAGATAAATGTAAAATGAAACACTGCCAGTATTACAGAGTTCATTCATAAGACTTGGTGCATCGAATTCATGAATTTGGTGGGATATTTTTAAACAAATATTTTTAAATTATCTTGTAATATTTAAAACGCACTTTCAATTCAATATTTAGTTCCTATTTAAAATTTGGCCGGACCTGTATGTACAAGTGATAGCCATATTATATAATATTATATAATAAAAAGGACAAAAAGTATAGGTACTATACTATTTTTCATTTTTATTGTTCTCTTTTCTTAATTCCCCTAACCTCTTAGTGTTAAAAAGTTTTTTTGAAAAAATTATTGATTAATAGATCTGCCGCCATTCTGCCAAGGTGTTCGAAAAGGGAGATCATTTGACAAATGTGTGACCATTATAAGTACTAGGTGGTAACTGGTAGTGAACTTCTGCTTCAGGTTTGGTGGCACAACTTTATGTAATTAACTTGATTCCTGCTACAATAGCGTCATTGCATGTCACTATCGTGTTCTGGTTAGGACAAGGTAACCAGCAGGTAAACTTATGTGGCAAAACCATCTCACCACACATACAGTAACACACCCTTAATATCTTTGACGTCTATTGGCTGGGGTAATCTTACTTTGGGAGAGTCGCTGACGTATACTTCTTAATATTAAATTAAACCTTGGCTTAAAATAAATTTTAAGCTCAGGCCTTAAAATAAAATCTGAAAACAAAAATTTTAATACTTATTTTAATAACTTGAAATTCATTCAGAAATAGTAAATTTTCTAAGTAGGTTGATTTCTATGTGTTTTTAATATCATGTGAATACAAACAAGTAAGTGGCTCTCCTGATGTAACTAAATAACCATTAAATATTCAAATAAATATTCAGGGGGCAAATTACATTTACTGATCTAACCCCAAAGTAAGCAAATTATTTGCTTGTGTTATGGGTGTTAGGCAACAACACTAATACATTGAAATACATATATAAATACTAGAATATATTTAATAAACACCTAAACCCGGAAACACAAACATTAACGCTCATCTCACAAATGCTTTTCCCCATCGGGGATCGAACCCGAGCCCTGTCGATTGCATAGTCAAGATCGCTAACCACTCGACCAACAGGGAGGTCATTGCCTTCTATTCTTCTTCTATAGGCAGGTTTCCGCAACTCGATGACTAGAGCCTTTTTTGTGTATGGTTAAGATGGATCTATTGTTGCCATCCCAACTCCTCCACGAAGCCCAGCAACCTGTCTATAGACTCCAAAGATGTTAATGGTGTGTTTTTTATATAAAAAGATAGCAAACAAACAGATGTCTCTCTTAATGTAAAAGGGAAACCATTGCCTATACACACCAAATATGTTAATGGTACGTTGCTATCTATGTAGCAGGATGGTAATTCAAAATATATAACTAATGCATAACTTACCCTCTAAACTGAAACACAACAAACACAAACACTAACGCTATTGCAGCAGGAATACCTAAATGACTTCTCCTTACAATGGGCCATGATGGCCCATCAAATGATTGTCCAGTATTGCCACCATGATAGGGCAACCCTCCACGAAATCGTGAACACTCATTTACTAACTGCCTACTGTTATATTATGACATTTATTGAAAATGGTTAGAGATCACGGCTGTGGAAATATTTTTACTTAGCTCTTATACTCATTTACTTAATGTCTACACCGTCGAGAATGTACCAGAGACGACCAAAGAGTATACAATCACTATGTTTGAGACAACACAATTGAGGCAATCCTTAGTATGCAATAATAAATCCATACCTAGACTCCTGCCGGGGGTCCCCATGATCCCCATGATCACCTCCTGGATCCGCCCTTGGTGTGGTGGTACCAAACTCTGGTAAGATCTTGTGGAACTCTACCACCTACTAGTCATGATGGAATTGTCATGTTTAACTTGTTAACATGTTAAACATTGCCCTTTCACAAACTGCCCAGCAGGAGCAGCCCAGACCAACAGGAGATATTGGCAGCTGTCTGGAAGGTCAGATTTTATATTCTTCATAAAGACTACAGAAATACATGGAAAAAAAAACAGCAAAAATTTAACAACACAATAAATTTGCAGTAGATTGTAACATAGTTATATATTGTTGAACAATTTACATTTACTAATACAATCAAGACATTCTTCGTATTTGACAACCTAACAAGCCAGGTTGAGACCAACGTCGGGGCACTACTGACAGCCCGAGGACATGATGGCCCCTTCTGACTCTCACATGTATCTGTTGTTCAACAGAGTGGACCACTATATCGTGCACCTGTGTGATATCCCGGAAGTTGTCATGATTTATAGATCCGAATTGTAAAACTTCGTCATTTTCATTTAGACCCTGAAAGTAAAAAAAGATCTCAATGTTAGTTCGCTGGAGTAGTAGGCAGAGTGAATACATCCCAGTATGGCAGGATGGTAATGCCAGGTGCATAAGTTTACCGGTTACCTTACCCTTGAAACCAGACCACAACAATGTCAATCATTGACACTATTGCAGTACTGTAGCAGGAATAGATAAGGCGTTGGTACCAAATACTAGGGCGAGATGTTGCAGAATTCTACCACCTAGTAGTTGTGACGAGCCAATTGATCACCTTTTTCCACCTGCCTGGTAGAATGGCAGATTGTCTTTTCTTCAAAAGGGAACTTGAACCAACACTACTTTGGCAATACATCCATGCCTTACAACTTGCAATAAATCAACATCTTTGGTGTTTATAATTGATGTAATCTTTTTTTCAATCATACATGCACATAAATATAAAAAACAGAACAACTTACAGCCAAATCGGCAGGGGAACCTTCCTGAACAAATCCAATGATTGCAAAAGACTGTTCATTAGTACTATGCCCATTAGAATAGCTAGGGTGTGGTGTGGCTCCATTCATAGCTGTACAATTAGTGGCATTTGCAGATGGTCCACTTCGGTTTTCAAGAAACCCAGCATGAACCTCACCAAGGCCTCTTTCTATTTGTTTCATTAAGTTTTTATGATCATTCTGCAAACCTAAAAATGGTTCTTTAAGTGAAAACATCTTTAGCCACATTAAATTATTATTAATGGAGAAAAATTGTATGGGTTTGCATCAGCAATATGCTTATATTTATAGAATATCTATAGCTGTACAAACAGTTATTGTGTTCATATAATTTATGTATTATAAACCAAGTAGATATCACTATCACAAATCTATGCTTGTAAATACAGTTTAATGTTTTCACTTCTATTAGCAGTCCTTGTGGCTGCCTCAGATTTTTTCCCAGCCCAAATGTTATGTTTTCTCTTAGAAGTTATTGTAATAATATTTTAACTAGCTGCACCGAGCAGCCCCATTCATTACAAGTTTTTGATGAATCCTGTGGTTCATACTCCCTTAGCCAAAAAATATATGTGCATGGAACAGATATTTATTATTCGGATAAACATGGGACATCCATGTTTACATATAATATTAAATTAGGTAAAAGATTTATTGCAGGGTACTAGTTAACTGTTGTACATTTTGAAACCATGTGTCACCCTCCATAGTAAACCTATAGCCCCCAATTCACGTAACAAAACTTGAACCGAGTCACACAGCTGAGGGCTCTTACACACTTAAGTTGCATAAGTTTACCGGCTACCTTACCCTCCAAACCGAAACATGGCAGTGTTAAGCACTGACGCTTGGTAAGGATCGATTTTTAGTAAATACATTTTTGTATAAGAATTGCAAGTCATTATTGAATCATATAGATATTACTTACATATAATTCGATGTCTAGCATGTCTGACTTTGTAGACGTCGATATCCCCTCGAGGGTAGCCTTCACTGTCAATCAGGGGATCATTCATTCCTACATGATTAGCTTCTAAAACCAAATTTTGTTCTCGGATTTCAAGTTCTATTCGATCCTTTTCTTGAATTAACTTCATTACTCTATCTCTAGCGGGCCCGTCCATATTATATCCAACCATTTTGATAATATGCAATTAAGTTCATTTCAGATTAAATAAGGAATTATCTTGTGATTATTTAATATATTTTCGTGGCTTTATGTATCGTTTTGTAAAAATTCAGTTCTATTAATTTATCAAAACAAACATTATGACAAATGATAAATGACAATTGACACTTGATCAGTGCTGCAAGTGCCAATTCCAATAGATCTGTGTCGCTAGACTTAATATAAAATGTCGATAGAAAGTCGTTAAAATGAATGATGGTAAACGCGTGTGAATTCGCCGCTAGATGCGCTAGTGGAGCGTGAGGTCTCCGAGAACTCGGAGACCGGTCTCATCTCGGAGACCGGTGTCCGAGTTTTAGTATTCAGTGGGTTTATTTCATTTATGTAGGTATTTCGAATATTCCAATATATTAAAATTATCCAAATTATGGCAAACATGTGTTGAAAGTGTGTAGTTGTCCCTGCGAATCACCTATAATCACTGTTTTGAGACAGTTTTATCTTTAAGAAATTAGTGGAGGACACTAATTTCCTAAAGATAAAACTGTAGAAAAAGATAAAACTTTTGTCAGTACAAAATGAAACTGCACAACATTGCGGCATACTAGATATATTGCTAATTTAAATTTAATCTAAATATAAACTTTGTTTTATAAAAGTATAGATTAGATGCACGCCGTATTCAAACTTTGACAGCTTTAGGACCTTGTGGCGCGCGCGAAGCCATTACTACATTTCGTCTAGGTCGGTAAAATCGCTAGGCATAATGTACTCGAGCGGCTGGCCTAGGTGTGGCTTCGCGATGTTTCCTTTCACTTTTAATTTCAACTAGTTAAAAACTGCATCCGAGCCGAGAGGCTGCGCGCGCGCTTGCTAAACAGCCCCTTCGTTCTTGTATCGCGAAATTATTATATTCAGTATTTTTATAATACATATTTTTGTGCATGTCTTTCTATACTTTTTCTATCTGTACTTTCTTGTTCCTATGTGTAAATGTGCCTTCTGTGATAACTGACAATATATACCGTTTTGCACGTGAATATTTCGTTCGAGTTACCTATAATAAACAATTTCCTTTCGTTATAAAATTAGAGTAGTGATACAGAACTACAACCTCATTCGCCAGTGGCGCTAACTGTTGAGCACAAAAACGGTAGCCCTCATTAAGTGTAGGACGGACATAAGAGATTAGTGACGTTTTACAATAATTTTGAAATAAGAAATAAATTACGAGCGCGCGAATTTATGTGTTTTAATGTCAAATTCCATTAAAAGATTTTAATTAAAAAGTTGGAAATTCCAATACGATTCGGTAGTTGCTATGTAATTGTAAGCCCGTCAAAGTGCCTATAAACTTTATAAGCACTATTATTATACATAGATGGACAAGTTATCAACGATAATACTCTAGTAGTAACGTACTACACGTTACTTTATAGTCAGTATATTATTACTTTAGTTAACTTACCCACCGAACCGGAACATAACAGTGACAACCACTGACGCTATTGCGCAGGAATAGGTAAGGCGGTGGTAGCAGACCCGGGCGAGACAATGCAGAACTCTACCACATAGTAGCCACGATGGTAGTGACTCGTATAGCCAATCGGTCGCCTTTTACGACCTGCCTGGCAGAACGGCAGTTGACCTATTTTTCATAGGAGCTCAGGATCAACACGGAGGATGCTTTTTATCATTGGATGCTTTTCGAAGTGTTTTTGAAAGCGAACGAAAAATATTTTATTCAATAAAATTTGTAATAAATCGCAACAAAAAAATTACATTTAAATTTTAAGCTCAAGCATTTCAAACTTGGACTTTTTCATTATTTTTGTAGTTAACAAAAAAGGATGCAAAAAAATTGCCAGTTAAGTCGTTAAATATTTTTTGTCATCAAAAGACTTTTTGTCATTAAAACTTTAACAAATTCGTCATTTCTAGCGGCAAAGTCGCTTAATTGGCAACACTACAATTAATAGTGATGTAGTTATAACCATTGAGAATAGAGACAATTTTCATGGACGGTCTATAAATAATTAACCAAGGAACTTATATACTATAACTGGAATTGTTACGAAGCAATATTTGAAAAATAAAAATGTACTTTATTTCATAATAAATAAAGTTGACATTTGTTTCTTACATAACAGAGGGGAAAAACGTTCTGAGCAAGACAACGACAGGAGTGGATGTTGTCCCTTTCTTGTAATTGCCAGTGTAAATAAAACTATCTAGATGGTAGATTTTTACACATTCGGTAATCGTTAAATACTTTTTATTCATACACGTCGATAAATAAATTAGCATAAAATGTATTGTAATTAACATAGTGAGTTCTAAAATGTGCTTATTTTAATTATTACGTAATTAATTATGCAATGCAAAAACTGTTTCTCAAATTAGTAGAATTACTTAGTAGTAATTTGCAAACAACGCATGGCCGCACTTATATATGGCGATTGGCGCTTTATTTAGTAGAAAGAGACACACTCCACCCATGTCGTGGTACTCTTCGGAACGATTTTGAAGCGCGTGTGAACATTCCTAGAATATAACTTCCTTGTAATTAACTGAGTTATACGATTAGTGCTACCTATAATTTTTAAGCATTAGAGCTTAAAGTAGCAGTATTTAATAACAAATATAAAGCTCAAGACAGGAAGCTATTTTTAAAATTATTATAACATTGACCTCTAAATATTACACGTCATTGTATTATAATAAGAATTTCTTTTTCTACAAAAAAAATTAGTAATTATGGACTAATTATAGAAATGCCTGTAAATAACACACACACACACACACACACACACACACACATTAAAGTTTTCGCAATCACTTAGTACATTAAAAGTAAACTCGTGGACTCATGGGACTATTATCGAAAATTCATAAATAATGACGTGTTAACATATTATAATTACAATTATGCCTCAGCCGCACTTGCATCTATCGTCACAAAGCTTTGTGCAATGACACGATAAATGCAGATGTGACCGGCTATTAAGTATTATCAACTATGTTCGCATACATTCCGGTCTGCGTGTGCCTTAGGGCCCATGTAACTTCGGGAAAATAGACGCAAGTGCAACCCCTGCATTACACGTATTTCATAAATTACGCATTGTTTACTATGAGCCAACCGCAGACAACACAAATACTAATAGACACGGTGTTAGGGCCAAAATGCGTAGGCACTCATATGAGAACAAATGTATGCAAATGTCAAACGTTTGTAGATATATTATATAGTGAAAAAAATAGAAATATGCCATATTGTGCTATTTTCTCGTGTCGAATTAAGAGCCAAGGCTTAAGGAATACTCTTGTGTGATTTTATTTTATTTGTAAATATTATATCTTTTTATTTTTGGGTGTAAATGCAAGCGATACTGAAAGCTTAAGAAATTGCCTTGAAAAGGGTATCCAGTTTAATTCGTGAAGCCAACCCACTTATCACAGTGAGAAAGAAAAATTTACGGACCGTTTGTAACGTATTATATTTATATCTTATGTTCTTTTCATAATTTAACGTGAATAGCAGAATTCAAATCAAATAACTCCAAATTAAAAATTTAACAAACCTCTAATACATTTCTTTATTACCTGCCATCTTACTGATTCATAATACTGATCAAAATAAATCCAAACACGATATACCTGATATTATCTTTTCAAGAGTAATAGGGTGCTGGATATGCTGGCTGCAGCATCAGACAAAAAAGAAACATAATATTCCATAGCTACTGACACTTATGTGTCTATAATACCTATCGTAGCTGACAAAAGAACTGATAATTTTGAAATGGCTGAACCGATTTTGATAAAATATATGTAAGACCCACCGCTGGAAAACTAGCATTCAAATAAAAAACCGTTTCTAAATAGGTTCATCCACCGAACAACACAGCTACGATGCCACAGATATATACATCCAAACACACACACACACACACACACACACACAGCGGCCAAACTTAACACCCCTATTATACGCCGGGAATAAAAAATGGCACGACTAAGCCGAACTTTTTTTAGTCCAGTCTGTGAAATATGGTCACAGTCAATTCTTATGTTTCGTCGTTATACAAACGGCGCGGCGTCATTTTAGTACCTACCTAACGTAAACGTTTAATACAATTTACCCACGGCAGATTATTGATGATTTCAATTGCTTAATTGTACAAGTCAGCTAAGAACGTAATTGACAAGGCCTTACTACCAGGAGCTCTTTTTCTAGATTTGGGACCTAAGGGCAACCTAACATACTTTATATTTATGTTATAAGTAGAGTTTTAGTACTAAACTACTAGTTTGAGTACTAAGTATTTTAGTACTAAATGGATAGTTACCCATTTATTAATAATCATATTTAGATAGCCAGAAATATAAATAACAGGCCGCAGCAAGCCGTTAATGGTGACTTAACGGTGGCGGTTTTAAAATAACGGCTATTTATATATTTTGATCTAATGTGTTTTTTTAAAAACGTATTTATTTACCTTTGTAATCCGACGACACTGTTTGTATATGGAAGAATGATATGATTTGCTTGTGACATAATTATCTAAGTCTATACCTATTTAAAAATTATTATACACTTACTGCATTTAATAGTAGCATCGAAGTACTTTCTTTGCATTGTGAAAAGCAGTGACGGAGCTAAATTTAAATGATTATATTCTTTCAAAGAAATTAAGAATTTAGAGTTTTTATGATACGAAAATTTCATTCTAGCTATATTTAACGTCTGTTTTATAGCATAGAATAGTAAATAAGCAAATGGTTTGTTACTGAGACAGAAGGTAAAGTGGTAGTGCTATTCATGGGGACGTCGTAGAACTCTACACATAGTAAACGTAATGGCAGTGACACGGAACCTATTCTCGTCTTTAATATTTCATGTACACTACCGGTCAAAAGTTTTTGCCCACCATACAGATTGTGTGATACTCATCAAATGAAAACAATATGATCGATTTTGATATTTGTATTTTAAAGAACATATAAAAATAAGAATATAGTAATAATAAAACTACAATCTGTAATTGTTACATATTTAAATTTTTGATTCATCGATATAACCCCCTTTTGCTTTTATTATAGCATTGCATAATCTTGGCGTTCTCTGTAACAATTTCGACAAATAATCGTGGTCTATTTCGTTCCATTCATTTTCTAGGATATTCCAAAGATGTGAAGTGGAAGTAGGACACTGCTTTCTGACTTCCCTGTCCAATTTATCCCACAACAACTCAATCGGGTTGAGGTCCGGTGACTGTGACGGCCAAATCATTACCTTCAGTACATTCTTTCTTTCCAATTCTTTCAAATACTCTTTGCACAGCTTCGAGGAATGCTTGGGGTCGTTGTCATGCTGGAAGATAATTTTTCTGCCGATTAAGCGTTGACCAGAACGTACTAAATTTTCCTTTAATATTTGTTTATAGCCTTCTTTTTTCAAAATCCCTTTAATTTTTACCAGGTCTCCAGTCGCCCGTCCTCCAAAACATCCCCAAACCATCACCGAGCCTCCACCATATTTCACGGTCGGGATTACACATGGATCTAACATCCGTTCTTCCTTTGACCTGCGCACAAAGACTCTTCTTTCAGACCCAAAAACCTCAAACTTGGATTCATCACTCCATAAAACTTTCTGCCATTGTTCATGCGTCCAATTTTTATGTTCCTGAGCCCACTGCAACCTCTTAATTTTATTTTGACGTCTTAAAAGAGGTTTCTTCACTGCCACCCTCCCAAAAAGGCCAGCTTCTCTCAATCTCCTTTTGACGGTAGAAGTACTCAAAGGCAGATCCCTAGATTCATTGATCTGAGCTGTTATCTCTGGACCCGTGAGTCGTCGATCACGTTTACTGATCAATACAATATGTTTATCTTCAGCTGTTGTGGTTTTCCGAGGCCGCCCTGAACGTTTTCTATCGCTAAAGCACCCAGTGGATGCATATTTTTTTACGTTGTAGTATACGGTACGTCGAGGTACTTTTAATTCGGCGGCAATGGTACGGTTACTTTTACCTAAATTATGAAGACTTGCAATTATTGCACGAGTTTCAACCGACAGTTCCTTGGTTTTACCCATTTTAAAACTTACAAGCCTGAATTTGCGAAAACGTCAACAATTCGTATACGAACTTCACAAAAAGGGGTCTTGGTACACAAAGTATAAATCACAGTACGTTTTAACATCTCTCAGGACTAACTGGAACTAAACTACAATCATAAACACCGAAGAAATCATTCACAGTTAAAGAATAAGAAAGAAATCAGCCGGTACTTGCAAGTTTTAACTTGTCGCAGTAACTGACAAAATATAACATGCGCTCGTACAAAGTAAACAAATAATGGGCACTATTATTTTTGGCTTGTAAAACATCGTTTCGACCTTCGCTTGACAATATGATAGGGAAATATGCTAAAGTGTATTATTTTGAAATTTAATGAATAAAGTATTGGGTGGGCAAAAACTTTTGACCGGTAGTGTATATTCTTCATAATTCTACATTAAAAATTTAAAATCACGCGACAAATCCCTTTATCGTAAGACTAGCTGACTCGCACAGCTTCGACCGTGAGTATGTTAATAAGTCGTCCAAATAGCTTTTAATAAAAATTTCATCCCCTATTTTAGTCCTTCAGGAACTGATTTTTGAAAAAAAGTTAGTCTATGTTTGAACCCAGATCTTCAACTATATCCATGCCAAATTTCATGAAAATCGGACCAGCGGTTTAGCTGTGTAAGCGTAACAGACAGACAGACAGACATACAGACAGACATACAGACAGACATACATACAGACTTTCGCATTTATAATATTAGTATGGATTTCCTTCTTGCCTAATATGCATCATTTGCAGAAATAAACACGAAAAGCACAAAAAATCAAAGATCGTTAGGTCTTTGAATGTGAATTCTGCAGCAGATGCAGATAAAACGTACAAAGTTGTTACATTTTCCAAACTCTAGCGTTTGAAATTGTTTGCGGTCAAAATTTTCAGCAATGCAAGATCAATGGCAAAGGAGATGCATATTTTACTTCATTTTTTATGGAAATGGAATAAGTTTGGGTTCTTTAATAATCTATCGACTGTAACAATAATAGTCGTTTTTTTTAACATCATAAGATAGCAAACAAGCAAATGGCTCTCCTGGTGTAAAAAGAAACCATCACATAGGCGATGTCTATAGAGACACCAAAGACGTTAATAGTGCGTTGCTGTCCGTGTAGCGGGGTCTTGATGGCAATTGCATGAGTTTACCAGCTACTTACCCTCCAAACTGAAACACGAACAAGTGACAAGAACTGTACTACCAATTACCCGGGCGAGACGTTGCAGAATTCTACCAACTAGTAGTGAAGATGGTAGTGACACGTATAGCCAATTCGTCGCCTTTAATGACCGGCCTGGCAGAACGGCATTTGGTCTATTCTTCAAAGGAGCCCGGAGAAACAATACGGGAAACCAAACAGACGGTTTTGTTGTATATAGTAGAACTTGAGTTCCCATCGCATAAGTAAAATAACTATAATGATAACTTACGATCAGACATACTGGTTTTAGTTGAAGTGAAATAGCACTGATGCAGGATTCTTTGGCAACTGCGTGAGCTATGAAGTGTACATGTATTTACACTCCAAACCGTAAATAAACCAGATTGTTCTCTTACAGAAAACCAAAATAATTGAGTACCTACAATGATATTTTACTTTTACACAGTAAGACATTTTCGTATACTTACACTTTTTATACAAAACTATTCATAAGTACCGTACCTATCACGGATTAAATGGATACGCCTTTCAAGACAATTCCATAGTTTGTCAGTGTAGCTTGCAATCACACACAGAAATACAGTTATACTACTTACCGATGAAATAAAATCACTTCAAGGGTAATTTTTAAACCTTGTCATCTCATTCGAAGCGATAAAATTGTAGATACAATATGGTTAATTTATATTTTTTTATGATATATCTACAAATGTATAACTTTTTTATGACAGTAATAGGAGCGATTGCTCATATGCGCTGCGACACGTTTCCTTCTCAATGGCGTGACTATTGGTGTCATGTTGTCTATGGTACCTATGAATGGTTTTGTATTAATAGTGTTGTACGATTCTCAACTAGAACTTGACCGCGAACCGAATGAAAAAAATATAACACCTAAAGTCCATGAAGCCTTCTAGATTATAGAGCGTGCCAAAGAAACATACGTACATACATTAACACGGAAAACATAACCCTTCTTCTAGTACACTTGAGTCAAAAAGGAACAAGGATTGATTGAAGGATAACTCTCTAAAGTTTAGTAAAATTAGCTTAAATTTCATCACGCCGGTTTTTTCGCGGGATATGCAGAGTGAATAGAACATCTGTAGATTTTCCGATTCACCACAGACTACCGGTTTGTCGGTTGGCGAGATGAGATGATCCCGATCCCCCATTTGCTGACCTGATAACGATTATCGTTTCTTCTTTAAGTATCTATCTTTTTCTTTAAGTATATTTTATCTTTAAGTGTTTATCTAAGACATGGGGATAGTAGCACACCACCCATTAGAATCCAAGCTGCTATTCAGATTTAGGATTTTCAAAAATATCTCAATAACACATTTTTTCTGGCCCGACTATCGAACCCGGGACCTCATGAACTGCACCGAATAGGCTAACCCCTAGATCACGAGGCAATCAAAACTTCAAGAACTATCTTTAACTTGAGTAAAAAATAAACTTGCACATAGTAAACAAAAACAGTTATTTGTTATTCTTTATTTTGAAATCAATTATGAGATTTTAAAAACTGTAGCTCTTCACAATTATTACTTTATACAAAAAATATTGCAAGCTTTATTAAATTTGTTTGATTTTATATATAACAAATACAACAATGATATTTAAATAAAAATGACCAGATTAATAGTTTTACAATATTTCTTATAGGTAATAAGGACTTAATCTTAAAGTCAGATGTATAATTAAAAATTAACAAATACATGTGAGTGTTGGTTAACATTTTAGGAAGGTTACATTTTAAAGCGTTTATTCCTTATATAAAATTATTTCAGCTTTAATAAGAAATGTCTTTTTTAACGACAAGTGTACTTAGTTATAACTAAAAAATAAGTTCGCTAAGAAATATCTTAATACGTAATAGCAATACTATATTTATCAACTCTGGCGTAAGTCTTAAATTTAGTAGTACTATCACTTAGCTCTCACAATAAATATATTGTGCGAACTTTTTAAATATAACATACATAAAGTAAAATGATTCATGAAAAAAAATATTTACGTACAAAAAAATGAACACAAATAATGAAAACATGATTGTGCATTACAAATCAATTATATTTCTATTATCACTTTTCAACAATTTACAATAATAACTTCTTTTCGTTTATTAATACACATAGTTTGGCGTTACTATGTGAAAAAAAGACTTTAAAAGAAGCGATTACTGCAAATCTTCATTGGTCGACGATTCGTAAACAAAATGGTCCCTAAAAGAAAAAGTACAAAAACAATTACAAAATCACACTTCCGTTCTTCGAAAGATTAATACGTATAACATACACTAATAATTATGGCAACATTGACAATAAATAAGAAATATACACATTGCTACAGCGAACCAAAATATAAAAATAGTTTAGTGGAAAAGTTATTACTTTTGCGAAAATTACAAAAATTAAAATAACTTTGCTGAAATCGTAAAAATTAAGAATACAAGGCAACGAGTGCAGACTTTATGTTTTACTACTCTCTAAACTTGTTACTAGTTAAAAGCCATTCGCAGTTTTTTTTTTACAAGCTTGGCTCGATTTGCGAATTGTTTAACTCTTTGTTAGTCATATTACAATAAATTATATCGGCACTTTCAATAAACACGTTATAAGCTTTGATATGGCCTTCTTAATTTAATTTACACAATTTGGAATATTTATTAACATAATTGCAGATAGTAAAGAACATATCAAAGCGAATAGCATGTCATATATAAATATAATAATTAAAGTCGCCATACTGGAATGTCAATATTTTCAATATGACGATATTTGAGCGGGAATGAATTCGTTTTGATCGATTAAAGTCGGAAAGGTTCGCGTTTTTCCGTAGTTCGGGATGTGGGTGTAGGCCGTCGCGAAAGTGGCGTCGACGGAGTAGCAGGAGCATCTTTTTCGTCTGTCGACTTCTTCAGGAGTCGAGATACGGCTGTTTGCTGCCCTGACCTTACTGGGGTTGTACTTCCCGATGGTGTTCTTTGTCTGTCGTTAAGGAAATTAATCATAAGTATTACTTCGATTAACATTTTTTGACGTAACACCAAACCTAAAACTACAACATACTGCAATAAAAAGAAACTACTTAATATTAGTGTTTTACCTAGAGTTACTTTGGTTAGTCTCCTTAGGCACGGGTATGCGACTTCTGCCGGGCGTTTGACCATCGGTAGAAGCAAACGATCCACTCCTATGTTCATGTTAGCAAAGACAGATACAGAAAATTAGATCAAGATGATAGAAATAAAACAATGTCAGTGCACATGCCACAGTGCAGTTTAAGATTTCAATAAAGTGCTTCTCTAAATACAGATTGTAAAAAAATATTGTAAGAAATAATTAGTGTAAATTTTACTAAAAAGAAAAACTTTTATATTTTTCGTTGCATGTGCATTAACAAAGACACCAAGATACTAAAAAAATATAACAATATTAAAAATTATTCGCATAAGTAAATTAGCTGTATCCACCGACTACACAAGCCCATAGGCATCAATAACAGGTGAATGGTTTCTGTCAATACATAAGACTTATAATTCCGATATAAATATCCACGCGGAATAACTCAATCAGTGTCGACCAGTCAGATCCTCTGTACATCACTATCTTTCACTGTGCCTTGATTTTGCCTATCGCGGCGTTGCAGCCCCGCTTCGTCTTACATCAGCTAGTTGCTAGAATGCATTCAATACGGAAAATCAAATATTAGGCGTCTATGGGCTGTGTGGTCGGTGGCTGGATCATATTAGATGCATGAAATATAAAATGTATATGATAATTTATACGTGTTGAAATAGCTTATGTGCACTAATTTGTCTCTATATATACACGTGAGATGTTTATATGAATAAGTGCAAAGGTTAATTGAATTATGTATTCTTATTATATAAAAGCAAATATTATTATAAACAACAAAAGCACCAGTTAGGTAAAAAGCTGTTAATTGCACACAATGCTAGCAAATATATAATGACATATAAATCAATGACTATTATGAGGTGTATTGTTATAATAATATGTATATGAAATATACAAAATGAAACATGGACTGTGATGATAAATTTGAGGCGATGGCTAATACAGTGATAGTGAACTATAAAACAAAAAAAACGAGCATCAATCAAATAATCGGGCCAAAAACAAAGTAGCGAGTATCTCGTATATACCCTTTGATGTCTCGTTTTGTCAGCTGGGGCGCCTCGCCGCTTGACTCACTTATATTACTTTCATATTCATTGTCACTTGTCATTCCCGATATACTGAACATTGAGGAGTCTTCTGGACTTCTCTGATCAGACTTGGGATCAAGGGATGTAGGACTGGGTTCTTGGGAAGTTTCTCTGGAATGAAGTCTTCGAGTCTTACGGCGTTCTGTAGAGGGAGATCTTTGTGAACGATTTCCAATGTAGACTGGAATTTTTGTCAGTCCCTGACTTTGGAATGCTGGATGATTATGGGAATAGGATTTAGGGTGTTCGGATGCCATTGAAGACGGTTGGGAATGTGTGGAGCTGTTTTGTTTATATCCATTTTGACGCATGTGAAAAGGAAAAAATAAACAAATTTAATAAATAATATATCATAGAATATAATAAAATAAATTTATTTTGTTAATAAAACCACTCTTTAAATCCAAATGGTTAATTACATGCTTCCCAAAAGAAAATCCTGCAAAATCTTAAATTCCACCCAATCGTGAAAAAATCTGAAGACAGCAGCTATAACTACCCATCACCATTAAATGAAATATATCAGATAAAGACTTATACAGTTCATAAACAAGTGCGTCCAACAGGCTTTACTACAATATTTTTGAAATCCACTTTGAAGCTTAACATTTTTTGTTTGCCAAAAAAGAAGCGATCGCAATTTGCCTTAAAATATATTATTTCGTAAATATTACAAATAATAATTTTATTGAATTATATTTAGCTTATAGCACACACTTTAGAAATTAAAGAATTTTGTTACAAATATGTGTTATTATAAAATATTTACATATTGCAACAATAGGTCTTAGAAATGGCATTTAATATTAATAAAACAAAAATTAAGCATGATATATAATGTTTTTTATATTTTTTATAGTTATTATTACAATATGTAAAAATTGCCTTCACATTTATCTTTGTTATACCTGTTCACTAACAGTAATAACAAAGACAACAGTGAAATTGTTATAATATAAATTGTTGTAATTATAAATAAATTGTAAACATGTTTAAATATCACATTTAATATTTTTTTTATTTATATTAAATGTCATTTCTAAGACTTAAAACTTCAAAGTAGTACTACTGCTTGTCAAAACAAAATTGACTAGATTAGCATAGGGTAAAAATTTTACGCCTAACAATATTTTAGAAAAATTGCGATCATAACAGTGCCTTCCCACTCCAAACAAACGAGCAAACCGACAATCATGTTGTATACCTTACTAACGCTGGCACCGGTGACAATGTCGGTATGCTGGAAGTGCGGTACATCGCTCCGCTATTGTACCTGCCCATACCCAGTATTGCAATTTAATTGTACGAAATTTATTATAGTTTTTTTCTTGTAATAACAGAAAATAATAAAAAAATGATGTGGTGTCGCGGGACACCAGGTAGGAACGAACTTCCTTCGGCTAAACGGCACTACTCGCTTGTGTACGCGACTGTCGCGCCTGCGCACGTCTCATTTAACGCTTTTATTCCACGCATTTTTCTTACGGTTTTACTATCACATTTTTTTCAGTTCGGTCGCGCAGCAAAATCCCTATCCCCTCCAAGCCTGCCGTAAGGAACTTCGTTCCAAAAAAAGTTTATTCCTTAATAAATGTGTAATAAGAAAAAGCTTTCAGTAACACTTCACTCAATAAGATAATATAAAAGGTTTTTGCATGAATAATAATTTAACAATTTAATGTTGTTATTGAGCAATACACACAGGATTTACTAAAGCTTCTTCTTATGAATGCGGAGTATGAGCGACGTACCTGCCACTAGCGGGCGTCAGCAGGCCGGTGGGTGTGCGGGGCCGGGAGCCGCCGTTGGGCGTGCTCACTCCTAATTTAGCAGCATTGGCAGCCGCGCGAGCGGTTGATGTACGCGTGCTTGTCACCTTACGCATTGGTATTCTTGACGGTGTTAAAACTTCATCTATGAAAAAAGCAATTCATTTATTTATTTTCATTAGCTATTAGTGGTCAAATTTTAAGTACTCATATTCTCAAAATTTAAAAAAATATTGCTAATAAAATTACACAAATCGATCTAACCCCAAAGTAAAGAAATTGTTTGCTTATAATATGGACATAAATCAACAATAACAATACATAGAAATACTTTTACACATATTGAAATATATTTAATAATCATTCAAATCCTTATTTGTTCCTGTCAGGACTCGAACCCGAGCCAGAATAAAATACTTCTATAGAATACTTCTGAGACTATTTATTATAAGTATTATAATTACGAACCTGTACTATCAAGAGATAAATTTGATCCATGTCGTGATGGAGGTTTAGATCCTGCTCTTGAACCAGGTCTAGACCCTGGCCGTGATCCTCCAGGTGTTACTGTTGACCTAAGAAGAACATTGCTGTGATAATTTTTGTTTAAATTTTAACACAATTTAACATAAAAATGTGTAGGCGGTTGACCCTACAGGCCATCCCTAAAACTTCCCGCTAAATTAAGGTATTTTAAGCTCAAAAGAGTAAAAACTATAAACATAGATTTATTCAATTCAAACATCTATTTTGTTAAAATGGCAGTATATTGATTTTTGAAAAGTTGTATATTTTGGAAACGCTGATTGAATTTGATCTTTCGAATGACATTCAACTCAATTTTTGAGATCTAAACTATTGCTTTAGCTAAATAATCGAAGGATTGAAAAATTTCGTAGCAATGTCAAAAAATATTTTTTTCAAACATTTTCATCGCTAATAAATCTTAAACAAATTGAGTGATTTTGATCCAATTAACGGTATTTGACGCAGTTTTTAAAGGATAAAAGCTGATAAGAGTTTTGTAGGTCCATCGGTGTATTAGCCTGAAAATTATTTTAAAAATATAAAGTAAATATGCTAAAAATGACGTAATTTTAATATTTGAAAAACTGTAACTTTTCAAAATTAGATTCGATTTTGATTCTTGAAATGCCATCTGACGTATTTTTTTAGTACTAAAATATTGTAGAACAACAAAAAAATGATTGGTTGAAAAATTTCGAAGTTATGTCGAAAAACATTTTTTTTTAATTATTCGGTAACGATTTCTCCCAAACGGATAAACCAATTTTGATACAATTTATAATTAGATGTAGTTTTTTGAGGAATACAGCTGATTAGTTTTTGTACTCAATCGGTACATTAATCTGGAAGTTATGTTAAAAAAATACTGTTTCGCCAAAAATTTTTTTGTGGTTTTTTTCAAAATTTCTCAAAATCTCCTTGGCCGACTTGGTTCAAATTTTCAGAAAGTCTAAGTTGAGTAAAATCCAATCGAATACCATCAACCGCGTTCCGATCGGTCGAGCCGTTCAAAAATTATGAGATGTTTACATACACACATACATACACACACATACACCCATACATACAGACATACTAACGTCATCGCGAAAATAGCCGGAAAACCGTGGAGATCCGGTGAAAGCTCGATTTTCGAAAATCGGGGCAAATTCAGTAACTTCCTATCTACGTACACTACATACTACGTAGCGGGAAGTTAAAAATGTTATAGGTTACAACTGTACCTAGGCACGCTGGGCTTCCGATATCTCTGACCAAGTCCACTAGCAGCTTCATTATCGCTAAGTGAATCCGGGGTTCCGGCACTCAACGAAGATCTGGATGCGCGTCCAGCTGCCCCACTGGTAGACATTGGCACTGATCGTGCTGTACGTTCTCTTACCTATATATAAATTATTATTAAAAAAATGTCGGATCATTTAATTTTTCCTAATGATCTAGCAACACTTAATTAATGATGTTTTTTTAATACCTACATTTAAAAAATGTTAACGTTTTCCTACGATATAATATTAGAAATTCAACAAAATGCAAATCATAAATTGGAGTTAATTAATTATTTTTTTTCTATTAGTATACTTGCAAATAAAATATGTCAACACACTGCAATTCTAGATACCAAATCATTTATAATATTATAATTCAAAATAAGACGATTTTGATGGCGAGTTAAAATTTCATCACCACGCCCGGTTCTCTTGCGGGGTAGGGAGAGTAAACCGAACGTCTAAAGACTTTTCGGTGCACCATGATTCACCGGTTTGCAGGTTGGCGAGATAAGTGATGATCTTCATCACCGCGAGTCAAGTGATTTATATTATTATTTATATTATTCACTGTGAATAATACAACATATTGTGGATCACAATATGTTCTTCTTATGAACAAAAAATTATATGCTCACTTTAAATTTTAATTGGAGTTCTAATTAATTATTTGAATATATTTGTTGGATTACAAATTGTTATTTTATACTATGATCACTCCAAATTAAACGCATGTGAGAGAGAATTAGTACTTAGTGAAACCATAGATAGGTATAAAATTAAAAGTTCTTTTTTAGTACAATATATATCGCCTTTAACATGATATATTAAAATGTAGAATAGTTGTTATTAATGGAACTTGTATCGATGTATGTAGGTATAATATAAATATTAATAGTTTGCACAAAACGAGCATGCTTTACTAAATCAATATGACAATCGCACAATATGTACATATTTGTCAAAACACATTTAAAATCAACAAACAAAAATTGGAATGGCTGCAAAACACGTCAATATAAATGCAATCTTTTTCAAAAACTTTCATGTAGCCTATAAATTACCCAATGATATCCTGGAGAAGGCTGGTATCCGTGATGGTGGGTATAGTGATGAGCACCTGGCGTTGTCGAACCTTGAGATCTTGAATGGCCGTATATGAACGCCTGCTTTGTGCCATGCGTAGAACCCACGTGGAGCGGGTAGGAACACGGAAGCTCCTCACGTTGTCGGAGCGCCTCAAATATAGGCTTCAACTGCTCCATAAACTCTTCAGCTACACGCATCAATACAAAACCGGAAGACTTTCATTAAGAAAGAAAAGAAAATATCCCTTAGAAACAAATCTCTTTCATAGTGCCAATCGTTTATAACAACGCGTTAACTTCAAGGTTACGATTAGTCCACACATTTAGTCGACGGTCACGAGGATTTTTAATGCGAGCATAAAAGGATCTAGTGGAAAGGAGGAACGAAATACATTACCATAGCATCCATCCATATTTGAGGTGCCACCTCTCCAATGCAGTGGATCCAATGAAAGTAACAACTAGCAAACACCACACACTACACGAACTGGTGTTTCGATGCTTAGCTTTGAGCACACTAATGCAATACGACAACGCTACGAGCTCATCACATGCTGCAATGACGACTATGCCTCTTGCAAATGGATGATTGAATCCATGTACAAGATGCAAATAAGCAAAAAAAGAAAAACCCATACCGATTGCTCCCTCTATCAACTACTGTGCATAAAAAGTAGTATATGTGCGAATCAAATCTAAATTCTAACCTGTAGAAATAAGTATATTATTTGAAAGTGGGTTTTTACTTATTTAAACACTTACTTTAGTGATTGGTCCAGTTGATGGAGGTGTATTTGTGTTAGAGCGAGGGGTACGCGGTCTGAACGCAGCCATACTCTGTGACACCCCATCAGCCAGAATGAATTGCTCCCGAAGTTCGATGTTGGTTCGTCCTTTAGCTGCATGCGGGCGGCGTCCGGTGTGCAAACAGGATAGGATAGGGAAAGGTAGAACAAAACCGTATGGTAAAAAGGTTTATGAAAAAAAAAACACCAAACGTGTAATAAGAATAGGATGCGTGCAAAGGAAGTAAGGAAAAAACAACAAAACAAAAATCAGAACATGTTAAACAAAAACAAACGCAATAAATAAAACCAATTTTTTGCAAAAAATGTGCAGTTAGGAATAGGAATTGTAAGTTACGATTAGTTAATTTTCTCACACCAAATCTAGTTTTAATTGTTCATAAATCAAACGCAAGTATTACTCCATTAAAGTAAATGAATATCAAGAAAGTGAAGGTATCATATTATTCATAACATTACTGTACCTATTACTGTCAAGAATTTGCTTAAATTATAATCTTATTTCAGAAACTTGCGCTTGGTTTACAAACAAAACAACAACGAACTACAAAATAAAGGTTAAATTTTGTATGCAAACAAATTCGTAACATGCGATTTTTTGAACCAAGTAACGATGAAGCTCCTGAACTTTTATTACTGGCCACCAAAAAATAAATTTATAATAATCTGTACACCTAGTGTAACTTTAAATAAAACTTAATAGACTAAATTATTTAGGCATACAAATTTTAAAAATATTTCAAATTTAAATATGTAGCAAAAAGTAATACGGTAAAATATTAATACATTAGCCAAGCGCCACACATAAAACGTCTCGTTGAAGAGCAATCTTATAGTCGGTATTGTTTAAATTATGGCAATACAGTAATGTCTAAAATAAGAATGCTCTAAAACAAGACACTCTTTCTTACCGAGCGGGCAACAAGCCTCATGCTGCTCCGGCTTGCTCGGATCAGGCAGCGGTAGCACTAATGAAACTACGTATGTAAAGGTTTCATGGGGTTTGAACGCAATAAAAAATATAAAATAGAAAGGGGCGGGAATTGGTGTTTGGATAAAGCAAATACGAATTAGTTGTATAATAGCAGTATCTTCTATTATTATTGTGGACAGTTATTATTTTAATTTAGCCTATGCCCTATGTTTCTCAAAAAATCTTCATTAGGTACTAGGTAACGTGACATTAGTTGTTTAAAAAATAGCAGAAACGAAACTTGTTATTAATATATAAAAAATAACGAGTAACGAAATTCATATCGTTATTTCGGTTTTTACCGCTGGCAGCACTGTTCGCGCATGTCAATTGTCAAGCGTCGCGTCGTAGGAAAGGTCACGAGTTTTAGCGTTCAAGTTAAAGAAATAATAACAATGGAAATTGTGACCGGTCTACTATTTTATTAGATGATCAACTTAAACGTTCACGGCAATAAAACAATAGCATAATGACAGGAACAATAATAGAAAACCTTAGTGGCCGAAAACTAGCAGTGTTGGTTACGTTTCTTTTGTTGTGTCAAATAACATGTTTCCTTATAGGCGGTTTAATTGCACCAACGCCTGCAAATGCACAAAATATACTCGGAACTGTGTGTAAAGATACTTCTACGATGAAAAATGATACGTCTAAGTGGTTCTACAATCGCGGCAAAGGTCAATGTGAAACTGTAGACCTTCATGAAACTCATCAAGATTTATCTGAGCGTGATATTGTTTTTGCTTTCCAAATGCCGGTACCACGAGAAGGTGAAACGTTTGATTTCTCGAGATGGCAACAAAATCTGATTGGAGTACTGCAAGCCGACATAATGTATCACTCGCAAATGGAGATCAGACCCCGAAGTACAATCATAATAGATGCGCGTTTGGCGTATAAAAATAAAGGAGATCCAGATGACGCATGGAAGCTTTACACCCAGTCAATAGAAAAAAGAAATTTAGATTGTGAAATAGAAGTTCAAATTGAGGAATATTTGTATAACTGTTCTGCGATTCCTTTGTTTGAACTTGGCTCTTTATATCATGACTATTATTTACTAAATATTAGATTACCAGTCGATACTCCAGATATGAACACTAATATTGGACACATTAAGGATATGTGGGTGACTGTTATTAACCAAAATGGAGGCTTCACTAAGGTATGGTTGTCACTTAAGACAGTCTTTTTTCCTTGTATAATTGCAATACTTATTTGGTTCTGGAGAAGAATTCATATGTTGGATAGGAAACCCGTATTGTTAGAAAAAATGCTGTTAAGTTTAGGTATAGCTTTGTGTTTCCTGAATGCTCCGATTGAGTATCTGACCTTGCAATTTGATTTGCCGTTTATGCTGTTATTGGGTGATATAAGACAAGGTGTATTTTATGCCATGTTATTTTCGTTTTGGTTAGTTTTTGCTGGTGAACACATGTTGATTCAAGATTCTTCAGCGCAAAGCTCTCTAAAGCAGTATTGGCGACATTTGAGCGCTGTGGCGATGGGTTGTATTTCCCTTTTCATTTTTGACATGTGTGAAAGAGGTGTTCAACTTCGCAATCCATTTTATTCAATTTGGGTAACAGATTTGGGGACTAATCTGGCTTTAACATTTATTATACTAGCCGGTATATCGACTGGAGTTTATTTTTTATTCTTATGTTATATGATTTGGCAAGTTTTTACAAATATATCTCAAAAAAGAGAAGCTTTACCAGCTATGAGCTCTGTGCGTCGTTTACATTATGAAGGCATCATATATCGCTTTAAGTTTTTGATGTTGGCTACATTGTTATGCGCTGCCCTGACTGTGATTGGTTTTATATTAGGACAAGTGGCTGAAGGCCAGTGGAAATGGGATGAAAATATTGAGCTTGAATACACATCTGCATTCTTTACCGGTGTTTACGGAATGTGGAATATTTATATATTTTCTTTATTGGTTCTTTATGCTCCAAGCCATAAACACTGGCCAGTGAGCGAAAATACATCTGACACGCAAACTTTGAGTGAAGAAATTGAATTTAGTCCACTTCCCAGTGACCGAAGTGAGATTTCATCTTTGACTTCCTTTATTAGAAAATCTAATATTGATTAAACATGACTTGAAACATGAATCTCGTAACATGAACAATTATTTATAATATTTATGTAGGACAAAGTAGAATCTCAGTACAGTATTACTCATTAGCCTTTGTATTAGCTAAAGATAGTCTTATCTTTGCTTGTTGTAGCTTTGACCTTATTAGATTAAGCTAATATTAGATATAAGTATTTAACATAAGCAAAATAAATGTTATGAGTCAATTTTATGTGGGTGTTAACCTTGAAATTTCGTAGCAATTTTACCTGCTAAGGCAAGCTAATAGCATAGGACTTAATTTTATTCTGTGATAAATTATATTTTTTAAATATGTTCTTGTAACATTTTAAACTAACAATGCTGCCAGCATTTGTTTTCTACTGTTTTAATGTAACCTTTTGTAGATTAAAAAAATAAAAACTTTAAAAATGATGTTGTTTTTCTTGTTATAAGTTACAACACAACATATACGACCCGTCAACACCTGTTATTGGACATTTGTTATGTTATTAGGTTAAAACACATTACCGATTTGGATTGACACTTTGAATAAGTATAATGTTTTTGATTTTCTTCGAGAAAATCAATAACATATATTCTCTTATTTTATTCTTAATAAAAGAGCAAAATTAGTTTTATTAATTAGCCAAATTCAAATAAAAATAATGAAATTATTGATCATATAACAGATAGAACAAGTTTACTAGTGTTTTTAATATTCAGTTTTAGAATATACAGTAAATAATCCACCTTGTGATACAATAAAGTAAAATTAATTTAAAACTTAATGGAAAATAATGTTCATTGTAAACTACAAATTTAAATGGCTTTTATTTCAATTTGGCAATTAAGTAAGTAGGTAATATTAAAAGCTTAATAAAGTACATATAAAAAATATTGATTTATGGGACGTTTCAAGAATTCTAAATATTGTTTTGTATATAATAAATTGTGGCTTAAAAGCAATTAAGCTTTTAAATATCTAAGTTTTTTTATAGTGCAGCAATTAAGAAAATGCATTACTGACAATGGCAATGGGTCCACCTCTCACTCCCACTACTGTTACTTCAGTAAACCAGAATCAACAGCGCCAACCGTCCTGAAACTGAGTGGCTCACAATGCCCTGGGGAAAAGCTAAGCTATCTTGGAACCCACAACGAAATTAATCAGAAGTATATAGGAAGAGTAAGAAAATAATTTAATTCAGTCCCTTTTCAACAGGAGATAGCAAACTGGTAAAAGCAGAAAAATGCTAAGTAATGAGACATTTACAATCAGGTTAAGCATGATTGCTATTGCACCATGGTAGTTTAGAAATAGAGGCCCTACCAAAATGGTCTACTTATTTCAACTTCCAGTAGTAAATATGTAAAACATTGTTTGAAAGTATGGAAGGTCCCATGTGTTCCCACAATTTTTAATTAAAAAAAAATTACTGGCCTTTTTTTATATTATAAGATAGCAAACAAGCAGATGGGGGTCCTGGTGGAGTCAACTATCGCCTATATCTTGTGGCGAGGTCTAATGCCACATATATAGTTTACCGGCTACCTTACCCTCCAAACCGGAACACGACTGTGACCAGCACTGACGCTATTGCGGCAAGAATAGGTAAGGCGGTGGTACCAGACCCGGGCGAGACAATGCAAAACTCTACCACCTTGTAGTCACGATGGTAGAGAGGTGCATAGCCATTCGGTCACCTTTTACGACCTGCCTGGCAGTTGGCCTATTCTTCAAAGGAGCCCGAAGCCAACACGGGGAAACACTCTTCTACACTTAATATTACAAAGGGAAAACATTTGTATTTTTGTATGTTTGCAAGGTATATACATATATATATATATATATATATATATATATATATATATATATATATATATATATATATATATATATATATATGATGAAATTTTAGAAATAGTCTGACACAATGCTGTCTGTCTGTCGCACATCCTCTGTAATCACTTGCTGACCCTGCAGTTTTGCTTGTGAGTAGATTGATATGTCACCAATATAATTTTCATATAAACTATCATCCCCTATTTCAACCACTTAGGGGTTGAATATTTGACAGGATCTTCAATTATATCTATGCCAAATTTCATCAAAATCGGATTACCAGTTTCGCCGTGGAAGAGTGAACACAGACAGACTCATATTTATAATGTTACTAGCTGCATAGCTTAGCCCGCGAGTAAATAAACATATTGATATAGTTTTTCATATAAACTTCTAGCCCCTTAGGGGTTGTTTTTGAAAAAAAAAATAACCTGTGTTGGACCCCGGATCTTCAATTATCTATGCCGAATTTACCTTGCTGGTTCAGTGGCACTGTATAATATTAGTATGGATTTTACTTTGTTGTCGCCTCTGTGGTCTAGTGGTCTGGTGTCGGTGTAAACCACAAGAGGTTCCGGGTTCGATTCCTAGGTCGGGCAATTCAAAAAAATGTTTTTTCAGTTTTCTGATAAAAACAATGTTGCCCGAGATTCAATAAGTACCAGGATGGTGATAGGCTTGCTACCTATCACTTTGGGACTAATGGCTAATTGCACCAATATTGTCTTAACTTAGGAAACTCCTACATAGTATGCTGTCACTTGTCTTAATTGAAAAGAATGTGACAGCATGTCACTAAAGACTGTCCTAAACTAAGACAGGGTTAGTGCAATTAGCCATAAGGCTGAGATAAATAGTGGTTGCTTAGCACTGTGCTTACTTAGTGTTATATACTCGTATTCATAAACGATACTATGCGATTGCATAGTATTAGTGAGCGCATAGGGTCGTTTAAACCGTTTCATAAACAATACCTAAGTGCCGGGCGCCACTATGCGTCCTTTCAAATCTACGCACAGTTAAGTTAACGCCGAGCTATTTTACAGAACGCATATGATCCCATCTTGGAGTCTGGTGTCCAGACGTTGTTTCACAAATTAGTATTGTATTATCCAGAGCGAGGTGAGGGTTAATGTTAATAATATAAGTGAAGTTGAAATTTGTGTTTGTAACGGATTACAAAAGTGAAGAAAAATTCTGTAATTAAATAAATAGAAGATAACAGGAACAAAGCATAATTAGAACAAAACAAGGTATTCGAGATTTGAAAAATATTTTTCTCCCTTCAAAAATATTTGACCGGATGTATTTACATTCAAATAAATATTGATAATACTATATTAATTAATAAATAGGAATAACTTGAAAATAACAACACGTAAAAGAAATGTAGGTTAGAATTGTGGTTAGAATATTTTGATAATTTGATCTATTGACAATTGATATTTGTCAAACATACAGCGTGAAATACGCTGCAATAAAGCCAACCAATCACGGCTGGTTATTCGACACTATGATATCTCACAGGCAAGTAATACTTAAGTGTTGTTTATGAAACAGATGGCTTGTCATGTGAATTGCACAGTAAATTAGCGTTCTTCACATAGTGTTACTACGTTACTTAGGTAATTTGTGATTAATATCTTTTTCTAATAGGTAACTGATAGATGCCAGGAATACATTTTCTTATGGTTTGCACTTAATAAATTATTATATTACTTATTAGGTTGTATTTTGAACATTAGTCATCCAAGGATCTTGTAAACATGTTAACACTTGATGCATAAATATATATCCAAACCCACCTGATTTAAAAATTCATTAAACAATTATGATTATTCACTTTTGTATAGTTAAATGTTATAATTACGATATATAATATACTGTTAGTTACCGTTTAACAGTAATTATGTAAATATGTCTTGCATAATAAAAATATATTGGAAAATAATAATTCGTAATTAATATTCTAACGAACAATAAAAATGAAAATAGTGGGAAACGCAATTAATTTTAATCATAAAATAAATTATTACAGGTGTAACAAATGATCCAACCATTATATAAAAGTATAACCAATTGTCTGGAGATAAACAATTGCAGAAATTTGTGATAAAATTTTTATCCATACAACAAAATACATTTTTGTAATATAAAAAAATATATTTTATTTTTGGACCTTTTAAATGCTTAGCAATCATTGTCCCCGATTATTAGGTATAACAGTAAATAATATTTTTATTTTAAAGCATTACCCACCATTTTCAACCGACTTCTAGAAAAGGAGTAGGTTATCCATTCAGCTGTATGCTCTTTTTATGTTTGTTACCGAAGAACACCGATTTTGAAAATTATTTTTTGTTATTGAAGGTATACTTCTCGTGTGTTCCCATTTTAATTTGGTGAAGATCTGATGCTCCAGAGATACAGGAAATTGAAGTCTTTTACTGCATTTCAAAAATTATAAACGTTTCATTTATTACAGAAACTATTTCATTCATTTCTTAAATATTATACTACGATGAATAGTTACATTCTCAGACAGTAACATTCACTATAGTGCAGTCACTGAGAAAATTCATTATTGAATTTATTCTTAATAAGTAACTCAGTATAAGTACATTTGTTAATTCATCACGCTGAAAAGGCTGGACAAACTTGGATAAAATTTGGTATACAGGTTGTCTATGTCGACTCAAAGCTAGTTATCTTGGAAAGTTG
This sequence comes from Apodemia mormo, assembly GCA_036924255.1. Lineage (NCBI taxonomy): Eukaryota > Metazoa > Arthropoda > Insecta > Lepidoptera > Riodinidae > Apodemia > Apodemia mormo. The sequence continues at coordinate 6,087,930 of JAUPFN010000025.1, forward strand.
CATAGTTCATGTGAAATTCACAAAAAAAACTTTGTCAGTGCTAGTCTCTAGCACTGAATAAAATTGTCTCGGTTACTGAAATAGTGGCAAATAAAGGAGATATAAAATCTGTAAGTAAGCATTATTAGCCAATTAGAACTAAAAATGTAACAACCAATAAGAGATTAGTGATTCCTGAAACTAGATTTTCTCTGATTGGCCGTTGAATTATAACACGAAATATGTGACATTTCTGATTGGCTGTTGAGATATACATACCTCGGCAAGGATCGTTTTTGACCAGGAACTCGTCGAGTGCCACCCAGCCTCCTCCAACTCGGACCATCACTGTAGACCGTAGAATACGGACCAGGCGAAGTTTTTGTGAATCGCCAAACTGTTTAAACCAATTATATCGTATGTTTTGCATTTACCAAGTGCTTGGTATTAAAGTATAAGCTACTATTTATTTTCACATGTGAAATAGTTAAGCTGTGTATTACAACTGGTAGTTTCAGTAGTAATGACATATTTAGCCAGTAGTTTGACTTTTATAAACTGCCAGGTAGGATAGTAGATAGTTTTTTCTCAGAAAGAGGCCCAGTTGAAAAGGGAAATAATGAAAAATTTTACCTGCCAGTCGTATTATTCATTTAAAAAGAATGATCTGTGATATTTTTTATATCATACAATTACAAACATGCAAAGGGCCATGCTAATGAGAAGCAAAAACCATCATCTGCATACGTATATACATCAAAGATATTAAAGGTGTGTTGCCTTCTGTAAAGCAGAGATGAAATGATAAACATAATAGGCTTGTTAACTACATTTGAAAAACTATTCAATACTTTACATAATAAGGTATATTTACTAAAAAGCCATTTTTTTTTAATTTCATACATTTATAAAAAAATATATATTGTTTTAAAATTTAAATTCACTGCAAAAAGTCTCTGGACTGTCATAGCGTCTAAATGACGTCACGCCACGGTCATAATATTTACATACTCTGCGGATTCTATGAATAAGTTAAAAACAATTTTAATGTTTTTTTTTTGACATATTTTTATTGTATAATTCAATTTACTATTAATTTATCTTTGAAATGTATATAACATTCAATAAGTGATACAAATGTATCCTATTTTGAATAAAAATGATTGATTGATTGATTGATTGAACAGTATGAAGTTTTACCACAGTGTTCCAGACACGGGGAAATATGGTGAAATTTTCCTATGCTTTGTGACCGATTACGTCGACTGCACTGAACGCTAGATATACATATGTGTAAGTTATAGTAAACATTTAAAGTAGGTACATTAATAACTTACCCGGTATTTGCCCTCCCCGACCTGGAAGACCCTGAACTTCTGTCGACAGGTGCACAGCATCACCAGCCTCTTCACCTCGTCGTGGATCTTGTCTGCGTCGGATGGAGGGCCACGGCGTTCCACCTGATAGGGAAATAAGTTAATATCACGCAAGGCCGGATCCAACCTTCGGGTCACAAATTTGAGGTTCAGTCAATATAGGCTCTAATCCTTAGTTTGCAATAATAAATCTAGCTAGACTCCTGCCTGGGGGGGGGGTCACGAACGATGACCATGACTGAACGATGAATTAATTGTTAAAAACACTAGAAAGGAGTAATCGAAGAAATATTGTGTCAGTTATACCACAGAATGCTTAGAGACTAACTGAAGTCAATATTCCATACAAGTAATATTCGAGCATAGCACACATAGATACCTCTCACGGACGCGATATCTCGGACTGGTGCGGAACAAACTGTCCCGAACCATTCCGAGATATCGCGTCCGTGAGAGGTGTCTATGTTGCTCGAATATCACATGTATGTAGATTGACTACTGTTAGTCTCCAGTAGGTATACTATGCTTATACTAAGCCGATAGTCTACTTACCCAGTCAGGCCTTAGTGCCGCAATGAACTCTTCCCAGTCAATGAGACCTCCGCCGTTTCTGTCAAACAAATCGGCTACAGCTCCCATTTCCAGGCGTGATGTGTCAAATTCTACAACAAAATGGTACAGTTAAAATTCGTTTCTAGAAATGAAAATTAGAAATGTGAATTGAAACTCGATAAAATGGAAAAGCAACAATAAAAAACTAAGGCATAAGTCTATAAGATTTAACCTGTGAGAGAATGCGATAAAATCACTACATAGTATAAAACAAAGTCGTATATATTTTTATACAGATATGCTATAAAATAAAGTCACTGATATCACTACATAGTACAAAACAAAGTCACTTTCTTTGTCTGTCACTATGTATGCTTAAATCTATAAAACTACCTAACTGATTTTGATGCGTTTTTTTTGATAGATAGATTGATTCTTGTGGAAGGTTTTAGTATATAAACCTTTTCGATATTCCCACGGGTACAAAAGCTATGGTGCGGGTGAAACCGCGGTCAGGTCGCTAGTATGCAATAATTCCAAGAAAATAATTCCAATAATGCAATAATTCAAAGAAATTGCATATCATATTATTCAATTCTTCTTCTTTGTGCGATGTCCTGTAGCCTTCCTTCTCTTGCCTATAACGAGGTGTACGTTTGTGAGCTTGTTTGTGCTGATACCTACTCGCATTTACCGATTTAATAAAAGAGATCCTTTAATATCTTTATTTTCAACCGTGTTGATCCCGGCCTCCTTTGAAGAATAGGCCAACTGCCGTTATGCCAGGCAGGTCGTAAAAGGCGACCGTTTGGCTATCGAGTCACTACCATCGTGGCTACTAGGTGGTAGAGTTCTGCATTGTCTCGCCCGGGTCTGGTATCACCACCTTACCTATTCCTGCCGCAATAGCGTCAGTGCTTGTCGCTGTAATGTTCCGGTTTGGAGGGTAAGGTAGCCAGTAAACTTATGCATGTGGCATTAGACTTCACCACAAGATAGCAACGCACCATTAACACCTTTGGTGTCTATAGGCGATGGTTGACTCTTTCCATCAGGAGACCCATCTGCTTGTTTGCTATCTTATAATATTAAAAAAACCAACGAAAAAATTGAGTTTGAAGTTATCAGTTTGACAAATATATATGTATGAATGTAATATTGTTAGAATCGGATAAAATTTGAGTATGGTGATCTATTAAGCCGGAAAAGGCGCCAAGCTCGTGTATTAAATTTCGTAATTGTATAAATGTTTGTATGTTTTATCCACTAATTTCTCGGGAATTAAAAGCTACATTGAGTTAATTTTTTTAAATTTAAATTTGGTATATTCCAAGTTAGGCAATAGTCAAGTTTCATTAAAATTAGCTCAGTAGTTTTCGAGATATGGGTATATAGTTGTCAGATATTTAGAGGCGGTTTAATTTTTAAATTACTTTATAATATGTAAACTCATGTAATGTACCAAAAAATATAACTTACGTTATGCAATTGCAAAATAAAAAAATTAAATTAAAAACGCAAATATATACACTTTTATTGTATAACAGTACCTAAGTAAGAGAACTCACTGGTGTTAATAATTCCGTCGATGAACTCGTTGCGCGGGATAAGGCCGTTGTGGTCTTTGTCCATTTTACGGAACAGGTCCGTGACGCGTGACTTCTTGTGGTTCATGAACTTCAGGAACTGTGGACAAATTGACATTTTAACTCTTGCTTACAGCAAAGAATAAACGAGAGAAACTCTCTATTTTTAAAACAAAGTCATCTCTCAAGATAACAAAGTTTTAAAACAATCAGATTATCTTGTATATTTCTTGTGAATAAATAAGAAAAGACTTTGGAATTATATTTCTTTCTCGAAGGTATATAATATATCCAATACTATATACTCTATATTAGCTGTTACTTGCGACTTTGTTCGCGTGACCCAAAATCATTACTTCCCTTTGCTTATCTAAGTAAACGAATAGCCTATGTCGCTTGTGGATAATATAGCTTTCTAAAGGTGAAATAATTTTTTAAATCGCTTGAGTAGTTTTTGAGTTAAATCATAACAAACAAAAAATCAAAATTTTCGCCTTTAGAATATTAGTTTAAATCACCGACCACACAACCTATAGACCCCTAATAACAGGCGAATGGCTTCTGTCAACACATCTGACTTATAGTTCCGATGTAAATGTCCATGCACCAATACCCAATCAGTGTCGACCAATCAGATTCTCTGTACATCACTATCTTTCACTGTGGTCTTGAGTAATCAATCACGATGTTGCAGCTCAGCTGAGCTAGTTGCCAGAATGCATTCAATACGGAAAATCGAACATTAGGTGTCTATGGGCTGTGTGGTCGATGGTTTAAATTGAGTATTAAAACAAATTATTTTTATGAAAATTCCTGAAGGTCATTCGTCTTAGTAGTTACACTATTCGAATAGTGAAGTTCCGGGTTTGAACTCTAGGGCGAGTAAAATTGTGAATATTTTTTTAGGGTTATCCATGAGTTCCAGTTCGGAGTTTGATGTGTGACCATCCAGTGCCATGGATTGTCGGTCTTGACTGTCGGAAGAAAGAAGTAATTAAATTAATTACAACAGGGTTTTGGAGAAAAAGTAGCTCTGTGTGTAAGTTGAACTTCAGGCTACTTTTGATACAACCGATGATGATATTTGTCCAAAATGAGAGAGAGAATTGAAATCCATATAAAGATAATTCTTCTTCCAACTTAGGGAACAGTCCCAAGTTTCATCAAAATCTTTTAATATGGCTACGTTTGACAGACATCTAAAGTTGATTTAATTTTTTTAAATTAAATTTTATTGTGTGTAAATTTAATTTAAAAAAATTAAATCAACTTTACTTTTTTATCTAAATTAGGTATATTCCAACTTAGGGAACAGTCCAAGTTTCAACAAAATCGGTTCAGTAGTTTGTGAGTATGGATGGATATTGTATTAATGTAAAGGATATCACTTTCTACGCTAGTGGCATTCCGTTTCTACTGTTTATGCAGTTATTATATAATCTATGGAACTATTAGCTGGCAGTGCGACATGAGTGGCACCGACGATAAATTTTAGAAGGTAAAAAAATTTGATTTTGGAATCTTGAGAAAAATGTGGAAAATATTCTTCTGTTTAATTTAAAAGGAAGTATAATATTATTTAAACTAGAAGTAAAGGCTTTAAATGTTGTTTTTGTTATTTCAGGTAAGCTATTCTGTTTAAAATATGTTAATTGTAGTAAAACTTGTGTATAAATGTGATGTGAATAAAAAGATTTTGTTATTTCAGAAAACGCAATTACGTCTTTATTTCACCTGAGTATATACCATTATATTAATAATAAAATGCGAGTTACCCGTTTTCTCCAGTCGTCCCAGCTGAAGTTGGAGACCCTTTGCAGTTCCTTCAGATGTGCTAGTCTCTCGTGTAGCCGTCTCTGTCTTTCCCACGCAAGCAACCACACAGTTCGCCATTTATCCCACAGTTGTTTCACGCGCGGTGACCTGAATTCCGGTTCTGCACCTTTGCTGTTAGGAAATAAGATTCAAAATTTAATAACGGTCGATATTTTGTTTGTATTTAAGGATTAATGTTCTACTATGAGCGTGTTTAGAGGCAAATAATTAATATCATCAGGCTAATAAAATCTACATAAAACTAAAAAATCTACATAAAACAATTAAACAAATTTTTTTATCACACATGCTTAGGTAGCAAAAATAAATAAATTGAAATTATTGTGTTTATATTTTTATTTATGAGTGTTTTTTTATCGAAAACATTAAAGCTACAATAGTCTAGTATAAATTTGTTTTTAGAATTACCCCTAAGTAATTTAAAGTGCAGAATAAGGCAAATACTAGATAGATATTATAATTAATTGTAACAACGTATTTTTTTTATTAATTATTTTATTAATTGCGAAGAAACTATTTTTATAGCATTATCGTGTAAAACGGATAAACCTATTATGGCACCGCAGCTCAGGTCCAGCGGGCCAACTTTTGTCAGGATGACGTCATAACTGTGGAGGTTGATGACGTCACACAAGGATAAGGAAGGGGAAAAGGAAGATCTTTCCAACCAGGCAAAGTGTACTGTTTGGGGACCGAAGATGAAGGGAACTCATTTGAGAAGCGTTGAAACTTGTATATAATGTGTACAAGATAAATAATTGTGATATCACGATTCAGAATTTCATTTTGAATTTTATTATTTTGTATTTGTCATTGCTTTTTTCTGATAGCGTTTTGTAGATTGTTTGAACCGCTCCACCAACATGTGGAGTATGTTCATCTAACAAAGTATTTTTTTTATATAAAATTACTCGTCTATCAAGTAAATAATATCATTTCAGCAATTTAATGGTGGTTAGTGGTCCTCTAGCAAAGCAACGCGGAGTGTTTGGAGATAAAATTGGGTATATAGTATCTATTGATTACATTTTACATGGATGTCATGATATTTGAAGAGCCTTACCTTCCCTTAGGCGGGAACCTTGGCCCGTAGTGCGGCAGATTGCGGTCTGGCGAATCACGTCCGGGACTCAGCCGACTAGAGCACACGTAAGGATGAACAACATTGCACACACCATACAAACCCATTCCATTTTGTCGTTAGTTGCCCGGTGATGTGCAGGTTTAGTTGTGCCAGTTGTTAGGAATTTAAAACAGCCCAAGTAAACTTAAAGATTAGTTTGCCCAAAACAGTATAGGTTAGTTTTAGTTAATGATTGTATATGTAGGTAAAGTTTAGTTTTATTTAGTTTTAGGGTTAGCATTTGTTGTGTCAGACGTGGGGTTTTAGTATATACATATAGGTAGTTAAGATAAAACCAATTGTACAATAATATGCGTGAAATTAGTTACTAAAAGTAAGCAAAGATAAATTCAATATTTTAGTTTCGTTTAGTTAAATTACTTTTATAAATTAAACATGCATTTGTGGACGATGGGAATATTTATTAAGGGAAAATTTTAGGACACGTTAATTAATCTATACAAAGGATTAATCAAAGGTAAATAACATTTTAATCAGCCGAAGACGAAATGAAGATATAACGAGATTTTATTTTTAATTTACAGGCAGCTTAACGTCCGATTTCCGAAACGCAAATTAATTTTAACAAGCAATTAATCTATGTTTAATAAATAATAATAATAATAAATAAATATCACTGGGCAAATTACACGAATTGATCTGGCCCCAAAGTAAATAAATTATATGCTTGTAATATGGGTGTCAGTCAACGATACTAATACATAGAGATACATATATAAATACTCTGATATATTTAATAAACACCCAAATCCAGAAATACAAACATCTGTGCTCATCACAGAAATGCCTGTCCCTGACGAGAATCGAACCCGGATCCGTTTGCGTAGTCAGGGTCGCTAACCACTCGAACAACGGGGCGGTCAGAATTTAATGGTACAAGCATTTATCTGTATGTAATGTAAAACAGATTAATTGTTTGTTAAAATTGAAAAACTGTTTCCCTAATAGTTTTTTAATGGACACAAAAAAAGAAAATTTCGAAGATCTTGTGCGTATCTAGACTGTAAAGTGCAGAAAAAATTAGTTTGTGTTTATCTAACTTTATTACTTTACTGAATTTATACATATAAAAAAATACATTTATTTGAAAATAGAAAATTATGCATTTTTTATTAAATTACATACTATACATATTACCTAACAAAAATGCTATAAGCAACACACTACATGCACAAATCATAAAAACTATTACTGTGCTTTACTTAAAAACTGCGTAATATCTATAAAAGCTACTAATAACAAAAAAAAAAAACAAAGCCGAAAATGTACACACGACAAAAATATTTCAAGATTTTCTAACCCTGAATCATAATAATTTATTGTAGTCACGAGAGGTTAATGTAGTACATAGAAGTCTTTAAGTAGGCAAGTATCTTCACGCCCGTATCCCCGAAGAGGTAGGCAGAGGTACAACAAAGGCATACAACATACAACAATTATCCGAAGATACTTAGTCACACAATGTGATAAGTGGCAAGCCCATCGCCAACCGGGCACTTAACCGATATTGAGCAATGTTGTTTTTATCAAAAAACTGAAACACATTTTCAAATGCCGGACCCGGGAATTTAACCCAGGACTTCATATGGTCAAAATCGACATTAGACCACTAAACCATTGATGCGATTGAGGGCTGGCAGGACAATGCCTGCCTGAATCACTAGTATGTTTTAGTATGGATAAATCTTGAAATATTTTTATAAAAACGTCTAAATACACAATCCTAGAATAAAAACCACATCAAACCTTCCTCTCCTACTTCGACTGTGTATCCTCGACCTGCCGGCGGCCAAGCGTGACATAGAGAACGAGACACAAAGCCACATTTACAAGTGTTAGAGCGAGATAAAGCTATTTAGAGTATATTTTAACGCCGTGAAAGTAAAAAATAAATAATGTTAGCTTTTAATTATTATAAAACAGACTGATAGTTGTATAGCCAACTTTGCTGTTTTTTTTTTATTTAGACATTTAGTACTTTCGTATTGTTTATTTGTTTCAGGTGGCAAAGCTATCCACAGCCCGATTACACACTTAGTTACGTTTTTCATAACAACCATCTTTTCTAAATTAAGATCGAATTAAATTGAATATATTTATTCAAAATAGCGTGTGTATAATTCAAATTATAAATAGTGTGTGGCCGCGTTTCCGATCCGGTAGTAGTTTTTAAAAAATATGTTGACGCGTCAAAATAACTTGTAAAAAGTTTTACTGAATAAAGTTTTTCTGATATCTGATAATAAGTAATTTTTTTAAGTCAATTTTTACGTGTTTTCATAATTTATTAAAATTCTTTCACGGCGCCATTTTTTTAAAAAAGCAATTTATGATTTATGAGAGATGATATGAACACTTAAAAATATAAGAGATGTATAAATTCCAAACAAAAGAAAATACACATTATAAAACCATAGACATGAGGGAATTAACCCAGAGACTAAAAAAAATAAAAAGGAATAAATTAAACCTTTTTCAGAAAAAATAAAAATGAGGGAATATGGAAAAAATTAATAACGAAAAAACACAAATAAATCAACAAAAATAACAAACCTGTATCGTCTAGAGCCGTAATAATCTGGCGACACCGACCTATCCCTGTTCAGGTCGTGTTGTGAGCCGCGGCTGAAGTGGCAACACCATGCAATGACGTCACAATATGGTGGTGGCGCGAAACGTGGGGAAACACAAAATGAAATGAACACAGTGTAAAAAGCGTGATTTAAGCAAGAAACTGATATACAACAATGAAAATAGGTAAGAACAATATAATATACAATTTTAGGAATCACATTATTTATAATGACAACACTTCATATACTTTTTGGCAAAATTACATAATTTTTTAAGGTTTTTCTTCGTGTAAGTTTCGTTTTTAGGTAATTTGTGTGTTTAATGTACTTAATTAAGCGAGATAATGATTTTTCTTTTTCTATGTGCACCCCTTGCGCCTTCTCAGTATGCTTTTGAGGTTGATTGGCAGATAATGCCCTTTTGCGTTAAGTCTCCTTTTGTAAAGGCATGTGTGCGAAATTTAAATAAATAAATAAATTTTAAAACAAAAAGAAAAATTACATATGTAATAATTAATATTTGTGTGGTTCTAAATATTTTGTAAAACGAGGTTACATAATTTTTACACAAGTTGTACATGTACATTTTCATTAAAAAAATATTTAGGCTATATACTGCGAATAATATTAAGTTAAAAAATATATAACAAAATTTAAATTAATATATACAATTATTTTTATATTTGGATTTCTATAAAAATTATGTGTTGTGGGTACAGTCGATGTTAATTTTATAACTAAATACACATAGTTTTTCTATAAAACGTATTATTTGGTCTTAAATGTCTTGTCATCTTTAGACTTCTTTTTAACAATTAGTTATCTCTGTTAAATTATATGTTACAATTGTTATTGAAAACATAATACGCGGAATTTTTTCATAACCATAAATTATGAATAAAATGTACTGCAAATTTGCGCTATAGATTTTTCTAAATTTTATCGTAAGAATGAATAAATGATTGTTTATTTGGATCAATTTACGCTATACCATATTTTAAGACTTCGCCATGACTCTATGACAGTTAAATAGTTATCTTTGTAAAAAAAAGTATGTGAATGATTTTTGAAGTTATATCGTCTTATAAATCGATTAACGCCGGCTACACGCACGAAAGTCGAAACAGCAGAACTCATTGTCACGTTCCACCTAAGCCGAGCGCGCAAGCGAGAGCGCAGAAGCGATAGAGGCACGATCTCTAATCTTGTCTTATGACGTTATCACGTAAAATTGTTCGTAAACCGACTTACCGGCAACCAATTTTTTGGTATAATTAAAAAATTACTTTATATATTTAATTGAAAGACTGAATGAACAAAATAGGTTTTATCATAATAATTTCGTGCTTTGACTAGATTTTCAACAACAGTTTATAATTAGACTGACATAAATACGAGTGAACTTAAAAAAATCATACAATATTTCACGACTTTGGAAAAATCCTTTCATTCGTCTACATCAGACCACCCAATGTACAAAATTTAGTCTTCATGGTCCACGGGTTTTCATTTTTTTCCATTTTTTATTATTTTTTATTGTAGCGTTTTGTGATTGTTTGAGTCGCTACATATACATATATACAGATATGCTATTTATAAAATAAAGTCACTGATATCACTACAAGGTATAAAACAAAGTCACTTTCTCTGTCTGTCACTATGTATGCTTAAATCTTTAAAACTACGCAACGGATTTTGATGCTTTTTTTAAATAGATTAATTGATTCTTGAGGATAGTTTTAGTATATAAACCTTTGCGATATTCCTACGGGAACAAAAGCTACGCGGGTGAAACCGTGGGCATGTCGCTAGTATTACATAAAATATTATGTAATACTAGCGACATGCCCACGCAATGCAAGTCATGAAATTCTGCCAAATAGCATAAAAGTGTGTAGAAATACAATTTTCACTTACACAGGTGTTCCTTTAGTAGCCGTTTTCGCAGACAATTTACGTGGTGTGCTCTCACGTCCTTGGCTCTGGTTTTTAACCTTAAATAAAATTGAGACATTAAAACTTTGTTTTATAGGATAATGTCCCTAATAAATAAATTTTAATGTAAGCCTTGCTTGTGGTCGCACTCCTTCCAATCAGCTAGACCGGTTTTAAAAAAATATTTTTCTGTATATTCCGTAGGTATGAAAATAGGTCACAAAGTATATTTCATGCCGTCAGGTGACAAGAATATCATCCCTGGGCAGGGACACACTTGTCTGGTTTTTTTATAATTTAAAAATTTTTTTCTCGTAAATGTAAATGTTTTTTTTTTCTTAAAAAATCTTAATTTCTTAGTTTTTTTCCTATTTTTTACTGATTTAGCATAAAAAATACTGTAGCCATAAATTTTCACTATTCTATCCCACCCCACTAAAATATTAACTACATATTTATATGGCAGAATATTATTTGCCGGGACAGCTAGTAATAAAGAAATTAAATTAAAACAATAAAAATCTGGCATCTGATGCGACACTAGATTGGAGTGCTTTTCTCTATATCTACGACTGTGACGTCATAATAAGCGCGCAAAAATGCCACGCAAAAACGATTAAAGGCGTCAATTTTAACTGGACAAACGAGACATATTTGTGAAAACGTTGATACGTAACCAGGAAGCAAGACCCCCGTTCACAATTGTGCAGTAATAATTCTTGGTTATTTATATTAATAAAAAGGGTATTTAAACCTTAAAATTATAAAATATTTTGGAATATTCTTAAAACTGACGGCAAGCTGAATTGATTGAAAAAAGTTTTAGTTTCGAAGATGATTAAGAAGTGTCTTAAAAACCACTGCAAAAATATCTCGGTTTTTCATTGTTTTACATTTCATTCTTACAAATTTTTCGGCCCAGCTCCTCAGCCCGCAAACAATAAAGTATCTTCACGCCCGTATCCCCGAAGAAGAAGACACATGCACAACCAGTGCACTCATGATTAGCCGAAGATAATTCCACAATATAATAGGTAGCAAGCCTACCAACCTACTGAAGCCAACCGAGCATTTATCCAATCCCGGGCAATGTAGTTTTTATCAGAAAACTGAAAAAAAACAACACATTTTATTCACTCGACCCGGGAATCTAACTCGGGTCCTCATGTAGTTAAGACCGACAGCGGACCAGTAGACCACAGAGTCGACTGACCGACCGCAAACAATAACGTGCGATAAAAAACTCCCTTACAATAATTATTTTATTCGGCACACTCTTGATTTACGGATACCGGTCTTGTAACGACACTACAGTCCAGAACTAATAAGACTTACCTGATAAGCTTTGCAGACTCTGTCCACTTCATTTTGCCGTTTCTGGGTGTGTTCCATCAGGTCCTTATGGTCTTCGATCAAACCTTCTAGAAGCTCGATCGACTCTGGTAGTGGTTCCGTTTCGAGCGCTTCAAAGAAAACAAGTGTTTTAGGTTTGTGTTTAGTTAAAATAGTCGCAGATGTTTTAGAGGTTCAGGCGTTAATTTGCGGAAATCCATAATTATTCGGTAATGCTTCACCCTTCATAAAATGAACTGCTATTTGACTTTCCAGAAGATGCTTCGGTTGCGAAGTGAAACGTGCGTTGAGTACATAATTTGTGTGTTACTGCCTTTGCTTCTGACGTGGAATAAAGTGTGGTGGAAGTGGATTAATGTACCGCTGGGGTCGTCTCCTTTAATTTTCAGACTTTCAATGAGTTTGCCCCATTCCCGATACTATCTTTTGGTCATATAAGATTTCGAGGAAATTTTTCAAATTAAATAGCTTGATTTCGACTTGAAACGATTGTCATCAAGCAGTGTATTTATTTTATATTCTGTAAAAGCTGTTGCCCACGACTTCGTCCGCGCGGACTTCGTTTACTCCGTACAGCTCCTCCCCCGTAGGTGACAGCGTGATAATATGTAGCCTATAGGTTGACCAGACCTGTTAGTAATATTCATGCAAAATTTGAAGTAAATCCATGCAGTACTTTTTGAGTTTACCCCGGACATACATACAGACAAACAACAGACATATAGACAAACAGACAAAAATTCTAAAAACTATATTTTTGGCTTCGATATCGATTTAGACCACGCCCCAAATATTCTTTTAAAAAATATTCAATGTACAGTTTTGACTTTCCTACGATTTTATTATATGTAATATAGATTATGAATATATACTTTCTGTAATCATTTGCACAAAAAATATCAAAGTTTATACCAGCTTCAAACCTTTATACGTACAGTTATGAAGTATCCATATATTAATAAATGTCGCGAAAACTTTGAGTCATTTTAGAATATTGAACGAACTAAGAAATGTGTGATTTGACATGGCTCTTATAGGATTACTCGTGTGTCTGTTTGTCTGTCCGTACATCTGTTACAGCAAATTAACTCTTTCATGCGAATTTAACTCTTAACTGTTACTGTTATACACATTTGAAATTTCTGCTAAATGTACGAATGTCAGCAGTGTACCTAAATGAAAGAAAGAAAGAAATCGGTATATAAATTAATGTTTCTTACTTAATAGTGTATTTTCAAGTCCACTCAGCCATTGCAGAAGTTCTTCCAATACGAGATCCAAGTCCTTTAAGCTCTGCATGTGCGCCTCCAACTTGCTGCCACGTTGCATTGCCCATTGCCATACCTAAAAGAAAAATCATATTTTCATATATATAAAAATCAATTGCTGTTCGTTTGTCTCGCTAAAACTCGAGAACGGCTGAACCGATTTGACTAATTTTGGTTTTGTTGAATTAATTGTTGAAGTCCAGGGAAGGTTTATAAGGTGAGAAAATATAGAAAAAAATAAGAGTAGTTAAAAGGCAGAACAACGTTTGCCGGGTCAGCTAGTTTTCAATAGTATTTCTGAATATTTCGTGTTTAGGACAGGGATGTTATAATATGTGCGTGCGTTTTGGTAAGTTTGACGGCCGATTTGTCGGACCTGATTCATGTAACAAAATATCAATCGAGTCTAAGCGTTTAAGATTCTTACATGTTTTTGTATACATTACGCCACGTTGGAACACGACGCGACGTTGTATGGGTGTTTATGTGTGTGAACTTTAAGCGCTTCGACTCGATTGAAGTTTTGTTACGTGAATTGGAAGGCTCACCGCTCCGTTAGTCGAGTGGTTAGCGACTCTGACTTCGCAACCGATGGGGCATGTGTTCGATACTAGAATGACATTTGTGATGAGCATAGATGTTTGTATTTCTGGGTTGGGGTTTTATTATATTATTATGAAAAATATATATATATATATATATATATATATATATATATATATATATATATATATATATATATATATATATATATATATAATAAATTAATAGCTTGTGATATTGGTGTTTATTGTTAATAATAAACACCCATATATTATATTTATAATATAAATATAATAATAGTATTATTAAAACACCAATATTACAAAGCTTATAATTTGTTTAGCTTGGGGCTTCATCAATTCGTGTAATTACTCAAGATATATTTATTTATTTAGCTTCCATCCTGCAATACGATAGTGACAAGCACTGATTCTGTTACAGCAGAAAGGAGGGTGCTACTGAACCCAGGCGAAACGTTGCAGGATTCTACCACATAATAGTCATGATGGTATTGACACGTTCGGCCAATCGTGCGCCTTTTAAGAAGGAAGGCGGACCATATCACAAGTAAATATTTTTTTAAATTTAGGGTTAGATATTTATTTATCTTATTAAGTACTAGCTATTACTCGCGACTTCGTTCGGGGGATCCAAAATCATTACTTCCATTTGCTCACTTGGTTAAAAATAAACATATGTCCCGCCATATATAACTTCTATATTTTTCAGTGAAAGTTCTATTAAAATCGGTCCAACCGTTCCAGAGATTTCCCCGTACAAACAGAATGACAGACAGACAGAAATTTTAAAAATGGCTATTTAGGTACTAATATCGTAAAAACAATACACTGCACTATAAAGAACTTAGTTACTTTGAAATCACAAACAGGCACTATAATTTTATTTATATTTATAAATATAAATATTACCTGTCCAGCAGAAACTTTATTAAATATGCGTATAATAGGAAACACAGATACCGCGAGTCTACGCGGTTTGTTTCCACTATTCATTATTTATAAAAGTAATCCCACAAATTCAATAAAAATTGTTATAAATAATTATTATAATAAATTAAATTATAATCATTATTATTATAATTTACATAACACTTGCCAAAACGCAATAGCACGGAATAATAATCAACAGATTAGATATTTAATTAATAATTAATCAGTCAAATTATCAAGAGGAGATTAAAAATGGGACTATCTTTTAATTTCGTAAATGCGATTCAAGCCGCATTTGTCAAATGTATTATATTTGTTTTATATTATAAGATAGCAAACAAGCAGATGGGTGTCCTGATGGAGAGAGTCAACCAACGCCTATAGACACCAAAGATGTTAATGGTGCGTTGCTATCTTGTGGCGAAGTTTAATGCCACATGCATAAGTTTACCGGCTACCTTACCCTCCAAACCTGAACACGGCAGCGATAAGCACTGACGCTGTTGCGGCAGATATAGGTAAGGCGCGGGTGATACCAGACCCGGGCGAGACAATGCAGATCTCTACCACCTAGTACCCACGATGGTAGTGACTCGCGTAGCAAATCGATCGCCTGTTACGACCTGCCTGGCAGAACGGCAGTTGGTCTATTCTTCAAAGGAGCCTGTATCCAACACGGGGGTAGTTGTTTCCAGGTTCTACCAACAAAAAAAAGCACGTCGCGCTAGTCGACATCAAGGACACGCCGCCGCCACCTCCTGCCCTCAACCTCACTACCTGCGCGGCACGTGCGTCCGCGCGGTGTCCAAATATGGCGCACGTAAATATAGGATCCTCGGTTTTTTATTGTTTTTATTGTTTTTAACTGTTTACTATTGTTTAATATTTATTTTTAATGTTATTTTTTCTCATGATATATGATCGCCAACTATCACCTCCCTAAATATTAAAGGTAAATCACCAGCACCGACCACACAGCCTAGAGACGGCTAATGTTTGATTTTCCGTACTGAACGCATTCTGGCAACTAGCTGAAGTAAGACGAAGTGGGGTTGCAACGCCGTAATTGGCTAACTTCAGGGCCACAGTGAAAGATGTACAGAGCATCTGATTGACATCATACCCAATCACTCATTGGCGCGTGGACATTTACATCGGAACTATTAGTCAGATGTGTTGACACAAGTCATTCGCCTATTATTAGGTGTCTATTGTCTGTGTGGTCGGTGCTCACCAGTCAGTCTGTATATATTTTGATGAAATTTTATATGCACACTTGGTAGGTCTGAGAATAGGTTGTTATCTATTTTTCATCCCCCTAGGATAAGGGTTGCCCACTTCAAACATTTATTTTTTATTTTTTTATGATTTAGCATTGAAAAATACACACAACCCAAAATTTTCACCCTTCTACCATCAATTCCTGTTTTTAATTCAATAATTGATATGGCAAAACGTTTGCCGTGTCACCTAGTGAAATATAAGATTTCTGCTGTTCTTTGTAATGTAAACTTTAATCATGCCAAATTCCATGCTACTATTCGTGTAATTGTCATAAAAGGAGTACAAATGTTATACTTTACGTATTAATACACAGGCAGAAATATTACATACCTCATCCCACCGGCTCTGTATGATAGTGATCCAGTGCTTGATAACAGTGACCGCGTCGGGGTGGGCCTTGCCAAGGATAGAGTGAGCGAGCGCGATGGTGTCGTCCTTGTCCTTCTGCTTGTCGGCGAGGTCCCTGGCGAACCGCTGGTGCTCGAACAGCTGCTGCTGCGTCTCCTGCTCGGCCTCGGGCAGCTGCCCCGAGAACCGCAGCCGCGTCTCCGCGTCCGACAGCCACTCCAGCAGCATGTTCACCGACTTGTGCAGACGTTCGGCCTACAACATTACTCTCCAATTAACAAAACTATGAACCTAGAGGTCTCTAATTAATGAAAGTATAAAGAGAGAGAGGTCTCGAAGTAACAAAAGTATGAAGACAGATGTCTTGAATTAACAAAAATATGAAGATACAGGTCTCAAATTAACAAAAGTATGAAGATAGAGGTCTCAAATTAACAAAAGTATGAAGATAAAGGTTTTAAATTAATAAAAGTATGAAGATAAAGGCCTCAAATTAACAAAAATATGAAGATACAGATTTTAAATTAACAAAAGCATGAATACAGAGGTGTCATATTAACAAGAGTATGAAGACAGAGTTCTTGAATTAACAAAAGTATGGAGATAGAGATCTTAACAAAAGCATGAAGATAAGAGGTCTTATATTAACAAAAGTATGAAGATAGAGGTCTTGAATTAACAAAATTATGAAAATAGAGGTCTTGAATTAACAAAAGTATGAAGACAGAAAGTATGAAGATAAAGGTCTCAAATTAACAGAAATCGATGCGACCTTTAGGAAAAAAATCAAACCATTGGTCGAGTGGTTAGCAACCCACAACAAGGCTCGTTTTCGATCCCCAACATTATAGCTTTGTAGATTGTTTAACTACTATAAATTACTATTTAGATACTCGCCTCTTTAAGTGCACTCTCAAGTCTATGCGCCTTCCTTTCGCTCAACGTCTGCACTGTCGACCAAGCCTGAGTCAGTTCACTGCACTGGGATTTGATACTCAGGGCATCTTCCATGGGAACCTGGTAAACAATACATTATTATAAACATTGCTTCATTTCTCAGTCAACGTCTCGTATGAAGAAATATAACAGCGTTGGATAACACTTACCGTAGCTTCCAAATCTCTTCCCGTCTTGATAACTGATTGCATTTGTTGTTCGCGTGAGTGGAGGTCTTCTTCGAATTGCTACAAAAAACATTAATATTATTAGTCTAATGACTATAATACATGCGAAAATTTGTGTGTTTTTGTTATTCGTCTGCTCCTCAGCTGCTGGACAGATTTGCATAAAATTTGGTGAATATGTAGTCTACGTTCAGTTAAAGATTGAACGTAGAAATTTAGCTTGATATGTATTCATGAAATTTCTTTTTAGAAAATTAGCGTAATGTTTATTCATGAAATTTGTTTTTAGAAATTAATCGTATTATTTATTCATTAAATTTCTTTTTAGAAAATTAGCGTGATATTTATTCATGAATTTTCTTTTTAGATATTTAGTGTGATATTTATTCATCAAATTTCTGATTAGAAATTTTGCTGGATATTTATTCATGAAATTTCTTTTTAGAAATTTAGCGTAACGTTTATTCATGAAATTTGTTTTTAAAAATTAATCGTGTTATTTATTCATTAAATTTCTTTTTAGAAAATTAGCGTGATATTCATTCATGAAATTCCTTTTAGAAATTTAGCTTGATATTTATTCATGATATTACTTTTTAGAAATCTAGCTTCATATTTATTCATGAAATTTCTTTTTAGAAATTTAGCTCGATATTCATGATGTTTCTTTTAAGAAATTTTGCGTGATATTTATTCAAAATATTTAATTTGGCAAATAAATCATGATTTTATTCACTATATTTATGATAATATAACACGATACGTTATATTCATAATGAATAGAATTATATATTATTTTCAAATTGATACCTATCACACAAATTATGCAACAACTATGCGGTAAATGTAATAATAAATGCACATGTTTGAATGTTTCACATAAAAAATATACATATTTTGGTGACTAATCAGGCGGTTTTGCTTTTTAAAGCAGCTTCAGTATGTGTATGTACCTTGTGTTGCTCAATAAGTGCCATGACGGTGTCGAGGTCT
The DNA here is from genome assembly GCA_036924255.1 of Apodemia mormo. Classification (NCBI taxonomy): domain Eukaryota; kingdom Metazoa; phylum Arthropoda; class Insecta; order Lepidoptera; family Riodinidae; genus Apodemia; species Apodemia mormo. The sequence continues at coordinate 6,106,774 of JAUPFN010000025.1, forward strand.
CCGTGCACCGGGGAGTCCGCCGACAGTTCCTTCTCCTGTTTCTTGAGCCACTCCAGTAGTGCGGACATGGCATCCTTGAACTGCCCGGAGTATAACAGGGCTTCCTCCAGTTTCCTTTGCCTGTTATAAGTATTAAAATAATTACATAACTAATTTAATTAATATTTAAAAACATATGAATTTATGTAACCGTGTCCGACCAAACTTTAAAATTTGGAACTAAATATTGAATTAAAAGTGCATTTCAAGTACATCACGGTCACATTAACTTGACGCTTGGCGTTGATGATGTCATTTGATGCAAAACGTAACAATAATGTCCAAAAGCAAAAGAAAACAACAGAAATCTAGCCAAATTGTCGTCGTGCGTATCGGTAACAGAGATGCTGACCATAATACTAAAACTTTCCGAGCGAGCTAAGAAAATGCAGGGGAAGCGGGCAGGGCCTCGCATTTCAGAGGTGGGTCAAGTTAATGTGACCGCGTTGTATTAATGTAAAATTGTTACAAGATAATATGAAAATATTCATTTAAAAATATCCCAGTAAATTCATTAATTGCATGCATCGTGGATGAACTCTGTAATGCTGGCAGTGTGTCACTTTACATTTACCTATAATTACCACATAAACTATATGTAATCTGTCGCTCTAAGTACATTTTTCCCGATTACTTTTAATTTGGTTAAAGGCTCTAAAATATTTTAGTTCGACTTTTGCGTAATTGAAATTATATCCGTTTATTATATATATATATATATATATATATATATATATATATATATATATATATATATATATATATATATATATATATATATATATATAATATAAAAAATATATTTATTATATATATATATATATATATATATATATATATATTGAAATTATATCCGTAATTGAAATTATATATGCGTTTTGTTTTTTCGTGTCGGATAAAAATGAAATTTTGTTTTTTTTATTTTTTTATTACATAAATTGAACACATCGGTTCTAAACAGCCTCTGAAAATTTGGCCGGACCTAGAAGTAGCTCTGTATAACAGGTTTGGTCAAGTGCAAGCCGGATTCGCACATGTAAGATTTCGTACCACAGAGCGACACCAACTAAAATACTTGTATGGAATCAAACTTTTTATTACATACTAGCTGTGCCCGCGACTTCGTCTGCGTCGAAAAATTTCTAAAATAAAAGTAGCTTAAGTTACTCCCTATTACATCAGCTATCTGCTAGTGTAAGTCTAGTCGAAATCGATCCAGCCATTTCAGAGATTAGCGGGAACAAACAGACAGACAAAAATTATAAATAATATTATTTTGGTATATGTACCGTATATAAAGCCATATGCATTTAGTAAAAAGCGGTTATTTTAATATTACAAACAGACACTCGAATTTTATTTATTTGTATAGATGTATAGATTGAGATAGCAGCAACAGGAACATGCATTATGTGAAAATTTTAGGTGTCTCCCTATTTCCATTTACAGTACGGGCCCTGTAACAGATTGACACGAACAGTCATAACCAATGGAAAAATATAGGGTTCCGTAATAGGGTAATCGACGAAGTGCAAATCGGACTTATTCGTACGGTTTCGTACCACAAGTGATATTCATTGAGGTTACTTGTATGGGTCCCCTTTGGGATTTAACTTGTATTTTTTTATTATTTATCAAGTTAGCCACCATAGTTCAAGTACAGAGCCCTACGACATATTTATTTAAAGGCATATTTATTAGGTTAAGAAACCCTAAAACGAATATTTTATCGAAGTGTTATTACATTATGTTATTACATTACCTGTCAACTGCTTTAGAGCAAACGGTGGTCCACTTAGTCTTGAGATCAGTGAGCATTGTTCTGAGGACGGGCTCGTCGGCTTTAGGCGCCTTGTCTTTCAGTTGTTTGCCGATTTTGCTGGTCTGATCGTACACGGGCTGTTTCGCTGCAAGGGCTTTCTGGAACTCGCGGTGTTTGTTTAATCTGAAACAAAAAATAAGTAAGTATTTAAAAAAATACTTAATTTTTTTGTGAATTGTATTTGGTTACAAGGCGACAAATAAAAAGTAAAAAAAAATTTAAAAAAAATAGCGCGTCGACCCAGGGATTCACGGATGGTATTTCATACCAGTTTATATATTTTTTCTATCTTTTTCTTTAGGGGGTTGCATACCTAAGTTCAGACTGGTGTCGGTACGAAAAAAACGTTAGCTCATAGCTTTTTATTAGAATGCACGTTGTATTCGTGTTTTATAACAAACAAGAAAAAGATTAAAAGCTCCAACAATGTTAGAAAGTATGTATATTTGATGCTATCGGAATATGATTTAAGGCGAGGTATTTTGAGGCGCGTCAATTCTATAGGAAATGAAACGTAAATTTTCGGATAAATAAATATAGGACTTCAGCTGAAAACTAAAATTTAGCACATTCTTTTTTTGTATTTAAAACTAAATATCACCATATAAAAATCATGTGGAAGATTAGAAATATTATTAACAAATTATTTGTTTTAGAGATTTTTTAGCCAGTTTTCGGAATTTTATATGATCGAGTATAGTACATTATATCATGTAATAAGTTAGCACATTCCTTAGATAATATCTTCAGGTATATCGTGTAATTTTTGTAAAAATGTTATTTAACAATCAATACAAAACGTGAAAAACGTGATTTAAGCAAACCAGTTCTTTCCCGTTTGTCCCGAGCCTCGCCTTAATAATTATTTAAAACCAGTGTTTGTATTAACAGAGTTATAATTGTCAAGGAAGCATTAAGGAAAGAATGAAGCATAAGTCTGTCTGGACCGTGATGGCACGGGATTTGATAAAGGTGACTTTGGTGAAGTTATGTATTGATTTGGTGATAAGGTGTTGTTATTTACCTGAGTTTGATCTTCTCTGGGTCGTTGATAGTCGTTTCCGAGTTGAGTTGATCTAACTGCACTTCAGTTTCATTCAGCCAGTTCATTAGATTGGTCCTACGAACGAAATTAAACGTAAGATTCATATAAGTTCGCATGAACATACCATCAGTGAAGCAAGGTGAGGTATTTGCCCTATCCTTATTACCAATACGAGGTTAAAAATTTAAATTACTAAGTAATTAATCATTTATTATTAAACAATCTAATATACCAATTTTTATATTTTAAGATAGTAAACAAGCAGATGAATCTTCTGATGAAAGAGTCAACTATCGCCTATAGACACCAAAGATGTTAATGGTGCGTTGCTATCTTGTGGCGAGGTGTAATGCCACATGCATAAGTTCACCGGCTACCTTACCCTCCAAACCGGAAACCGACAGTGACAAACCCTGACGCAATTGCGGCAAGAATATGTAAGATGATGATACCAGACCTGAGCTGAATTCTACCACCTGGTATTTTCGGTGGTAGTGATATGTTTAGCAAATAGTTTACCATTACGAACTGCCTGGCAGAAGGGCAGATTGTCTCTTCTTAATTCGAGCTACTTTTATTTGTATACTTACCACATGTCATGGAAGTCTCTTGCATCTTTTAGACCCATATCTAAGGCTCTAGTTCTTTCAGCGGCCTTAGCCACGACTCTTTCCCAGCGGTGTTGAGCAGAGACCAATAAATTCTTGATGAGAATGACGTCTTGTTTCTGGCTGAAGTACTTCAAGTGCGTGCCTTTCTTGTCCAGGGCCAGCAGGGCTTCACGACGGCCAGATACTTCACGTTGGAACGCTTTATGCTCTTCGACTTGGACTGTGAGATAAGTATAGTGGTTAGTGGACATGAAATATTATTTTGGGAACTTAAAATTAACTTGAATTGGGATTTTCATTTTAATTTGGAAAAATTAAAAATAAAATTATTTTTTTTCTTGAGTATTTACTCAATTTTACTTATGACCATACTTTAATAAATGTATTTTTTCTATCAGTCATATCCTTTAGAATAGACAAATAACATTAATTATTTTTAGCTGTGTAGATCACCCAAATATACATATTTAAAATGATACCTAGGCAGACTCTGGTAATTAATGATCTCCATGATGGTATCTCATCTATTAGCTTGGCTAGCCTCAAAAATACTTTTGTAAATATTGCAGTACATTAAGTGCTACCATTTTGGCGATTAAGAGAAAGAAGCAGGTATATTTTGTTGTTATACGGGTACAAGAAGACGTCAAAACATATGTATGCATTAATGATATATTTTAGTTGCAGTTGTCGAATATAACTTAAACTCCACGAAGCTTCCTTTTTGAAGGATCTAGAATTTTTTCTGTACTATTTTATACAATATTTTCTGCATTATTTTTATATACACCAAACTCTTAATTAAGCTAGCTGTAAATATTATCTCTTTTCCTTAAAGCACTCCGTCAAAAAAATCGTTAGGATAATATATTCGCATATATTTAATAGAATCCCTTATTTATATAAAGCATTAATTCCTTTTGTATATGCTCTAGGAAAGGTCATCTGTGCAGCATTTTACAACCCGACTAAGCGACATACATATACCATTTATTAGACCGGATCAATGGCGGATATATTTAAATATGTGAAATGAACCTGTTCACGATGATGCAATATTTCTTATGCTTATAACAAGAAAATTACCTTTTCAGTAACTACTTGCCATATATTTTATATCTTAGTAAGACTCAGACGTATTCTACGCTTTCTATGAGATAAAATGGATGCTATTGTACAAAGATATCACCAGTTGTAATATTGCGGTATTAAACAGTCATAAACTTACCAAGCAAAGTCTCCATGACCCTAGACACAGGTTTTGCCGAGGTCAAAGTCTTTTCAGCACTGGTCAGCCAGTCTACGAAAGCTTGAAGTGCGTCATGGAATTCCGTCGCCTCTTTTAGCGCTATTTCTAGTTTGATCTTCTTATCTGAGGCCCTGTAGATAATTATAAGTTATTATTTCACATGTTTCTACATTAAAATATTTAACGGCGTTGGCCGATTCTTCGACGGTAAGTAACGATTAATTAATTATTTTTAAACAAAAAATAATTGTGACAAGAGCTGGATTTTAATCAACGCAGTCATCTTCTGCGCAGACAACGCTCTTGACACAAGCACAACGTTGGCGGTGAAATTTACCAAAGAACGAACGAACGAACTCTTAGACGAAACAGTGCTTTAATGCTTATTTGAACTAAATTATTGAATAAAATAAAGCAGTTTAAAAAAATCAGTTATGTGTAGTTATAATTCGCTGGAAAGTTGCGGAAATGTTTAACGGTTTTTTTCAGATGCGTAGATATTTCGAACGGGTTGTATATATTTCGTACCTCGAGGTGACATTATCCCATCTGGACTTCAAGTTCTTGAGGTTCAAATGTAGCTGTGATGTGGGGTTCGGTTTTTCCTGTCGTTTGATGTACTCTTGGCCTTGCTGTAACACGGCTTCTACTTTGGCGCGATTGGCTTCAATTTCGTTGTACACCTCCTGCGAATAACGTGAAAAGATTATCAATATCTTTAGATGGTCATATAGTTGTGTTGAATCGGATAATAATATCGTGGCAAATAAGATGAGCCTTGATAGAGATCACCGTTTTTGTCTATATTAAAAACTATGTATTCTTAACAGCAAGAAGCGAGCCGTGCATCATTGATATAAAAAACCCAAGATCAGTGTGTCAAAAACGTCCTCCAAAAATGAGTGCACAATTTTAAATTGTGCACTCATTTCAAATAGAATCGCGTCGGCCGTGTCACTGTCAATTTTATTTATTTTCGTACATTGCTTTGTAAAAACAACTATAAGTCTTGCACTTAAGGTTGGATATGTAAAGACATATGTTTTTGCCCTATCTGTAACTACTTAAAAGAAATTAGGGACACTTTTGAGTGTCAGTTTTGTTCGGGACTGTGCATCTAGGGTTTTTTATATCAATCTTCTGAATTCGGAAACCTTATGAGATGGTTCTAAATTTGTTGCAACAGGTTGCCATATGCAATATAAAAATCTGTAGTAATGCCCACTGGAACAACGCATTTTTTCACGATAAAAAGTAGCCTGTATGTTAAGGTTGCGTACAGATATCTGTATTACACATAAATCGTGTTGGTCCCGGCCTCCTTTGTAGAATAGGCCAACTGCCGTTCTGCCAGGCAGGTCGTAAAAGGCGACCGATTGGCTATCGAGTCACTGCCATCGTGGCTACTAGGTGGTAGAGTTCTGCATAGTCTCGCCCGGGTCTGGTACCACCGCCTTACCTATTCCTGCCGCAATAGCGTCAGTGCTTGTCGCTGTCGTGTTCCGGTTTGGAGGGTAAGGTAACCGGTAAACTTATGCATGTGGCATTAGACCTCGCCACAAGATAGCAACGCACCAATAACATCTTTGGTGTCTATAGGCGATGGTTGACTCTTTCCATCAGGAGACCCATCTGCTTGTTTGCTATCTTATTACATAAAAAAAAATCCATTCAGTCGTTTTTTGCGTGATTAAGTAACAAACATATTAACAAACTTGCAATTTTATAATAATACATACATACTGCCCCGAAAGGTATTTGGCGTGAAGATATAGTATTAATAGAGTAAAAATAAGCCCTAATAGTATTTTTTATTTCGACCTGGGATCAAATCAGCCTTACTTTAGACCAAAAATATAGTCAGGTATTCTTTAAATATTAAAAAGATAAAATATTGTATACATCACAGGTATACATAGTATAAAGCTTCCTGTAAAATATAAAACGAGCCATTTATTTAATTAAGTTCTCAAATATTGCTATGTAATAATAATGTCCTTATTAACAAGAAATTAAAAGATCTTATCTAATTAAAGAGTAACATTACCTCCTAATACACCATTGATTGGCTCATTTTGTATATTTTATATCGTACTAACTGTTGTCCGCGAATTCGTCCGCGCGGACATTGTTTACTCCTCTTCTAACGGTCGTAGCATAATGTTATATAGCCTATAACCTTCCTCGATAAACAGGCTATCTAACTTAAAAAGATTATTCAAATCGGTTCAGCAGTTTTCGAGATTATGGCGTACAACCAAACAACTAAACAAACAAACAAACTACAATTTTATAATATTAGTATAGATAACTTATGTTATTATAATTATATTTAAAATACGACAATACCTGAAATAGTTGATTTATTATTGCAAACTGAGCCTCAAGCACGAAATTTAAGCGTTTTCGTATCGTTAACGTATCGAGGACTCGATACGTTAACGGAGTATGACGATAGTAGGAAGCACGAAGCACCTTCTATCGACTCTCGAGACCTCGATACGATTACGCTAGTGACGTCATCCTAACGTAAGCAGGAAGGTACTAGTTTCGTTCAAAAACTTAATCGTATATTATCGGTTTCATTATATTCTATATAGAAATATATTTATTAATAACTAAAATCACACCTAACTCAAGCATAATTAATAAAATACACAAAAATAAAGAAATGCTTTCTCTACTCTAAGAAAAATCAAATTTATTTTGACGAAACCATTCTAACAACGATCTTACGTTGTTCTACGGTTTTTGAACGAGACGACCGCTTGGCACTTCACATAGGTATACGATACCAAACAAAGACAAGGTCAAGTTTGTTTATAATCAATCGTACGGGCTCTCAAAAACATTATATTTAAATTGTTTCCTCGCATTAAATATAAATAAAATATTATAAAATGAAAACTAGACTAGATTTACGCAGTACATAACTATGGTGAAGTTCATCGAAAAGTACGTCCTGGAAGTTTTATGTAACTTATTTATTATGTGCAGTTTTTTGTTTCGTGATGTGAAGTGAAGATTGGATCCTTTCTTCCAGAAACAAGATTCCTCTAAGGAAATAAGCTCTAGAGTTATCCTGAAACTCAGTCTTAATGAAGTTTTTCGGCGGAGTTGCTCACAGAGAAATGTAAGAGCCTCTTTGTTGAGGCGATATTTATTTTTAAATTCGGTACCATTTAAATCCATAGGATCAAATATTTTTCTCTGTTTAGTCCTACATCTAACTTCTCTGAAAAATAATCTATACATATAATAAAATCGTAGGAAAGTCAAAACTGTACATTGAATATTTTTTTAAAGAATACTTGGGGCGTTATCTACAATCGATATCGAAGCCAAAAACATAGTTTTTAGAATTTTTGTCTGTTTGTCTGTATGTCTTTTTGTCTGTATGTATGTCCGAGGTAAACTCAAAAAGTACTGCATGGATTTACTTCAAATTTTGCATGAATATTACTAACAGGTTGGGTCAACATATAGGCTACATATTACCACGCTATCACCTACGGGGGAGGAGCAGTGTGGAGTAAACGAAGTCCGCGCGGACGAAGTCACTGGCAACAGCCAGTATTGTAATATAAATGTAAACAGTGAAAAATTACCACAAATAAAAATGTGAGAATAAAAATTGCTTACATCTAATCTCGTCTATTATTTTCTTCATCTTGAAGTAAACTTCCAATGAGAATATAATAGAGAATTACGTTGAAATATAGGTGGTATTTGCATTTTTTAGCTTTCCGTTGATTGTATTAATATCCGGAAGTAACTAAAACTACTTAATTTTTAAAAAAACGAGCGTAATAAATAATTTTAAACAACTCGAAACTTTTTTCACGGGCAAATTGTAAGTGAAAAAAGATTCGTCACCTCTCGATACCCAGCCTTCGAAATTTGCGATACGATACTTCAAAACGCCGTTCGTGCTCGCAATTTTGTTACGTTTCACGTATTTCTCGATACGTTTGCGATACGAAAGTTCAATAATTTGCTTGTGCTTCGAAATTTAGTTCCATTTACGTACGATAGGGGCGCTGATCATTTTTCATATGTTTATTTTTCGATGACGATACGAATACTTTTTCGCAAGGAGTTCGTGCTTGAGGCACTGCTAAATTTTAACACGTGCTTATTAGCTACGATTAAAAAATAAATAATCTGTCGGAAAATATTCAGGAAAACAAAACAAAAAATGAAAATATTACCATAAACCTCTCAAGCTGTTCGGATGCAGTTTCTGGCAATCCGCCCACAGGTTTTGAGGCGGCGATAACGCTGTCCACTTCGGATAACCACGACAACAAATCGCCGATCTCCGCGTTGAAACTGTACAAAATATGCAAGATGTATTATGGAACAAAACATTTGTATCTGTCTGTTTCTGGTTCTTGGCAATTGAATTACCTACCGCAACTAACAACTATAAGGTCTTTATAAGTACAAAAAAATCATTAAAATTGCCCAATACAATTAAAAAGAAAATAATTATATAAATTTTCAAATCATTTGCTTGATTTAAAGGGAAGTTGCTCCATTTTAGGACTAATTTTGATCGCCCCGTTGGTCGAGTAGTTAGCGACCCTGACTACGAAATCATCGGGGCTCGGGTTCGATCCCCGACGGTGACAAACATTTGTGTGATGAGCATAAATGTTTGTATTTCCGGGTTTGGGTGTTTATTATATATATTCTGGTATTTATATATGTATTTCTATGTATTTGTATCGTTGACTAACTAACACCCATAACACAAGCAAATATTTGCTTACTTTGGGGTTAGATCAGTCAGTGTAATTTGTGCCGTGAAAATGAGGAATTTAAAACTACAATATTTTTCTTATTTTAATAAAATTTTATTATTTTAGTTAATGTCACCTATATACCTCTTTCAGATCGGACAGGGTTTTCTTTACACCCCGTATAAGACAACCTTAAAATTACCTCAATATATGTACGGTCAATTGTAGTCTGAGAATAAATTAATACTACAGATTGCAAATAAGAAGTATTTAATAAGTTTGTGTAATAATCTCAAATACATTAATACCTTTGGGCTTCTCTTAGCGCGTCTTCGAGTTCCGATTGTCGGTCTCTAGCCTTTTGTTGTAATTCTCGCCACTTTCTGTTCAGGAGTGCCAATTTATCAGCCGTCTCACCGGCCTCTTCAGATCCTAATGATATGCGAAAAAGAATAAATGTAAAAGTATGTTTCATAAAAATGACATGAGATATATAGCTGTTGCTACGAAAACTTGATTTATTATTACGAAGATGGGTCACGAAGTAACATAGTGTTATTCAATCAGTAAATATAAAGTATAATAACAACATCTACGTAAAGCTGATGTAAATGTATTTTAACGTTACAATATCCACACGCATATGCTTGTCAGGATTTGTAGGAGTTATCAGGTAAATATAATAAATAATGCAATTGTTCTTTTGTTTCCATAACAGATACATATAGTTCCGTAAATTAATCAAGCAATTTTGCTTTCTAAAATATCTTCAAAACTTACTTCACTTCAAGAGAAGCTAATAAAATTCGTTGGAACAGGTGCAAACCCATTTCAATAAATATTATTACTCATATTTTGTAGTTTTTTTTTTATGTTATAAGACAGTAAACAAGCAGATGGGTCTCCTGATGGAAAGAGCCAACCATATAGACACCAAAGCTGTTAATGGTGCGTTGCTATCTTGTGGTGAGGTCTAATGCCACATGCATAAGTTTACCGGCTACCTTACCATCCAAACCGGAACACGACGGCGACAAGCACTGACGCTATTGCGGCAGGAATAGGTAAGCCGGTGGTACCACACCCGGGCAAGGCAATGCAGAACTCTACCACCTAGTAGCTACGATGTTAGTGACTCGCATAGCCAATCGGTCGCCTTTTACGACCTGCCTGGCAGAACGGCAGTTGGTACATTCTTTAAACGAGCCCGGAACCAACGCGGGAAAAAAGATTTTGTACGAAGTGGGATTATTTGATTTGACCAATGAGCGCATACAAGTGTAGATCTGGCTACTTAATCACATAGATATCAAATATTAGACATCATTTGCGACTACCAAGGCCCACTTGAATTTTTAATGAGTCACATCATTATAATATTTTCTAAGAGCAATAAAGATAGAAAGCAAACGAAAATGATATCTATATTGTTTGAATGAAAAGTCTTGGTAAGTAAAGAAGTTAAGCATGTTTTAAACATAGTTAAAGTAACACGAATAAACACATTTAAGCAGTAAGCATTAGAGCTCATATTACAATGTCTGAGAACGGATGATAGCTGTTGATGATTGAATCGTATTATAGTTGTAAGAATTAATCCTCAAAATATATTTTCTTCCAGCTAGAAACTGATGATGAAATAAAAACAAGGCAATATATTTCAGTAATACAAAGAATCTTATAGGTATATGTGCAAACTAAAGTTTATTTTTATTTGAAGAATCAGTAATCAGTAATTGTAATTAGTAATTATATTGATTTTTAAACCAGAAAATATATTTATTATATCAAAGTAATTCATGTTGCAGTATTAATATCAACCTTTCATCGTCATGTTATCCTTTAACTTTCTTTGGACAATTGTATTTCAATGTATAGCTTTATTCACTTAACATGAAAAAAAACAGTTCTTAAGTTTACTAGTGTACAAAAAAAGCTTAACTCTTTCGTAGCACCTTTATTAAAATTGTTGCGGCAAGTTCACCTCATTAGTTCTTTCGTGACTAAATAGTTTTGCTAATCGCTATAATTAGCAAGAGTTAATAAACGTCTAAAGATTTCTAATGATACTTATATTCTGATTTTCTCAATATGTGTTATGTACATGCGGTGAATTGATACAAATTACAGATGGAATCTGTAAATTATTATTGTTTATTGATGTCATATTTACTTTATAGATCGTAAAATAACGTTGTTATCATACATTATTCTGTTAAATAGAAAATGCTTTATTTATACATATTCAAATTTCCCTAAAAACATGCACACGTGCACTCACGCGCACTTACGTGCGCACACTAAACCCTGATTTTTAGCTCAAAAAAGAGTAAACTACTACTGAAGCCTTATAGAGACAAAATAATGGAGGATATGATCGGAAATAAGTTTTTAAAAAAAATTGAATTTTGCTGATTGGCTGCCTGATGTTTTGCTTTTTTAAGAAATGGTCCACTGTACACGACATCTTTCTTTAAGACTGTTTCAGAATTAATTATTTTACTTGAGATTGTTTGAGAAATTGTTCGAGAGATGAGATTGTGTTACCTTTATTTAAACTCCATATTTTTTTAGTCACCGTTTAATAAAAGTTCTTCATGTAAATGACGTAATGCAAATGTTTGAGAGAGTATATGTGTAAGGTGAGGTCACCGGCCACACACCCCATAGATGCCTAATATTTGATTTTTCGTATTAAATGCATTCTGGTAACTGGCGGAGGTATGTCGACTTCAATGTTGGACCTTCTGCTGACTTCTCACCAGGATCAGTATCAAGTATCAATGGACGTTCCTCTCGGTCCGTCTGCCTGATCCAGGTCAAAGTGCCGGTTACGCTCCTGTCACGGCCTCCTTTTGTGGGCTGCCGCCGCTTTTGGCATTATAAGTCAGCAGATTGGGATGGGATGCGGTCCTTCTTTGCATCCTACCCTTGAAGGCGAATGTGCTTCTCGTTGGTTATTCGGATATCGTTGTTGACTCTGTCGCTGATATGGTGCTACAGGGTATGGAACTTTACATTCCGTTCTCTGCGGTTCCCATCGGTGGCAAGTCTCAGCTCTGGTTTGGTCGCCACTGCAAGACGGCTGCGCGCCGAAAGGAGCGCTACCGGGCCTGGGCTGCTGCATCGGCATAATGTGATGAAAAAACCAACCCCTTAAGAAAGGACTATAATAACGCCTCGAGGTCCTTCAAAAGAGCCATCGCCAAGGCATAATCGCAGCACATTGGCAGGATTGGTGAGAGATTAGTTCGCCTTTTTTCGTGCACCCGTGCGTTTTGGTCTCTCGCCAAGGCTGCCTTACGGAATTTTTTCAGCCGTTCCTTCCACCCCTACACAGAGAAGATGATTCTCTGGCCCACACCGCAAAGGAAAAGGCCGATCTCCTGGGCTCATTCTTTGCAGCTAACTCGACTCTAGATGACCAAGGAAACGCACCGCCTACCATCCCGTAGTGTGATAGCAATATGCCTGAAATAAAATTCCTTCAGTCATCAGTGAAGCACTGTTTTCCTTGGACATATATAAGTCATCTGGGCCGGATGGCATCTCTCCGATAGTGCTTAAAATATGTGCTCCGGAATTAACACCGGTATTGACGCGTCTGTTCCAGCTCTCCCACTCACTTGGCGTAGTATCGAAATCGTAGAAGATGGCCTTAGTGCAACCTGTACCTAAAAATGTGATTGCTCGAATCCGTCAAACTATCGGCCGATAGCCATTACCTCCTTGTTCTCCAAAATCATGGAGAAGATAATTAACTGCCAGCTTTTGAAAAAGAAAAGCACCAGCTGATTAGTGACCGCCAGTATGGTTACCGTCGCGGTCGATCAGCTGGAGATCTTCTAGTATACATAACACATCGCTGGGCGCAAGCAGTTGAGTCCAAGGGGGAGGCATTGGCTGTTAGTTTAGACATAGAGAAGGCCTTTGATAGGGTATGGCACAAAGCGCTTCTTTTAAAGCTTCTTTCTTATGGGCTTCCCGAGAAATTATGCAAGTGGATCACCAGTTTTTTGCCTGATAGGAGCATCAAGATCATAGTCGACGGTGCGTGGTCGGATCTTAATTTTGTCAATGCTGGTGTTCTGCAAGGCTGCGTGCTATCGCCTACACTGTTTATTCTGCACATCAATGAAATTTTGCGAAGTAGTAACATTCATTGCTATGCAGATGACAGTACTGGTGATGCTTTGTACTCCGGTCATAACGGTTTTTCTCGCGAACACGTCACAATCGGGACAAGCTAATTTCTGAAATCGAGACTCAGCTCGACAAAATCTCGGAATGGGGTCGACTCAACTTAGTCCAATTTAACCCCCGGGAAGACACAGCTGTGTGCGTTTACCGCTAAAAAGTCGACCTTTGTCGTATCACCTCGTTTTGAGAACATTTTCCTGACAGCCTTAGCCAATATTGGAATTCTTGGCGTTGACATATCGAACAAAGTTCAATTCTGTGATCATTTGGAAGGAAAGACTAAACTGGCCTCAAAAAAGCTCGGTGTGCTCAGTAGAGCGAGATCGTACTTCTTGCCGGATCATCGCTTGCAACTTTACAAAGCGCAAATTTGCCCTCACATGGAATACAGTTCTTACTTGAGCGGGAGCTCCGCAGTATCAGCTTCTTCCTCTTGACGGCATTCAGCGTAGAGCTGTTCGAATCGATGACGACCAAGCTGTCTCCAATCGGCTTGACTCCTTGGCTTTACGAAGAGATGCAAGTTCGCTTAGCATCTTTTACCGCATCTATCATGGAGAGTGTTCCGACGAACAGTTTGGATTGATCCCTGTTATTGAATTTCATCATCGGACATCGCGGCAAAATTCAAAGTTCCATCCTCATCACCTCGATGTCTAGCAATCCACAACCGTGCGATTCTCTAGGTACTTCTTACCACGCACTACTCCTCTGTGGAATCAATTACCGGTGAGGGTGTTTTCGAACGGATTCGGCTTAGGCACCTTCAAGAAAAGAGCATACTCCTTCTTAAAAGGCCGGCAACATAGCTCAAGACCTTTGGTGATGTGGCTGTCCATGGGCGGTGGTAATCACTTACCATCAGGTGAGCCTTCTCCTGGTTTGCCCCTTTTTGCTATAAAAAAGCGAGGTTGCAACGCCGTGATTGGCTAACTCAAGGCTACAGTGAAAGATAGTGATGCACAGAAGATCTGATTGGTCGACACTGATTATTTCCGCGTGGATATTTATATCGGAACTTGTTTTGAGAGAAACCATTCGCCTGTTATTAGGTGTATATGGGCTGCGTGGTCGGTGGTGAGATAAATGGTGAGATATGGTGAGATGTGTTGAGATGAGAAGCGGCGGCGACATACCCGTACCCTGCTGCACGATCTGCGCGCCGGCGTCGTTGAGCGTGTCGACGCTGGGCTGGTGCGCCGCGATGTCGTTCACCACCACCTTCAGCTTGGCCAGCTCCACCTCCAGCACCTGCGGCTCGCCCGCCACCTACACACACACACGCACATGGTTATCACTACACACTTTTGTACGTACAGATATCTTTACGTCAAACCTCTTACAAGTGACGGAATGCCATATTATTCACAACACCTACAATTATATCTACATCTACAATTTAAAAATACCCGATCAATTGATCATGGTACGTTAGTCTTGGTATCATCGAGTGTTTGCTAAACATCGTCATTTTTTTAAATGTCCGAACCACAGATGTCCGAACGAACGCAGCATGCCCTGCCCTTTAGTTTTCGTTTTCTTTAAATTTTAGGTTATGAACAAGAAAATCTCATCAGACTGCCTCGTTGTCTAAAGGTTCGGCTTTGATTAAAAGGTCTCGGATTCGAACACCAGTTCAGAAAAACAAAAATGTTGCGAAATTTTTCACGAATATTCAAAATCTATAGTGTGTCAACACCCCCATACGTTGAATAAGCACGAAAAGCTGTCGGTTTCGGTTATCGCATAAAATAAACGGTAGGATATCAGGTCGCGAATTTGGTGATAAAAATTACCACCCATCTCTCCAACCGACCAACCTGTAAAACGTGCTAAATCGGAAAATCTAGACTTTCGGTTCACTCTGCCTACCTCTCAAGAGAATCGGCGTAGTGATACTTAAAATCTTACCGGCGTTAACGTATCCAAAGTATCACTGGTATGTTGTATCCAGGCGAGCGTGTCTCTCAAGGCATGTTGCAGCTGTCCGAGCCGTAGTAACGCCTTTTCTAACTGCTGCTGTCGCTCCACCATCGCTCGTAACAACGACGACCAACGCGCGTTCACATCTCCTAATGGTTGCTTTATTGCAACGGCTTGTTCCGAAGATGTACGTTCGGTTAATTCGGCTGCTTGCCTGTAGATTTGATATATAATATTATCCTTTAAGTACAGAACAACAAATATAACTTTACATATGGCGTACAAGAAAAATAAGCAATATTTAGTATGACAAAAACTCGTACTTATGAAACTAGTATAGATCCCACTTTACAATTTCATTTGTTTGAAACGAAACTAAATAATCTGTATTATAGAAAAATATAGTTTAAAAAACTGAAGTATAACTAATTAAGTTCAAATATAATAATTCAGGAATGATCTGTTTATACACCAATAAATTTCGCATTTTTTCATTTACATAAATCAAAGGTAACAAGGCAGAAATGAATCCTGCTGATTCGTTAAATGATATCTGAATATTTGAATATACTTTATGTAAGGTTAGCAAGATTATTTAAAACCATGTATATAATAATAAATAACAACACAATAAAGCATAACAGCATTTATACATAAACTATAACAATTATAATGTTAACCAAATACCAAGCTAAGCTATTTATAGCTGCGTTTTAAAAAGCTCATATTTAACACTTAATGTATTACAAGATATAACTGTAAAATGTTTTGTATATACACATATATACTCATGGGCGTACCTAGGTTCTGGGCCAGGGGCAACCGTAACATTTTAAGACCCAGGTTCTGGGCCAGGGGGGGGGGAACCGTAACACTTTAAGATTATATTTTGATGTTATTATATTTTTATCTACAACAATAGTTAGCAGAGAGGTAAACAAGATCCAGTGGGGGGCAGCTGCCCCTCCCTACCCCCCCCCCCCCCTCGGTACGCCCATATATATACTGCAACATACAATAAAACTGCGACCTGCGTGTGTATTTGTATATAACTAAAACTAATGCGGTGAGTTTCTGTTAACACATTATTCCTCCCCCGTGTATTTGAAAACTGGCGATACTGATCCTATATATTAAAAAAATGGGTTGGAGTAAAATAAAGCCACCGGTTGTTATGCGTGTGATCGTCCTCACTTCAATCTCGTTTGACGTCAGAAACATAAACATTATATTTCTTCGAAAAAAAGAATTACATAAACAAATTATACAAACCAATTAGATTGAGTCAAGCGTAGTTTTATTTTGCTTAATTATCATGTACTTTTTTAATAATCATTGTATAATAATATTAAATGAGAATTATAATCATTAACTAGTAAATTAGTTTTTATTATAATACGAAGTTACAAGTTACAAATTGAAGTTTTACATGAAATGCTAATTTGAAAAAAATCGTGAATGTGTACTTATGTACGCACGTAAGATATACTTTATAAATTTATTATAATGAAACACAAAAATCTTTCTAAAAATTTTATTCTTCGTGTTATTCTATGTAGAGAAAACGACACTAATAATAGAAAAACAATGTATTTAATACACCGAAAGAAAGTTTTATTATAACGCATTATTTAGTTAAAATATTTTTATTAAAATATAAAAAATTGCTTGTATGTGATTAAAAAAAGGACAAACTTTTTTTTGAAAAACGAAAATATTGACTATCTAATTTCATGGTGTTCGCGCACATAGTAAAAATTAACCCTCATCATTTTTTCCGTAGCGCGCCAAAGAAGTATAGCTTCAATTAATACATGGTAAATTAGCGTAACCCATTCATTAAATCATTTAATGCAGTCAATTTGATTGAGTATATTTTAAGCAATTACGCCACGAAGAACAAATAAAACTTTTGGTTTTACTTATTGCAAATAACAATCGCCAATAAAATTTAAAACCGCGACGATAAAAATCTCCGACTACAGCCAACCGGCAAACGCGTATCGTGGAAACCACTGACTTACTAATATAAAGTCGATGGTGGAAACAGTAATACATACATAACGACGTTTGGAACACTACCTTAAAGTACCTAAAGTACCTTGACATCCGGTTTAATTATATTTATTAATTTTATTTTAACTTATTAGAAAATGTTATCAAATGGTTAATAAATAAAATTTGCTTATTAGTTTCTCATTGTAGAGTGTGCTAGATGCACAAACGTATAAACACTTAAGTATAATAATTTCAAATAATATAGCACGTAAATCAAACTGCTGTTTAGCTCTTTCATACACAATGATTACATATATATACACATACATATACACACTCTGTATTTGTTTTTATAAGCTGCAATTAACCAAACATTTACGATAACTACACAATACAAGCAACACACAAAAAACTGGTGCAATCCTTGCCTCATTAAACTCCTGTCCAAGGTGATTCGTAGTACAGGAAACGGAATAAAAAACACATTATTAATATGATATTATTAATGACAATATTTGATTAAGGATTGTGTTTTTATCAACCACATCTGGGAGTAGGCAAATAGTTATGATTCACCTAAGCTTCCTGCTTAGATTTTGAGTCATATAGTCACAGAAGCACATAATTAAGAATGTTCATATCTTTTAAAAATGGCGGACGTCTCCATAGCGCGCACACGGTGAACCAATTAAAGATTCACCTTAACCACATTTATGCACTCTCTTATAATTGACTAAAATATTTTTGTGATTTGATAAATATCACTCATTTGATCGCCAATTATATTATTGCAGTCGCGAAGGTTAATTAATTAGTTTTTAAATAGCCCACAAACATCTGACAGCAAATTCATCTGAATAGTGTGACTTGATATCAAAAATAGCCAGGAGTTTTAAAACCATTCAGAAAATATGGTCTAGCAAATGTGACCTTAGCATTGGATAGTCTAAACTTAAAGAGTTAATAATGTATTAATTTTTGTATAGTAACGAATTAAAGCAACTGTAAGTCGTAGTTATTTAACTTAATTTTTGTCATTAGTGAGGCTGTAATTCTAGGGCTTTATCCATTATGTAATTATATGGTACCTCCATAAACAATAACAATCAGAGTCCATAAGTAAATTAGATACAAAATTAAGGTTAACCACCACCTCTGTTAATTTTTAAAAATCCATTAAAATATTATATGCATACAATTTTAATAATTATTATTATATTAAATGTACACAATTAATTAAAAATCAAGCAATTTAATAGTTATGGAAATAAAAGAAACTATAACTTTAAACATATAATTTTTGAAATAAAACGGAACCATTAGAACACATTTCAATAATAAAATAATTCTCAACGCAATAATTTACAAAGGGATTATGTTTTTAATAATTAATATAAAAAAAAGATAATATTTACCTCCAAAAATATTAGGGAACTTAGTATTATGTTTTTAATAATGGATAATATTCAACTCCCACTAAAATTGACTTACCGGTTTAATGCTTCAACTTTGACCATATGCGGATCGACCTCCTGTTTGAATGAGGCGAGCTGCGCGATTTGTCTCTTGACCGCATCGATATCGGATCCAAGCGGGCCCATGTGGGAGAACTTGTCTTCTGCTGTGTCCAAAAACTCGAGGAGGTTCTGTTTTCAAGTAAATTAGGATTAAGTCGTAGTATTACATAGTAAGAAAAATAACAGATGTTCCATGTATAAAATTAGATGGTGGGAAAAACAATATGAATATGAGTATAGTCATGGTCCATATCTTACCGGTTTTGCTTGGAGGAAACGATACTCGGCTTTATAAAATAGAACCTCTTTTAAACACACCATCTGCCCACATGCCAAGCATACAGTACCCGGCGATAAATATTGCACATCGAACTTTGGAAAGAGACAATCGGATAATTTTGGCTTCGTAAAGCGTTATCTCTGTCCCACACTACCTATGTGACGTTTAGTCAGTCGTTGTTCAAGTACGATAGAGTGCAGTCGCGTCCCGAAAAAAATATTTATTTAGAGTTGATAACACCCACAAATTTAAATAATTTAAAGTTGTAATATGGCATCTTTCGGAAAAAGAGGGAAACCTTTACGAGATCAGTCACGTGAAATTATCTACAATGTTTATAAATACTTTGTAAGCGAAGCTGATAGATTTAAAAAAAAAGTAGATGAAAATGTAAGTTGTTATTTTAAGAAGATTCAAGAGCGAGTTGCAAATGCCACTGGAATTTCAAGAAGAACTTTGAACAATATATTAAACGAAGTCAGTACTGAAACACATTCGACTGAAATTAAGTTCAGCACTCCAAAAAAAGGGAGACCAAAAAAGCAATTTCGTTTGGATATGGACGATTTTGATTACGATGTTGTTCGAAGAATGGTGTATGATTTTCACTTACGATTTAATGAACTGCCAACAATAAAATCATTAAAAGCTAAGTTATCTGAAGCTATTAATTACAATGGGTCTGAAAAAACGTTGAGAAAAATACTTCATGACAAGGGATTTCAGTTCACTAAAATGGAAGATAATCGAAAAATTCTAATGAAAAAGCACGACGTTAGTCTCAAACGAATGGAATACCTTGATAAAATACGCAAATTTCGCGAAACAGGAAAAAATATCGTCTACATGGATGAGTCATATATACATGCATCCCACACTAAAGGGAAATCTTGGAGTGACGATAAGAAAAAAGGAGTAAAAAAGCCAATTTCAAAAGGTCAACGTTTGATAATAGTTCATGCGGGAAATGAAAAAGGCTTTGTACCCGGTGCTTTTTTAACGTATAAATCCACGGACACTACAGGTGACTATCACAATGAAATGAATAACGATAACTATGAGAAATGGCTGGTTAACCAATTAATCCCAAATATACCCAGTGATTCTGTTCTAGTTATCGACAACGCACCCTATCACAACAAGTATGTTGAGAGACCCCCCAACTCAAACACCATTAAACGGGAAATGATCAACTGGTTAAACAGACATGAAATTCCAGTTGATCCAAAATTAACAAAAACCCAGATTTACGCTATTATATGTCAGCACAAGGAGAGGTATACAGAGTTTTCTGTGGACAAAATACTTGCCGAACATGGGCACACTGTGTTGCGATTGCCACCATATCATCCGGATTTTAATCCAATTGAAAATATATGGTCTCAACTGAAAGGCTATGTAGCCTCTAGAAATGTGGGTATGAACTTAACTACAGTAAAAACATTATTGACTGAAAAAGTAAACATGATCGGCGCTGAAGAGTGGAAAAAGGTTTGCGATCATGCAATCAAATGTGAGAATGAATATAGAAGCATTCAACACAGTTTAGACAATTACACTGATAGATTAGTAATAAATACGGCTGATAGTGACAGTGATATTGACCTCTTTGAGAGCACAGATAGTGAAATGGAAGTAATTGAGAATTAGAATTATTATTATTTTTATTGCAATGTCTCATTTTAGCAATAGGTATAATGGTGTTTATTATGTACACTAAAGCTGTAATGTTCCAAAATAATTAAATACGTAAACATAATTTAAAAATGTTTTTTTATTTTATTTTACCCCAACCTAAAGCCATCACTTATAGAAAAATTAGTGTATTTTATACAAAGAATAAAAATATCAAAAGAAGCAAATCATACTTGTTTTAACAGCTCCTAATAGGTACCGGACTGTTTGTATTTTGTGCGACAGAGATAACGCTCTACGAAGCCGAAATTAGCCGATTGTCTCTTTCCAAAGGTCGATGTGCAATATTTATCGCCGGGTACTGTACGTAAGTCGAATTCTGGGCTAATACATGTCACTACTATCGTAACTACTAGATTGTAGTTTTGTAATGACTTGGGTTAAGTATCACCGCCTTACTTATTTCATAAGCATCTTAGTGCTTGTTCATGTGACATTTAAATCCACTGCAAGGATAGTAATGTACTATTAACATCTATGGTATTCACGCGCTCCTTCTATTAGGAGAGCTATCTGCTGGTTTGCTATCGTATGATTTGTATTTTTAAAGGGCAATTGGCCCACCTCTCGTTCCCACCTGTAACTTCTGTGCCTCAAGCACGAACTCCTTGCGAAAAAGTATTCGTATCGTCATCGAGAAATAAACGTATGAAAAATGATCAGCGCCCCTATCGTACGTAAATGGAACTAAATTTCGAAGCACAAGCAAATTATTGAACTTTCGTATCGCAAACGTATCGAGAAATACGTGAAACGTAACAAAATTGCGAGCACGAACGGCGTTTTGAAGTATCGTATCGCAAATTTCGAAGGCTGGGTATCGAGAGGTGACGAATCTTTTTTCACTTACAATTTGCCCGTGAAAAAAGTTTCGAGTTGTTTAAAATTATTTATTACGCTCGTTTTTTTAAAAATTAAGTAGTTTTAGTTACTTCCGGATATTAATACAATCAACGGAAAGCTAAAAAATGCAAATACCACCTATATTTCAACGTAATTCTCTATTATATTCTCATTGGAAGTTTACTTCAAGATGAAGAAAATAATAGACGAGATTAGATGTAAGCAATTTTTATTCTCACATTTTTATTTGTGGTAATTTTTCACTGTTTACATTTATATTACAATACTGGCTGTTGCCAGTGACTTCGTCCGCGAGGACTTCGTTTACTCCACACTGCTCCTGCCCCGTAGGTGATAGCGTGGTAATATGTAGCCTATATGTTGACCCAACCTGTTAGTAATATTCATGCAAAATTTGAAGTAAATCCATGCAGTACTTTTTGAGTTTACCTCGGACATACATACAGACAAACAGACAAAAATTCTAAAAACTATATTTTTGGCTTCGATATCGATTGTAGATAACGCCCCAAGTATTCTCTAAAAAAATATTCAATGTACAGTTTTGACTTTCCTACGATTTTATTATATGTATAGATTATTTTTCAGAGAAGTTAGATGTAGGACTAAACAGAGAAAAATATTTGATCCTATGGATTTAAATGGTACCGAATTTAAAAATAAATATCGCCTCAACAAAGAGGCTCTTACATTTCTCTGTGAGCAACTCCGCCGAAAAACTTCATTAAGACTGAGTTCCAGGATAACTCTAGAGCTTATTTCCTTAGAGGAATCTTGTTTCTGGGAGAAAGGATCCAATCTTCACTTCACATCACGAAACAAAAAACTGCACTTAATAAATAAGTTACATAATACTTCCAGGAACTGAACTTCACCATAGTTATGTACTGCATAAAGCTAGTCTAGTTTTCATTTTATATTTTATTTATATTTAATGCGAGGAAACAATTTAAATGTAATGTTTTCGAGAGCCCGTACGATTGATTATAAACAAACTTAACCTTGTCTTGGTTTGGTATCGTATACCTATGTGAAGTGCCAAGCGGTCGTCTCGTTCAAAAACCGTAGAACAACGTAAGATCGTTGTTAGAATGGTTTCGTCAAAATAAATTTGATTTTTCTTAGAGTAGAGAATGCATTTCTTTTTTTTTGTGTATTTTATTAATTATGCTTGAGTTAGGTGTGATTTAAGTTATCAATAAATATATTTCTATATAGAATATAATGAAACCGATAATATACGATTAAGTTTTTGAACGAAACTAGTACCTTCCTGCTTACGTTAGGATGACGTCACTAGCGTAATCGTATCGAGGTCTCGAGAGTCGATAGAAGGTGCTTCGTGCTTCCTACTATCGTCATACTCTGTTAACGTATCGAGTCCTCGATACGTTAACGATACGAAAACGCTTAAATTTCGTGCTTGAGGCTCTGTAAACCAGAATCAACCAGACCTGATAACCACTGAGTTGCGAGCTCAAGGTGCCCTGGGCAAAAGCTTAGCTGTCTTGAGACCCGCAACGAAATTAATCAGAAGTATATAGGAGGAATAGGAAAATACATCCTGTTTTTACGTATGATTTGTATATATAAAAAAACCTTTGTTTTAAGGAAAAGATATTTCGTTATATGAGGAAGTAGCAGGAAGGCAGTCACAATGACCGGAATTAGGTACTAACCTTAGCCTGATGATATTTTCATTTATAATTATTTGCATAAGGCATCGTTCGTCTTGGATTAAGCATATCAAAGTGAAAACACTACATCATGTACGTAAAGTGGAAAAGAGATGGGAAAACAATTTCTAGCTGATATTTTACCTGTAGCGTGTCATGGAATTCCATAGCCTTTTCCATGGCATCGATAAGGTTTTCCTCTCTACGTGCGTATAACGCAGTGATGTTATCCCATGCGTTGTCGATGTCTTCCATGTGTTTCTTCACCTCGGGTTTGTCTGGCTCGCCACATATTGACATAAGAGTTGAACCAGTCTTGCGGACTTTCTCCACCTAGGACATGAAATATTTTACGTAATGTATATACATGTACATATACAAAAAGGTACGTAACATTGTAGCGATTCGAATCTAGTGTAATGTAATATAATATCACAAGCACGTCGCGTGTATGATAAATATTTTATGAGTTAATGTACATAAACAAAATATCAGTAGACATGGAAGGAGTCTCTGTTGCCTTGCACGGCATAAGTCATTTTAGACATCTTATGTAGTGTAGTGTATTACAGTTTGTTATGGTGTATTGTGTGGTATGTTATGGCGGGGGTGTGGTGTGGCGCGGTACCTCCGGCTTGGCGCTGTCGATGTCGTGGCGTATGTCCTGCAGCGCCAGCTGCTGGTGCTGTATGGCGGGGGTGTGGTGTGGTGTGGTGTGGTGTGGTGTGGCGCGGGACCTCCGGCTTGGCGCTGTCGATGTCGTGGCGTATGTCCTGCAGCGCCAGCTGCTGGTGCTGTATGGCGGGGGTGTGGTGTGGTGTGGTGTGGTGTGGCGCGGTACCTCCGGCTTGGCGCTGTCGATGTCGTGGCGTATGTCCTGCAGCGCCAGCTGCTGGTGCTGTATGGCGGGGGTGTGGTGTGGTGTGGTGTGGTGTGGTGTGGCGCGGTACCTCCGGCTTGGCGCTGTCGATGTCGTGGCGTATGTCCTGCAGCGCCAGCTGCTGGTGCTGTATGGCGGGGGTGTGGTGTGGTGTGGTGTGGTGTGGTGTGGCGCGGTACCTCCGGCTTGGCGCTGTCGATGTCGTGGCGTATGTCCTGCAGCGCCAGCTGCTGGTGCTGTATGGCGGGGGTGTGGTGTGGTGTGGTGTGGTGTGGCGCGGTACCTCCGGCTTGGCGCTGTCGATGTCGTGGCGTATGTCCTGCAGCGCCAGCTGCTGGTGCTGTATGGCGGGGGTGTGGTGTGGTGTGGTGTGGTGTGGTGTGGCGCGGTACCTCCGGCTTGGCGCTGTCGATGTCGTGGCGTATGTCCTGCAGCGCCAGCTGCTGGTGCTGTATGGCGGGGGTGTGGTGTGGTGTGGTGTGGCGCGGTACCTCCGGCTTGGCGCTGTCGATGTCGTGGCGTATGTCCTGCAGCGCCAGCTGCTGGTGCTGTATGGCGGGGGTGTGGTGTGGTGTGGTGTGGTGTGGCGCGGTACCTCCGGCTTGGCGCTGTCGATGTCGTGGCGTATGTCCTGCAGCGCCAGCTGCTGGTGCTGTATGGCGGGGGTGTGGTGTGGTGTGGTGTGGTGTGGTGTGGCGCGGTACCTCCGGCTTGGCGCTGTCGATGTCGTGGCGTATGTCCTGCAGCGCCAGCTGCTGGTGCTGTATGGCGGGGGTGTGGTGTGGTGTGGTGTGGTGTGGTGTGGTGTGGCGCGGTACCTCCGGCTTGGCGCTGTCGATGTCGTGGCGTATGTCCTGCAGCGCCAGCTGCTGGTGCTGTATGGCGGGGGTGTGGTGTGGTGTGGTGTGGTGTGGTGTGGCGCGGTACCTCCGGCTTGGCGCTGTCGATGTCGTGGCGTATGTCCTGCAGCGCCAGCTGCTGGTGCTGTATGGCGGGGGTGTGGTGTGGTGTGGTGTGGTGTGGTGTGGCGCGGTACCTCCGGCTTGGCGCTGTCGATGTCGTGGCGTATGTCCTGCAGCGCCAGCTGCTGGTGCTGTATGGCGGGGGTGTGGTGTGGTGTGGTGTGGTGTGGCGCGGTACCTCCGGCTTGGCGCTGTCGATGTCGTGGCGTATGTCCTGCAGCGCCAGCTGCTGGTGCTGTATGGCGGGGGTGTGGTGTGGTGTGGTGTGGTGTGACGCGGTACCTCCGGCTTGGCGCTGTCGATGTCGTGGCGTATGTCCTGCAGCGCCAGCTGCTGGTGCTGTATGGCGGGGGTGTGGTGTGGTGTGGTGTGGTGTGGTGTGGCGCGGTACCTCCGGCTTGGCGCTGTCGATGTCGTGGCGTATGTCCTGCAGCGCCAGCTGCTGGTGCTGTATGGCTGGGGTGTGGTGTGGTGTGGTGTGGTGTGGTGTGGCGCGGTACCTCCGGCTTGGCGCTGTCGATGTCGTGGCGTATGTCCTGCAGCGCCAGCTGCTGGTGCTGTATGGCGGGGGTGTGGTGTGGTGTGGTGTGGTGTGGTGTGGCGCGGTACCTCCGGCTTGGCGCTGTCGATGTCGTGGCGTATGTCCTGCAGCGCCAGCTGCTGGTGCTGTATGGCGGGGGTGTGGTGTGGTGTGGTGTGGTGTGGCGCGGTACCTCCGGCTTGGCGCTGTCGATGTCGTGGCGTATGTCCTGCAGCGCCAGCTGCTGGTGCTGTATGGCGGGGGTGTGGTGTGGTGTGGTGTGGTGTGGTGTGGTGTGGTGTGGTGTGGTGTGGTGTGGCGCGGTACCTCCGGCTTGGCGCTGTCGATGTCGTGGCGTATGTCCTGCAGCGCCAGCTGCTGGTGCTGTATGGCGGGGGTGTGGTGTGGTGTGGTGTGGTGTGGTGTGGTGTGGCGCGGTACCTCCGGCTTGGCGCTGTCGATGTCGTGGCGTATGTCCTGCAGCGCCAGTTGCTGGTGCTGTATGGCGGGGGTGTGGTGTGGTGTGGTGTGGTGTGGTGTGACGCGGTACCTCCGGCTTGGCGCTGTCGATGTCGTGGCGTATGTCCTGCAGCGCCAGCTGCTGGTGCTGTATGGCGGGGGTGTGGTGTGGTGTGGTGTGGTGTGGTGTGGCGCGGTACCTCCGGCTTGGCGCTGTCGATGTCGTGGCGTATGTCCTGCAGCGCCAGCTGCTGGTGCTGTATGGCGGGGGTGTGGTGTGGTGTGGTGTGGTGTGGTGTGGCGCGGTACCTCCGGCTTGGCGCTGTCGATGTCGTGGCGTATGTCCTGCAGCGCCAGCTGCTGGTGCTGTATGGCGGGGGTGTGGTGTGGTGTGGTGTGGTGTGGCGCGGTACCTCCGGCTTGGCGCTGTCGATGTCGTGGCGTATGTCCTGCAGCGCCAGCTGCTGGTGCTGTATGGCGGGGGTGTGGTGTGGTGTGGTGTGGTGTGGTGTGGCGCGGTACCTCCGGCTTGGCGCTGTCGATGTCGTGGCGTATGTCCTGCAGCGCCAGCTGCTGGTGCTGTATGGCGGGGGTGTGGTGTGGTGTGGTGTGGTGTGGTGTGGTGTGGTGTGGCGCGGTACCTCCGGCTTGGCGCTGTCGATGTCGTGGCGTATGTCCTGCAGCGCCAGCTGCTGGTGCTGTATGGCGGGGGTGTGGTGTGGTGTGGTGTGGTGTGGTGTGGTGTGGCGCGGTACCTCCGGCTTGGCGCTGTCGATGTCGTGGCGTATGTCCTGCAGCGCCAGCTGCTGGTGCTGTATGGCGGGGGTGTGGTGTGGTGTGGTGTGGTGTGGTGTGGCGCGGTACCTCCGGCTTGGCGCTGTCGATGTCGTGGCGTATGTCCTGCAGCGCCAGCTGCTGGTGCTGTATGGCGGGGGTGTGGTGTGGTGTGGTGTGGTGTGGTGTGGCGCGGTACCTCCGGCTTGGCGCTGTCGATGTCGTGGCGTATGTCCTGCAGCGCCAGCTGCTGGTGCTGTATGGCGGGGGTGTGGTGTGGTGTGGTGTGGTGTGGCGCGGTACCTCCGGCTTGGCGCTGTCGATGTCGTGGCGTATGTCCTGCAGCGCCAGCTGCTGGTGCTGTATGGCGGGGGTGTGGTGTGGTGTGGTGTGGTGTGACGCGGTACCTCCGGCTTGGCGCTGTCGATGTCGTGGCGTATGTCCTGCAGCGCCAGCTGCTGGTGCTGTATGGCGGGGGTGTGGTGTGGTGTGGTGTGGTGTGGTGTGGCGCGGTACCTCCGGCTTGGCGCTGTCGATGTCGTGGCGTATGTCCTGCAGCGCCAGCTGCTGGTGCTGTATGGCGGGGGTGTGGTGTGGTGTGGTGTGGTGTGGTGTGGCGCGGTACCTCCGGCTTGGCGCTGTCGATGTCGTGGCGTATGTCCTGCAGCGCCAGCTGCTGGTGCTGTATGGCGGGGGTGTGGTGTGGTGTGGTGTGGTGTGGTGTGGCGCGGTACCTCCGGCTTGGCGCTGTCGATGTCGTGGCGTATGTCCTGCAGCGCCAGCTGCTGGTGCTGTATGGCGGGGGTGTGGTGTGGTGTGGTGTGGTGTGGCGCGGTACCTCCGGCTTGGCGCTGTCGATGTCGTGGCGTATGTCCTGCAGCGCCAGCTGCTGGTGCTGTATGGCGGGGGTGTGGTGTGGTGTGGTGTGGTGTGGTGTGGTGTGGTGTGGTGTGGTGTGGCGCGGTACCTCCGGCTTGGCGCTGTCGATGTCGTGGCGTATGTCCTGCAGCGCCAGCTGCTGGTGCTGTATGGCGGGGGTGTGGTGTGGTGTGGTGTGGTGTGGTGTGGTGTGGCGCGGTACCTCCGGCTTGGCGCTGTCGATGTCGTGGCGTATGTCCTGCAGCGCCAGCTGCTGGTGCTGTATGGCGGGGGTGTGGTGTGGTGTGGTGTGGTGTGGTGTGACGCGGTACCTCCGGCTTGGCGCTGTCGATGTCGTGGCGTATGTCCTGCAGCGCCAGCTGCTGGTGCTGTATGGCGGGGGTGTGGTGTGGTGTGGTGTGGTGTGGTGTGGCGCGGTACCTCCGGCTTGGCGCTGTCGATGTCGTGGCGTATGTCCTGCAGCGCCAGCTGCTGGTGCTGTATGGCGGGGGTGTGGTGTGGTGTGGTGTGGTGTGGTGTGGCGCGGTACCTCCGGCTTGGCGCTGTCGATGTCGTGGCGTATGTCCTGCAGCGCCAGCTGCTGGTGCTGTATGGCGGGGGTGTGGTGTGGTGTGGTGTGGTGTGGCGCGGTACCTCCGGCTTGGCGCTGTCGATGTCGTGGCGTATGTCCTGCAGCGCCAGCTGCTGGTGCTGTATGGCGGGGGTGTGGTGTGGTGTGGTGTGGTGTGGTGTGGCGCGGTACCTCCGGCTTGGCGCTGTCGATGTCGTGGCGTATGTCCTGCAGCGCCAGCTGCTGGTGCTGTATGGCGGGGGTGTGGTGTGGTGTGGTGTGGTGTGGTGTGGCGCGGTACCTCCGGCTTGGCGCTGTCGATGTCGTGGCGTATGTCCTGCAGCGCCAGCTGCTGGTGCTGTATGGCGGGGGTGTGGTGTGGTGTGGTGTGGTGTGGTGTGGCGCGGTACCTCCGGCTTGGCGCTGTCGATGTCGTGGCGTATGTCCTGCAGCGCCAGCTGCTGGTGCTGTATGGCGGGGGTGTGGTGTGGTGTGGTGTGGTGTGGTGTGGCGCGGTACCTCCGGCTTGGCGCTGTCGATGTCGTGGCGTATGTCCTGCAGCGCCAGCTGCTGGTGCTGTATGGCGGGGGTGTGGTGTGGTGTGGTGTGGTGTGGTGTGGCGCGGTACCTCCGGCTTGGCGCTGTCGATGTCGTGGCGTATGTCCTGCAGCGCCAGCTGCTGGTGCTGTATGGCGGGGGTGTGGTGTGGTGTGGTGTGGTGTGGTGTGGCGCGGTACCTCCGGCTTGGCGCTGTCGATGTCGTGGCGTATGTCCTGCAGCGCCAGCTGCTGGTGCTGTATGGCGGGGGTGTGGTGTGGTGTGGTGTGGTGTGGTGTGGCGCGGTACCTCCGGCTTGGCGCTGTCGATGTCGTGGCGTATGTCCTGCAGCGCCAGCTGCTGGTGCTGTATGGCGGGGGTGTGGTGTGGTGTGGTGTGGTGTGGTGTGGCGCGGTACCTCCGGCTTGGCGCTGTCGATGTCGTGGCGTATGTCCTGCAGCGCCAGCTGCTGGTGCTGTATGGCGGGCGGCGTGGCGGCGGGCGGCGGCTGCGCGGCGAGCGCGTCCCTGAGGTCGGCGAGCGCGCGCGACACTCGCTCCAGCAGCGCCCAGAACCGGCGCGCCAGCTCCAGCGCCGCGGCCAGCGACCGCCCGCGGCTGCCGCTGCCCTCTTGCACCTCTGCCCACAACCTGCCGACACACCTCCCATGTACCCACCGACCACACAGCCCATAGACACCTAATAACAGGTGAACACATCTGACTTATAGTTCCAATGTCTACGAGCCAATGAGTATTGATTGAGTAATCAGCGTCGACCAATCAGATGCTCTTTACATCAATATCTTTCAATGTGACCTTGAGTTTGCCAATCATGACGTTGCAACCCCGCTTCGTCTTACCACAGCTAGATGCCAAAATGCGTTCAATACGGAAAATCAAACATGAGTCTTCTATAGGCTGTATGATCGGTGTCTATACCCCACCTATCCATACAGACTCCCGTGTTACCCGGGTCCCCGTTGAAGAATAGACTATCTAACTTATGTGTTTTAGCACGCAAAACCGTGCTTGGAGAAAACAAGAAAACTTTAAAAGAAACAATGAAAAATTTAGACATGCCAGTACTTGAATCTTCCCTCTAGCCGAGACACTATGTAACTGAGCCAGTGCCGTCTAGTTTAAATTAAAAAATTTCTTCTTTGCTTTGTAATCGATTTCATCGATTGTACTGATAGACGCTTTAACCAACTTTGCCTGTGTCGACTACAAAAGTTGACACTGGCTAAGTTGGTTAAAGCGTCGCTGATTCAAGTCCTGGCGTATCAAAATGTTTCTTTCAAGTTTGTTTTTAATAGACCATCTGCCATTCTATCAAGTAACTCGTAAAAGAAGAAAAACAACTAATCCTAAAAGAGACATGGACTTCATAAAAAAACATGCTCGTGTTTCACCAGCCGAACAGGTTTTTCCCGTATTGGTCCGAACCTCCTTTTGAAGAATAGAACGTCGGCCATTCTACCAGAAAATTTGTACAATACAACGGATTGGCTATATTTATCACTTCCATCCTGACTACTGGGTTGTAGAGTTCTACAATATCGAACCTAAATTTGACACTACCGCATTATTTATTCCTGCCGCTATAGCGTTAATGCATGTTACCGATTTAAAGGATATGGTTAAATAACGGCTAGTTAATCTTATGCAAGCGGAATTATTAAAATTAAAATATTTTTTTACCTGCACATTATAATTCAGAAAATTTACCGATAAAATTTTCCTTCACATGGCTGCGTAATCAGCGCGGATGGTCGGACAAAATATATTTGAGCAAACTTAACTGAATGTATTGTACAATTAATAAAAAAAAGTGATTATTATAATATACTGACTTGTTAAGCTTCTCGAGCTTATTGCGGATATCTCGAACAGCCGGATCGCTCTTGTTCGCCTTGCTGATGACATCCGAGGCGGTGCGTTGTACGGCATTGTACGCCTCTTTACGTTTCTCTAGGTCTTCTATTAAGGCATTGTTTTCGTCGATCTGATCTCTGTTAAATTAAACATAATATCATAAAGTGCGAAAGAATCTCAGAGCAATCTTAGAGCTGATGTTTGCATATCAAATCGTAGTATAGTAAGATCTGCCCAATGATATTCACCATTTTTGCTTCATACCCCACCTCTCTTAGATCAAGAGGAAAGAATAAGTTATTTGGTCGACTGTAAATAATTTAGATGCATTTAGATGAGTTTATTATATCTCCAAAGTGAACAAAAGTTAAGCATTACGTGTCGAGGGAATGAAAAACATAATATTATATCTTGTGTTTTGCGGGTAGCGTTTGTAATACTGGCTCATTACAAAAATGAACCCGAGGTTAAAATAAAGTAATGATAAGTACATAATTAAGAAAGGTTATACTCTGTTGGTATGGACATGTAGAAGAAGAAATTTCTTCTTCTAATAAATGTGTGATTCCAAATGTGAGTGGATGGAAGTACCGAAAAAACCATGACTCATTAATCGTGACTGGGTCTCCTAAGCCGATGTCTTTGTATGAAGAGTTGTGAGTTGTGAAGTCAAGTTAACCTGGACTGTTATGCAAGGCTTTAGTTTTATTTTAGGAAAAATGCTAAATGGGCAGCAGGTGGACTTGATGATAAGTGCTCTACCACTCAACACAACACCAGAGATCGTGCGTGTGGTTGCCAGTAAAAATAATAAGATCACTGGCCAAGTTATATGTTTTAATATAACCTCCAAGTAAACAAATTATTAGCTAGTGATATGGGTGTTAGTTAACAATACTAATACTAAAAAATTGTAACAAGGTTTGATTTTAACTAACAAGGAATTGTAGCACTTTTTGCGTTTTGTAGCTCATTTGCCTCGGACATTTTTTAGTGTGGACTCGAGGTCCATAGTAATAATATGTCAATGGGAGAGTGAGTGAGAGAAAGAGAGAACAGATAAATGTCGTACTGTATCTTATGCGGGTGCGCGGAGACGGGCTCGGCGTGCTGCAGCTGGTCGGCGGCGCCCGCCAGCGCGCGCACCATGCCGTCCAGCCGCTCCGCGAACACCGACGACTCCTGCAGCGCCTGCAACACGCCCGCACCTCTCAATACTTGCCCTAGTGCCTTACTTGTAAAAAGGCAAAACAGTTGAGTGGGGACACAGTATGAAATGCGCTGACGCAACTTTATGTGTGAAGGCATCGTGGGACGTCAGTCGTCCGCGCGCCCTCACGCGATATATACCAGTCTATGTAACTTGTAATTTATGTGTGTGACGCAATACAGAATATGCACTATTACAAACATTATAATTTATCCTAACTGCCACAATTGAACCTAAAAGAAAAAACGACCACACACGCCTATAAGCCCTAACCCTGAAGGCGATATAACTTGCTACCCCCTAAAGTTGTGCTATGAAAAACCAAAGAATAGTTAGAAAATATTTTTTATTTTTATAATGACTTAAACGCCTATTTGCAAATCTAATAATTTCACAATTAATATTTCAAGGCATCCTTACATTTAGTCGAAAAAAAAACACTGCTTGACAAAGGCCTTCGGAAAAGATTTCACGCCTTTCATCAGATCATCAGACCACCGATAGTTAGGCCTGCTTACTTTATAAATTCCAGTGCGTGATAACCACTCGAAGAATTTTCTGCATGTTCTACGAAATATGTGCACCGCACACTTCACCATATAGACTATTTTTGTTCTTCTACGAATCTCTTCATTTCCAATTCATCACGCTGCAAAATTCCACGTAAAGTACGCTCTGCTTTAGATGACATTGAGTCTTCTCGAAGCCTTAAAGCCCATAATGAGGAAACATATCCCAATTCCGCATTTTATCATTAGCAACGCACACTGGTGCAAGTATACTGCAAACCTTCCTAAACGTTGCGTAGCTGAATCGGATAATTGTCTTCTTTCTCAAAGTAGGCGCTATCAAATTTGGCTGAATTGTTGTTCTTAACAACTGTGAGCGTGGAGTTTCTAACCTTTTGACCCACTCTACTGCAGCCATCGAGTATTGCGCCACAATTTTTCAAGGTCTCACTGAGTTGATGGTGTTTCATATTTATGCCGATCCAACTTCACTTCGATATTTACGCCGAAATTACGTCGCCCTATCTCACGTCTCGTTACAATAATTGCATTAATTTAGGTTTTCTCATTAATAGAGACGGACTGACATAACTAGTCGTTTTGGCATTGTCCACAGTGGCTAATTATAAATCAGTGGGTATTCTGCATAATGTGCCTGAGCATATATATCCGATTTATGATACTGAAAGCTTTACAGTAAACAGGAATCAGTGCGATCGAGACAATTCGTGATAACTCTTGATTTGTAGACACGATTCAGATGCCAGATCAGAACATAATTCTTCAACAACTTTTTATTGCCCTTTTACCACCACCGTTAATTGCGATATTTGTCGTGTTTGTCACTTGGCAAATCGTATGACGGAAACAAATAGTTTCTAAAAAGCTTTTAGAACCTGTTTTTAAAAGTTCAGATATTATCCATCATCACACGATGCTTTTTTTATTTTTAAACTGTACGAGAGCCATTTTAATCTCGCACAGGTTATCTTATCTTCGGTATGATGTTGGGTCAATGGGGCTTGCCAGTAATGTGGCCGAATATCTAATCATCTTCGGTCAGATTACTGACAAGTTGGCAAAGGGTAGTGTTTATTTGTACATTGGTACATTTGTACATTGACAAGTTGACTAACAACGTAATATGCCTAATTATTTCTTTTAATTAAGCTTGCATGTCTGCAACTTGCATGATATATGTGATACTAGGCTACAGACTCCGAAGTATTTTGGTCCTTGAAACGTATTCAAGGACCAAAATACGTCGCGGTTTGTAACCTGGCGTCTGCCATAGGTTCTTAGTACACCTTGCCTCAATTTAACCGTAATTGTTACTAGAGGCTTGAATAGCGGAACTGTCGAATACCAGAGATTTTCGAATGTGTTTATTACACTCGAGGATTTATCACAAGGCGTTCTAGGATTAATCAAGTAATAACAAGTTAATAACTCACCTGTTCTAATTCCTGCTGCCTCTGCCTCAACTCCGCTCGTAAAGCGTTGTATCTCTCACAGTCATTCTCCACTATGTCCTGTATCTTGGCAGCGTCATCTTCACCACACAATCTTGATAGTGCTTCTCCGGTCTTTATCAGTTTGTCAACCAAAGGCTTGTGCCCGGCGATCGATTGTTGCAACATCTAAAATAAAATAAGTTTTTATAATACTCGACATCAACGATTTATCAAAAGTTCAGACAAAAAGTTAATTTTGTAAACATGGTGCTACCCTCATTAAAGAGATATCTCTTAGACTATTTAATAATGGTTTTGTAACAAATTTAAGATTATAGTACTTTCGAGTGATAAGGGTATAAGCCTAAGTACGCGCTTAAGATAAAACTCGGATACCGTCCAAAACAGGCGACAGCATTTATGTGATAAGCATGGATGTATGTTTTACCGGGTCTGGGTGTTTATTGAATAAGTTTTCAGATTACCTATCTCTTAAACTATCAAACATAATATCACTTATTTTGGGGTTAAATCAATTCGTGAAATTTGTCCAATTATATTTATTTATTTTATTCCAAAAGTTCTTGCATAATCTCACCTTTAGATTGAACAACAAATCAATTATTGTTCAATCTATAGGTTAAAAGGATGTAAGTATTAAATGATCTTTGTGACTGTATCATGAACAATTTGTAACTGGTGTTATCTGAGATTAATGCAATTCTGTAAAAATTGGCGGCTTTGAATGAAAATTTTAAAAATAAAATATGAAGGAACAAGACGGATTTGAACGGACAATGTAATGTGTGATACCAATTTGATTAGATGACGTACCTCATTCTTGTCTTGCTGCTGGATGATCTGCTCGGGCCGCAGAGCCGGCATGGCTAACATCTGTACTTGATTCTCCATGTCGTCCAACCAAGACGACAGACTAAAACGATATCACATTTTTTTACATTTTAACCAAAAAAACATTGATGAAATAACGATCACAAGCAAAAAGTTGTTTAGTTATCGGTGACTCTAAAGTTAATTTAATAAAATATGCATTTTTAACTCGTGAGAGTTAACTGGCGATTACACAGCTCGGAACAACGGTTGAAAAAAAAAAAACACTAATACTTCAGTCAGTAATTAAATAAAAATTAAATGAAACAACTACTATAGATTCATATTCTTGTTTTAATCCGTGCTTATTTTTTTAGTTAACTGGAGGGTTCATATCATTATTTTATTGGTACGAATTGAAAATTTGGTAAGTAGGTATGTATTTGGTTTTACCTTAAATTAAACGAAGATTTAAAGTTTATATAAATTGTTAAAACATTTCTAAATCTTCGATAAACTGTTTCTATGAGGAAGAAAATGAAAAAGAAACTTAACAATTGTTCTTTTCAAGTATAAATATAATGCTTTACATACCCGTGGTGTGTATCCGCGAAGTGTTCCGCCAACGGTAAGGCTTGTTCTAGCGCAGCTAATCTCGCAGCACTTAGTTGTCCCACTTCATCCATCATTTCCTTTAATTCTTCGCTGCGTTCACGGATAACCGCTGCTTCGTCCGTAGATTGACATTCACGTAAGACCTACAAGTATGATGACTTTTAGAACTGGCAGTTTCATATAAATTATTAGTAACAAATTCTATACTCATATTTTACTTACAAGGAGAGAAATGCATTTAGAGACTGCCAAGTTAC
Organism: Apodemia mormo; assembly: GCA_036924255.1. NCBI lineage: Eukaryota > Metazoa > Arthropoda > Insecta > Lepidoptera > Riodinidae > Apodemia > Apodemia mormo. Next base: position 6,142,752 of record JAUPFN010000025.1, read on the forward strand.
CTCTTATTATTAAAAAAAGTCTTTACCCTTTCAATTATTCTTTTTTGTGATTTTTAACTACAAAAAAATTTGTAATGATTGTGGTAATATTTTTAAATATTTAAGGTGGACTTTCGAACAAAGTCACAATCGTAGTGATGTCACAGTCGCAGCGGCACTGATGCTGTGCACTAATACCGTCTCCTTTATTTACATAACACATTTACATGACGCTCCGTCACGGCGCCACTTACGCAGTGTTACTGCCGCTACTGACGCTTGAATCGAAAGTCCACCTTTAGTTAACCCAATCGATGAAAAAGAAGTATTTAAAGACGGATAATTCTAATAGAAAGAGGTGTTAGTGTGGTCAGGGAGCTGCGCGCGGTGCGGCTGCTCGCACGTGACTGAGCTGTATGTGAGGCGTACCTTCTTGGCCTGGCTGAGCAGGTCCTTGGCGCGCACCCGCTGCGCGGCCACGTCGTCGCTGAGCGGGCGCTGGTCGGCGAGCTGCGCGCGGTGCGGCCGCTCGCCCGTGACTGAGCTGTATGTGAGGCGTACCTTCTTGGCCTGGCTGAGCAGGTCCTTGGCGCGCACCCGCTGCGCGGCCACGTCGTCGCTGAGCGGGCGCTGGTCGGCGAGCTGCGCGCGGTGCGGCCGCTCGCACGTGACTGAGCTGTATGTGAGGCGTACCTTCTTGGCCTGGCTGAGCAGGTCCTTGGCGCGCACCCGCTGCGCGGCCACGTCGTCGCTGAGCGGGCGCTGGTCGGCGAGCTGCGCGCGCAGGGCCGCGGCCTCGCAGGCGGGCGGCTCGGCGGCGCGCAGCTGCGCGTCCGCCTCGCGCAGCCACTGCACCAGCTCCTCCATGTCGCCCACCACCTCCAGCGACCGCTGCACAGGACAAAACAGCCATATCAAAACGGAGAACATATAAAAAGAGGGAGGCACACGGACGGAATATTCCGCACCAACGCACAATAAACAAAATTACATATATTTTTTGATTAGTTTATTAGTAAATGCCGATAACGAGACTTTTATACAGAGACCATCTTAGTTACAAAACGACGGTTATCTCTTGATCTGAGCTAGACTAGATAGTACATAGTCGCGAATTAAATAGACTTATTGTCTATATCATGCAATCCTTTTACCAGCGATTACCTGCGTCACATTAGCTATCAGTATGCTCTTTCAGCCTCTTGTCTTTATATCTAACCGTTTAAGCAGTGCGTTGAATGATCACTCAGTAAAATATCCTTTATATATATTATACAGAATCATCGTATGCAGGTGCAGTACTTAGCATTCCTGTCTACTGCGTCGGGGGTTAACGACGAAGTAATATTTTTGTACCAACGTAAAAACCACCGTTGTATCAACTCACCTTCTTGCTTAGTAAAAGCCTTTCAGCCTTTCTCTGTATTTGTTCTGCAATGACATCGAAACGTCGGTTGTCCCGTGTCACGATGCCCTCTACATGAGTTGCGCCTTCTCCAGGTGAAATCTACATAACAGAAATAAGACAAAATTAATTTAATATAATCCACCTATTTTGTAACTTACGATTCAGGATCACCGCTAGATTATATCTGGATCTCATTGGAATACAATGTCCTTCGCTTACAAATTCGTTAACGCGGTTTGTCCCATTTCATGCCCATCTATTGGCCACGAAGATGTAATGTCCTACCGGTTACCTTGTCCCCATAATAAAACGACGGGAGACGCTAATATGGCAGGAATAATTAAAGCAGTGTTGAGTGTTACTACCAAAATGTCTACCATCTAGTAGTAGTGGTAGTAGTCGTATATTTAATCAATCTTTCGTCCTTTACAAACTATCTGGCAAAAAACAGCTGATCCAATCTCCAGTATCAGTGGCCAGGCATAACACAGGTTTCTGAAGAATCGCTCATTACTACGCTAAATGAGATTAACCAAAACGAACCAATCTTTTTTATTGATTTTTTAAAGTCGCGTTCTTATCCGACAGTAATTCTAAAAATGTCGACTAATCAAATCATCGATGGTTTATTTGAATAGAGCATTTTTTGACTTTGAGTTTAAATTGAATCTAAACACTCTTACTAATTTTATAAAGGCAAGTGATAGAGTGCCGCTATCGTTAAAAACCGTAAAGCGTGTGCACGTCGTTTGCAAAAAATTAGCACGACCGTTTACAGTACCACGAAGTAGAATTTGTCAAGTGTCATTATAGCCTAATTTTATTTTCTAAAAACCTAGATGACGGAGATCCCTTTTCTGGATGTGAGACGTAAAGGCAACCTAAAATTGTGACTATTTCGAGCCATGTACTAATACAACGGAATGTTCGGTACTACAACTGATAGGTATGAAGTGCCATTAGTGACACTCTTCGTTCGTTTGTTATATCTCTATTATAAATATAAAAGTTTACATGGATGAATATTTGTTATTCAATCACACCAGAACCGCTTCATCGATCTAGATTAAATTTGGCACAGAGATAAAAAGTTGTCTACGTCCTACTTCAGAATATAATATATATATTCTGTATACAGCATAAACTACTTTTTGGAACGAAGTTCCTTACGGCAGGCTCCCTATCGAACGAACTGAAAAAAATGTGATAGTAAAACCTTAAGAAAAAATCCGTGAAAAAAGTGCGTGAAATAAAACCGTTTAATGAGACGTGCGCAGGCGCGACAGTCGCATACACAAGCGAGTAGTGCCGTTTAGCCGAAGGAACTTCATTCCTACCTGGTGTCCCACGACACCACATCATTTTTTTATCCTAAAAAAACATTATTTCCGTGGTATTCATTAAAAGCTTACATAATGTAGCGGACTTCGGGGCGCAAGTTTCAAATATTTTTAAATATTACCTGGCACAATTGTGGTCCCACAAGGTTGATATTGTCTAGGAGCGGGCGATACACTTGGAGCTCAGCTTCCAATCTGAGGATATCTTCCTCACGAGGCTCTACGGACTGCAAGCATGCTTCTGCGCCTGACATCCACTCCGTGAGTCTGTTCACAAACAGATTACATTATATAACTGTCTGAACACTATGAAATCTTTAAATATCAGAAAAAGATAAGCCAATAAAAGTTGAGTAAATGTTGTAAAAGACATTTTGTAGGCCTAGAAGAACTACATTCGATTATATCGAAGCCGTTAGAACATTGATTTGTCGAACTAAAATAGTATATATAAATAAGCTTACTTAGTATGACTATTGTGTAGTTGTTGAACTAGTGGTAAAGTCTCCGACGCAATTCTCAACAACTCTGCGCCTCTAGAAGTAAGGTCATTGTATCTCCTCTGTAAGGCGTCTAGCTTATCTTTAAGTTGCAACGCTTCATCGCCAGAGATGTGTTTCATTAGTTCTAAGCCAGATTCCACGGTGCTATCCACAGCTTCTTGTTTTGATGCTATCTCCTCGGTTTTTTCCTACAAAATGAAAACAAAAAATTATCATCACGCCAGTTCGTTTGTTAAATAGCCAAAGTAAATTGAATATCAATAGACAAGCCGATAATTAATATGAAAATGATAATGTCATATATAAATTTATCGGCAACATTACTCTTCAAACCGGAACACGACAACGACAAGCACCGACTTCGTTATGAATGAATAAGGTGGTGTTATTAAACCCGGGATAGAAATTGTAGAACTCAACCTCCTAGTACTCACAGTGTTAGTGATACCTTTGGTCAATCGTTCACATTAGGAACTACCTGACAGAATGGAAAATGATCTATTTTTCAAAGGGGATGCAGAATAATACAGGCAATAGTACCAAACTCGGGTAAGATGTAGTAGCAGAACTCTATCACAACAATAGCGACATTTTACAATAATACAGGCAATAGTACCAAACTCGGGTAAGATGTAGTAGCAGAACTCTATCACAACAATAGCGAATTTTTCTCCTTCGGTCACCTTTTATTAGCTGTCTTACAGGAACTCAGATGGTGTATTCTACAAAAGACATCCAACGCGAGGCAATTATTATCTCATTTATCCTCTAGAACACACTGTAATAAACAATAGAACTAATAATGTCAGAGCTTCTAAATATCGAGTACATTATGACGGGACCAAACGGGGCAGCACTGAGCGCACTGCAACTAAAAATTCTTCGAACGCGGGGAAACATAGTTATGACAAAAAACTTTTTCTAATTTAGGCCATGGTGCCAAGGCTTCCGAGTCGCATTCAATGAAATCCGCTGCGCAATGATACGCCCCGCTATGCCCCGGCATAATAGGCGATAATCATGTAAAACTTGTGTAAGCTATCTAGGTAGATTTTCGCAATGCGACTTGACCCATTGTGGCATAATAAGTTCAATCCTTTAAAGTTAATAAGGAGAAAAAGAGAGTTTTCATTTAATGAAATAAAATAACGAGGAAAAAGAACAAGATGTTTTAAAGCTATGTTTAATAACTTACTGCAAGCTCATCCATCTGCCTCAATAGTTTCTCCATGTGCACGGGCAGGATCCTTCTCTTAGCGAGATACTGCTCCATGCTGTCCATCCACGCGGACAGGTCTTGGTACGTCAGGACAAGGTGGCGGAGACCCTTGCGGGAGTTGTCCAGCAGATCGCCGATGTTGAGGCTGTGGTCTACTAGTGCTTGGTATCTGAAGTACGAAAATTAAATTCATTCAATTTACCTAATTAAATTATTTATTTCTATATTTTACTAATTAGTTGTTAGTTTACTCGCGGTTTCGTTCCTATTAAAATCTAGTACAAAAAACCAAAGACTTTCGTGTAAGCTTACGAGAGCTCATGGGCCACCTTAATTCGGTCGTGACATATAATCGTTAATTAGTTGACGTCGTTTAGTTCCTGACGACGACTATCATATCAAATATCCGTGAATAGAAAAATCATTTTTAATAAATATTAATAATATTGTTTTTGAAATTTAAAAAAAAATACTAATCATGATATTGAAAATACAACTTTTTATTATCTATTGTCAGTAATAATTTAACAGACACTTTTTTTATTTATTATCATCAACATTACATAGAAAAGATTTTTTTAAATATTCTAATAATATAATTAATCTTTGACTTAAAATGTCATTTTTTTATGATTTGTTAATAATCATTACATATAAATTGCATTTTTTTTTATTGGTTATTATAAATATACCTATATAAACAATAAAATATTAACTTTGAAATCTAAATGATTTCATTAATTACAGAATCAGTATATCAAAAACATACCTGATGATGGTATAATTAACGAAACGAGTTGGCAGTCAATATGTATAAGCGACGTCTGTGTGACTGTTTTGTTAGTCTGTCATATCACAAAAAATACTATATTATCATACCTGTTGGCCGCAGCTTGAAGCTTGTCTGCCAACGCAGAAGCTTCATCATCACCAACAAGACCCATCAGTGTAGAGGCAGTCTCTGTTAGCTGCTTAAAAGGCGGTTGCTTCGAGAGGACATCGTCATGGATGGCCTGTTAAAATATAAAAATATTATGGTTAAAAAAATAAAGTATGAACGTGTGGATATTTGCAAATCACTCACGAGTTACGACCCACTGTGAGATGTAATATCATGAAACTTGATAAAATAGTTAATATCTTAAGTACAATTAAAAATAAATGCTGTTACACTAAAAGTAAGGTTGAAAATATTATGGCAGAAGTGGTATTTGAAAGTCACGCTTATGACATCTTTATGGTTTCCGTGCCAATTAACGCTCTATCAAGTGAATGGTGGACGTTTTAATGGCACGCACACGTTATACTAATTCTTAAATCTGGACAAAACACTACAAGATTTGTGTAGTGATTCTACAAAAATTAACGGCTAATTATATCCGCGCGGCAGCGCTTTGCCGCCAAATCCGTGCTCCGCCGGTACGTCACCGGTGTAACGTGTTTTTTTAATGTACAATAGCGGTACGAATAGGTTCGTCAGTTTTCAAATTGATTCATTTAACAAGCTGTGAGCACATATGATCTTTTGAACATGAAGCTGGCTACAACGTCAGTGAGATATCATGTCGTCTAAATGTGACCAGGGACAGTGTGAGATTCTGGATAAGGAAGACAAGGTGAAGAAGGTGCACTCGTAGTAAAAGTTAAATCTATTCAATTGAGATAAACTATTATTTGATAGGAAACGTCACATTTATTTAATTTTAGTAGAACTGTTTTTGTAACATGTAACATAAACATACTAGATGTTGGCATGATTGATTTGTACACTAGTGCAAGTGAAATTAGACCTTAAGGTCACGAACCTATTTTCACCGTGACTATACACAACTCAATACGTCTAGGTTGACCTAAGTACTACTGCCTTAAATTTTCCAGCAACATACGCTACATGAATGCACATTTAACAGCTTTGATGCCAATAGGCGACGTTTATTTTCTCCCATATCTAAAACCATCTGTTTATTTAATATCTTATGACAAAAGTTGATGAATTTTTATATTTGTCATAAAATAAAGAAAACAAGCAGATTGCTTTACTTTACCGCCTAACTGTAGTGACATGTTTATCCAACTGTTCGCCTTTTATGAACTGCCTAGCAGGAAGAAACAACAGGACTAATAAGCAACCCTCTTCTTGCTTTTCCAATCAATAGATTTTGTATTCTTACCTTATGCTCTCTGATTTTCTGTTGTATCTTCTCCTCATCCGTAGGCACCAGTTCTAGAGCTTTCACTTTCCTCTCGGTAACGCTGAGCCACTCAAGCAGTGGTTGCAGCTCTTCTTGGAATTGTTTCGCCACCTGTTTCAAATAATAGGTAAACGAATTAATAATTTGTCGTCTCTGGCTTATTTTGGGTATATTTATTGAGCGCATGTCAACTTTAGAGGTTGAAATTAGGCCTATTTATTAGGTTCAAACATATGTATCATAATCACTCTCAAAGTATCAAATCATAATTAAGTAGTAAGGGAATTTAATCAAGATCTTATAGGTAAGTAGCTTGATCAAAACGTTTTATCTCGAGAGGGAAACTGGTGTTATTCATTTATTTTTAAATGAATATTTGCGCCATAAACTACCATTGAAAAGATAAAACATTTGTCTATATTTTTCCTTTTTAAAACGGATGATATCGCTTTCTGCACAAAGTAAAAAAACAGACCGTTTCTCTTCCCACAAGTACATTTGTACCCCAAGGTAATGTGCCAAACAACATTTGTACAAATGATCTGAATACATTTTACACAATCTTGGGTAATTCAATGAATGACTTCAAATCTCAGGCCTCGTGTCCTGCCTAACCTTCATGGCCTGCTCGGGGTCCAGCATCCTCTACTGCGCATTATTACGAACAGTGCAAGAGAGACGGAAAGAGATAGAAGATATGGTAAGATTGTTGACCTTCATGGCCTGCTCGAGGTCCAGTATCCTCTGTTACGCGTTGTTACGAACAGTGCAAGAAAGAAGATAAGGTAGGATCGCTCACCTTCATGGCCTGCTCGATGTTCAGCAACCTCTGTTACGCATTGTTACGAACAGAGCAAGAGAGACACTTAAGAGATAGAAGATATGGTAAGATCCCTAACCTTCATGGCCTGCTCGAGGTCCAGCATCCTCTAATGCACGTTGTTACGAACAGTGCAAGTGAGACGGAAAGAGGTAGAAGATATGGTAAGATTGCTGACCTTCACGGCTTGCTCGAGGTCCAACATCCTCTGTTACGCGTTGTTACGAACAGTGCAACAGAGATAGAAAGAGATAGAAGATAAGGTAGGATCGCTAACCTTCATGGCCTGCTCGAGGTCCAGCATCTTCTGTTACGCATTGTGACGAACAGAGCAAGAGACAGAAAGAGATGGTAAGATCGCTAACCTTCATGACCTGCTCGAGATCCAGCATCCTCTGCTGTGCGTTGTTACGAACAGAGTAAGAGAGACAGAAAAAGATAGAAGATATGGTAAGATCGTTAACCTTCATGGCCTGCTCGAGGTCCAGCATCCTCTGTTACGCATTGTTACGAATAGAGCAAGAGAGATAGAAAGAGATAGAGATATGGTAAGATCGCTAACCTTCATGGCTTGCTCGAGGTCCAGCATCCTCTGCTGCGCGTTGGCGGTGAGCCCGTCAAAGCGCTGCATGAGGCCGCGCAACTGCTTTTCGATGGCCTTGCGCTCGCCGCTGTCGCAGCCCGCCGCCACCTCGTTGCCCATCGCGAATAGCGACGACATCGAGTTCTGACGGTCCATTAGCATCTTCTTCAGGAACTGCAAAATACATTATTATTATTATTAAATAAATATAAGAACGTACCAAAACTGCAACAACCTACTTCCAACTAGCATTTCTGAAACCCTAAACCAAATCTTCATTAACACTATGGAACCAAAATGTATGAAGATAATCTGACATAACCACACATTAATACAGTTAAATAAGTCTTTATTGGAAAGACTGTTGAGAAGAAATATCACTGTAACAAAGTATAAGCCAAGAAGAACAGAATGACATAAGACAAACGAGAGTGAGAGTAAGATATTTTCTAATTGCTTATTTCTAAAAAAAATTGTTCAGTCTAGCCGTTCATCAATTTGCTTAAACGGTCTAGCCGTTCTTAATCATTATTTGTCAATAAATAATATTTGGTTTTTCGAGTTTACTTTCATCCCGCAGAAAAGCAGGTGTCCATTCAGAAAAGCATTAAAAAAAATTGGAGAAGAACAACAAACCTTCTGTTCCTGTAATTGGGCCTTGACGACTTTGTAGTCTGCGGAGGGTGGTTTCTGGTTGTTGACCATGTCTTCAGTGTCAGCAAGCCACTTCTCTAGCCCCGCCAGAGCTTCTGCGAACTTGCCTGATTGCAACAATCCCACGTCTAGCCGGCGCTCGCGCTCGTTCATCTGTGAAGAAAATAAATATCATAAATAAATTAAGTTTAATTCAATGCCTCTTTAATCTTCACACTTGAGGCGATTTCTTAAAGGAAATGAAGCCAATTTGTTGAAGTGAAAACTTCTTTAGGCGCGTTGAGCGTTTTGGTAGAGGGTAAAATCCTCGGTTCGCGTCACCGACATGCTAATGATAATAGTATATCTATAGCTATGTTTTGCATATAGTTTTAATTACTCTCAACTTAATAGTTCCGTTTTCACTTCTATCGGCAGTCCCACGACTGCTACTGTTTTTTTTTAGCTAAAAACATTTGGACAATCTAGCATATTTTTTCAAATTTTAGCCTTTACAAGACGAATTAAACAAGTTATAATTTATTGTATAAATTAAGGCATTATTTGCAGATAATCCATAACTTACAATAAATATAATAGTGTTTTGATCTGAAATTTTACACGCGAGTTCCGTAATACCACAAATAAATATAATAGCATCACAAAAGTTCGGGAGACTAAAGAGGACCTTAGCGGCAAAAAGGTTAGGATAATGTTATTAAAAGTGAAAATTTGACTTCCTTATTGCAGAGAAAACACTATTAAGCTATAGTTCCAAAAACACACGTCAAAAACATACACTCACCTTATCTTTTAAGGCATTCCAGCGGTCATTCATCTTTTCTAGATCTTTCTCTAACTGCTGGGTAGAGACTCCTTGATGTGCGGAGCGAACTAATCCTTGTCCAATCTTGTTACAGTGCGATACATTCTGCCCCAAGGGCTCTAGGGTTCGTTGTTTGAGGTCTGCAAAGTCCTTCTGTTGGACCCTTATTTGGTCTACTTCCGAAGACACAGGCTTTAGATTTCGTACTTGTTCTGCAGCCTAAAATAATAAATTTTATGATAAAATTATTTATAGCACTGTGTGATCTAAGGTCGCACTTTGATCACGCTTTACCTTGACCTAACAGTCTTTTACGCTTAAAAGCGTGGTTAAAGTGCGGGTTAATATCACACAAGCTATAATATATTATACGATACGGCTGACTGATGTTGTCTATTACCTCGGCGCTTAGCGTTCTCGCTGTGTTAAGTTAACTTAAGTCATGGATATTGTAATATGCTATTACTAAAGTCGCAATAAAGATAAACAGTAGTATATTGGAACTATATTTATGGTTGGCACGATTATAAATTAACAATGATTCGTAGATAAGTGACAATAATCCTTTTTTTTAATATTATAAGATAGCAAACAAGCAGATGGAAATAAGAACCAATAGACACCTAAGATGTTAATGGTGCATTGTTACTCGTGTGGTGGGATGGCAATACCACATATATAATCTACCGGCTACCTTACCCTCCAAACCAGAACACGTGAATAACAAACATTGACGCTATTGCGGCAGGAATTTGAAATTAATATATCCGCCTCGTTGTTTGAGTGATTAAAATGTATACGCCTAACGTCTCTAAGATGAGACTAGTTCATTCACGAGAGGGACAGGGGGTTGTGCGATGTCAATAGATTCTTGTATTTCTGAGTGTGTGTATTTGTCATATTGATCGCTCCGTTTGTCGAATGGGTCAATGGAGCTCGGGCACGATTTGCGACAAACATTTATGTAATGATGATAGATTGTATTTTTGAGTTTGACTGTTTATAATACATTTAAGTATTTATATATTTATCTCTATGTATTATATTAGTATCATTGATTATCACAGCCAAATCACAAGCAAACAATTGGCTTACTTTGAGAATGGATTAATATGTGTAAATCGTGCAACGATATTTTATTTAACTATATTATGTTTTAGTTCTTTATGTTTGTATTAACATCATTGGCTATTGGCTATAGGCACAAATATCAGAGGCAAATGAACTGCTTTGCGTTTAGGCCATTTCGTGTAGTTTGTAACATTATGTTTTATTATATATCTGTATTATCTGTGTCATGTTCTATGTATTACCTCATCGACGTCATCCATGACCGAGTCGTATGCCTTGTAGAATGCCTCCAATTTGCTTAGAGTGTCATCTAAGTCCTGCTCCTTCAACCGAGCACGCTCATCTAGTTTTGCGAGTTGTTTGCGAACAGCTTCCACCTGCGCAAAAAATGGTGGATATAGAAATTTTATAAAAAATATTTTATATATATCACTAGCTAGATGCCGGACCCAGCTTCACACGGGTGGTGTCCATAATATTGTGATAAATTTTTTTATTTCAATATTTTATCTAAAATCTATGACACTATCTTGTCCCACACAATCAGTTTTTATATTCTGATATTTTAAAAACTTTTCCGTACGGTTTTTTTGGATGGATTCATTTTCTTTTTACATACTTTCTTCTGACACTAACGAAAAGAAGAACATATCATCCTCGGATAGCACCTGATTAGTTTCATAATGGTAAATCTATTTTGATCTTACTCGGTACCTACAAGCTTGCAAGGACCATTTTTACGTGCGAAGTACCTCTCTATTAACATGTCTGAATCAATGTCATTTCATATTTTTACACTCATTTTTTCTTTTAAACCCAAACTCTATCTTTAATATTAAAAATTTTGCAAATATTACATCACATATTTTTCGTAACGCTCTCAATTCGACTAAGTGTATTCTGTTTTTGTGCTTCTGCAAATTCTACTTGGTATCACAAAACATAAAAACGAAATTTTCTATGAATAATTCAATCAATTCGAAATGCAAGTATTATTTTACCTGATCTCTAGCTTTAGCGGAATCAGAGTGGCCACTGTCCGCCAAGTTGTCAGCGGCCCGTCCTGAAGCAACGATCAAGTCATCTGCATTTTCAAGCCGTTTGTAGAATCTGCCTAGCTCATCTAGTTGTGCCTTTACAGTCTTGATTTCGCGGCCTGGCGGTTTGATGTTATCCAACTCCTTCTCCAGTTCTGATATGTCGTGAGCCACGCCTTTGACCTTGTCCTGTTATATAAAAAAAGAAAATTAATATTATTAAAATTTAGTCATAATACTGAAGTAATCATGTTATAATTGTCGGATCGGGACTATTATAAAATTACGTACGGTGATCTAAGTTTCAATGTTTCAAATAAGACGAGGTTTTTATTTAATTTTATAATCTTTCTCTCTCTTTTATTTAATAATAATAAGTAAAATTATAGAAGGTGGTCCTTAGTCTATTTTTAGCATTAATAAATTTAAATGATTTAGAATGAAATATTTCAAAGGAAGTTTTTATTTTTATAGTCTAATTAGAGCAGCTAAAATTTTTTGATATTAATAATATACTGAAAAATGTTACACATAAAAAATAAAAAATAAACTGTGGAAACATTAAATTGCGTCAGATTAAGGTATCGTGGGTAATTTGTCACCTAAAATTAAAAAAAAACTGACGATTGAAGTGTAGCGTAAGGGAATGTGAGGGTCACAAAGTTACAAATAAAACGCTGTTTTGACATTCTCGAGCGCGTCAGAATTTTGCTTTTATTATAGAGGAAATGATATAAAGACGAAAAATATATAATCTGACAATTTCTACAAGCCGAAGTAATATTGGATTTTTTTTTCTACTCTAGCTATCCGCCTTTATATAAAGGTCTTATATTTGGTGGAGAGTCTCAGCAGTTTGCGAAGTACCCCCCATATGTTAATCTGACGCGCTCGAGTTAATGCAAAAATCCCCTCTTGGTTTTCCTTATTAAAAGGTGTGTGACCTGGAAGTGCGCATAGGCGGCGGCGGCGCCCGCGACTTCCTCCCTGGCGCGTTCAGTCTGTCGCTCGAGGTCGCGCAGGCGGTCCGCGAGCGCGCCGGCGGTCTCGTCCAGCACGGGGCGCGCGCGCTCGGCGGCGGCGGGCCCCGCGTACTCAGCGGCCAGCGTGAGGATGTCGTCGGCGGCCAGGTGCACGGTGTGCAGCGGCGCGCGCAGCGCTGCCAGCTGGTCCTGCAGCCGCGGCAGCGCGTCCGCGGCGGCGGCGGGGGGGCCGGCCAGTGCGCTGCGCAGTCTCTCCTCGCAGCGCTCCAGCGGCGTGTCCACGGCGCGCACCTTCTCCGCGAACTCGCCCAGACGACGCGACAGCGCCTCCAGGAACTCCGAGTTGCGGAGCACCTCTGCGTGAAGAACACATTATTTATTTTATTTTATTTGGAAAACCATCGACTATAGTTAAAATAACAAATATCGACACGCCTCGCGAATATTCCGCTAAGTGAGTTTTTTGTATTTTCGAGGTCATATCGATATACGAAAATACTATTTAACTTTATGCAAACTAATAATACGGTTTTAATCTAATTCATACTCTCATCGACGAAAAACATACAAAATGTAGAATAGTGTGTATTTTGCCTCGGTACATCACGAGCAATTTAAATGGCTTACTTTGAATTTTCATCAATTTGTGTAAACTATCCGCCTACATTTATGGTAAAGAAAAATTACTTTTACATGTTCTCCTGTGGCTACTATGATGCCATAGAAACAAAGAAAGCGATGCAACAAATACAACCGACTCGCCAAGTATAAAAACGGATTCCAGCAACACAACAGCCTTTCCTTATCCGACACAATTTTTATCATATCGGCGACACAAATAAGAACCCGTAATAAACATATTTTCAAATATTTAACAATTCTCAAAAGTATCTACCTTTTTACATAAATACCACGATTCTTCTGATGAAAAATAATAGTCTAAATGTATGATCAAACAACTGGTAAGAACAAAGTTCCTTTCACCTTATTTTATTATGTATCATTAAATACACGAAAAAAAGAAACATTAATAAAATTACATTATGACGCGCATGAGTTAATAAACACATAGTTTACCCTCTATCTCTGTTTTATCTCCAAATATAAACCCGAATCACATTAATACTTAACCCTGTAATGCAATATTATAAATTTGACAGTCAAACACTTTTTCCCGTCTAACCCCGCCCCCCTCCCCCATCCATCTACCAAAATGAAAATTCAATTTGTAATAAAAAAAGAAAACAAAGAATTCGACGAATTCAAATAATTACATTAAACGTCTATTCATAAAAATACTGCTATTACAAACAGATATCTGTTTCGAAACTTAGATTGTTATTTTCTCCCTTTAAAATTTATAAAAGAAATGGAAATATTATTAATACCATTATTAATTTTATCCCATCTCTCCCTCATGCTATCCAGCTGCTTTCTGACTATCTCCTGGTCGACATCGCAGGCAGAAATGAATGTTTCGCCTAGTGTTTTGTTGTTTTCATATTCACCAGATCTGTTGATAAAAAACAATTATGTATTTGAAAAAATTGTACGGAAGTTCAAATTTTGCAATCAATGACTTTTCTTACTGCAATACAGCTACTGACCTACACGAGACTAATTATGTTTGATTTCATGTACCAAATTAATACCGTCAGTGATTTGAGGCGCGGGGAATAGGCGCACAGTGATCAGTTTGATAATTTAAAATCGGTATTTTGTCGCGCATGTTTTCAGATCACTGGATTGGACGGTACATACTAATTCTTTAGAATATTATAAGATCTGTTATTAGGTCTCTGTTCTGTTTACTCAATGAGTACAGCATAATAAACAAACTGTTCTAATGATATGAATTAGTGATCGTCACGTGACTTATAGTATGAATATCAATACTGCTTACTACTACAGGGTGTCTCACGGCAGAGTTAGGACTTTAAATTTGAATATTTAAAAAACCGTTGCAAGTAAGCGCGGGGTGAGGAGTGCAGTAGCTTCGTCGTTCGTACGGATTCGTGAGTCACGATATTGCAGTGGTCGGTGGAGAATCGTACGTAGTGGCTCGGAGACATTTTTGTTCTTACTACAATCAGACGTTTACGCGATGGACCAAGCGAAAATTTGATTCGTAAATGGATTATCAAGTTTTGAGCTACCGGGTCTGCTATAAATCAACCACGTCCGGGCCCAAGCAGAACTTCAAGGACGGAAGAAACAATAAACAAAGTGGAACCTAGCGTCCACGTGAATCCACGCTTGTCAATACGCAAAAGAGCGGCGGCTTTAAACGTCACCAAATCAGCCGTAGAGCGGATTTTAAAACGTGATTTGAAATTCCATCCCTATAAAATACAGATAGTGCAAGAAATGAAACCGACTACAATTTACGTAAAAGTTTTTGCCAGACAATAATTGAGAGATTTCGCACTTTCAATACTGTGTTTTGGAGTGGTGAAGCACATTTCCATTTAAATGAAAATGTTAACAAACAAAATTGTCGCTTTTGGTCAGTTGTCAATCCCAGACAAAAACATCAAAGACCGCTGCATAGCCCAAAAGTGACAGTGTGGTGTGCTCCTCTGGTTCATGGAATAATAACTGTTTCTGGCGAGGCGTATCGGCAAATGATATCCAATTATTTTTACCCCAACCTCAAGAGCATCCAGCCTACAGCTCAAGAACATGATTTCAGCAGGATGGAGCCACTTGCCACACTGCAAGAGCCACTATGGGCCAACTTCGTGAATTGTTTCCTCAAAAATTGATATCCCGCTTTGGTGATATCGCGTGGCCTCCGCGATCACCAGATTTATAGTGCGCACGGAACTAGTTGGCCGCGCCTTACGTATTACGTATTACGTATGGCGCGGCCAACTAGTTCCGCGCGCACTATACCCCATGGGTTATTTCCTATAGGGGTACCTTAAGAGCAAAGTTTACGTCAATAATCCGAGGAATATCGCTGAGCTAAAACAAAATATCCAATAGGAAATACGCAATATCGAGCCAGCTATGCTTAGGCACATTATGCAAAATACGATGAATCGGTTCCGTGAGTGCGTGCTACGAAATGAAAAACATCTGGATGATGTATATCATGTGTAATCTTTAAAAAATAAAATCCGCATTATAGTCCAATAAATTTCAATAAAAATGTTTTCACAAAAATATGTCAACTAACTTTTATTTCATTTCAAAATCCTAACTCTTCCGTGAGACACCCTGTATAAACAAACTAATATAAACACACATCAAAACATTGTTTTTTGTTATTGCCTATATGGCTTTAAATTTTCCATACGCTCATAGCCATATAAGATATTTTTTCCTTTCATGTATTTCACTACATAACAAATCGCATAATAGAAGTGTAACAATTACAAATAGGCGTCGTAGAGGCGGATATCTATACGTATCGTTCTGCACGGTGTTTTAAAGTCCACGTTTTACATTTTAAAACCTCGTATAAAGCTTTGAACATGCCTACGAATAGAAAAAAAACACGCTGCATAGGTCTTCATAACAAGGTAAAAGATGTTACTAGCTTACCGTTTCCAAACATCGTTCCTAATTTGTTGCAAGTCTCGCAATTGTCTTTCGGCGTCTTTGCGATTGAACGGCGCGGGCGGTAACTGCGCCAATCGCTCTTCAGCTTCCGTCAACCATGGCAGGAAGGATTCCTGTGCCTTGGTGTATTTTCGGCAATGTTCCTGCAAATAATATCAAAGTTAAAACTAGATACAAAATTGATTTAATCATAAGTAGAATATCAAAACACATAAATATATTACAATTAACAATATTATTGCCCAGCAATTCACAGTTTATATTACTCCCATAAATAAATAATACATGAGGTCGCCATTTTAGTGACGTCAGCTGTGGAAAAAATGCTCTGAAGAGACAGCACTGTTAGCACAAAGTTTTTATACTATAAGATAGCAAGGAAGTCGCAAGCATGATTCTCCGGGTGGAAAAAGGCAAGCATCGCCTATGAACACCAAATATCTATGATTATTAATTGATGAATTATCATTTGTGTGGCTGATTCTCACATGCATAACTTTACCGCGCACCTTATTCTTCCAACCGGAGCACGACAGTGGTAAGCACTGGCGATATTGCGGCAGGAATGGATAAGGCTATGGTACCAAATATGGGCGAGACATTGTAGAATTGTACTACTTAATTTAGGAACTCGCTAGGCATTAAAAGCGTTACCAAAACAAGGTTCCAGCGCATGACAATTTTATGAAAGTAATACAAATGTATCTTTTTTAATCAATATTTTAAACAACCCGAAACAACATGGGGTTGCGTAATGTTCACTCGATAATAAAATAATAAACAATTTATCTAATATTTGCGTGGATTAATCTTAGATTTCTTTGTCACTTACCATAGCAGCCTGTAGTCTGGTGTATCTGTCTACAGTCTCTCTCTTTAATTTCTCCCAAAGTGTTTGAATTCGGTCTAAATCTTTTCGTAATCCTTGATGCGCAGGCTTCTTTTCCATTTCACGACCTGTACAATATTAACAAATTATTTTAAAAAATGCGACTGTTAATCAATGAAACTACATCATTTATACATTTTTAATAAAAAAGAATATTTAGATCTAAAAGGTCTCTATTATCGTGTAAGCAAGTTTGTTTTAAATAATGCAAAGTAAGGACACAAATATCAATCCATATTTTATTAAAAACAAAGTCTTGTTCATATCAAATTCAATAAAGATTGTCTTGGTCTTGGAAATGGCGTCATTCGTCTTGTGTTTAAAAAGTATGTAATCTGACCATACCTTTATCTAAGAGCATGATAATCTCGTGCTCCCTTTGCGTCAGGTCCCTGTACAAAGGTTCGTGTTTCTCGAGTTGTTGCTGAAGCCTAGTCCGGTCCGCAGACACTTGTAGCCGCGATGGAAGCGCAGCTTGCTCGGCTTGTAGCCAACCTAATGTTCTTGATATATTCTCTTCTAGGTTGCGGCCTTCCCTGATAAATTAGTAAAATATAACGTTAGTTATTGCAAAATTTGGGTAAATGGTAGATGAAAACATTTTGTATTCATTGTTCTAATAATATTGCTTTAAAATTAGGAGATTATTATGTATTTTAAAATATCATTTATACAGGTGATTTTATCGATTTGTATTCAAATGTATAAAGTAACTAGCTATTGCCCGCCACTTCGTCCGCGCGGACTTCGTTTACTCCGCACAGCTCCTCCCCCGTAGGTGATAGCGTGATAATATGTAGCCTATATGTTGACCCGACCTGTTAGTAATATTCATGCAAAATTTGAAGTAAATCCATGCAGCACTTTTTGAGTTTACCCCGGACATACATACAGAAAAACAGACAAAAATTCTAAAAATTATTTTTTGGCTTCGATATCGATTGTAGATCTCTCCCCAAGTATTTTAAAAAAAAAATATTTAATGTATTTTTTTAAAAAAATATTCAATGTACAGTTTTGACTTTCCTACAATTGTATTATATGTATAGATATTTAAGTATTTCAAAATTTTTTGGAGGATAATATTTAAAAATTTTACAAGGATTCAAAAAAAAATGTTTCAATAGTACACATTTTGAAAGTAATGTTCAATAAATAAATGACACCGTCAAATTTTTGTTTTCCAAATGGTAAGATCGGTAAGATAACAAATAAGTAGATGATTTCCATGATGAAAGGACGATTATCGTCTATATAGATAAACAACATGTTAATGGTGTCTTGACATCCATTCTGCCGGATAGAATTTCACATGTGTAAGTTTACTGTAGCTTAATGTTTAATTTAATATGTAAGTATTAATATGTAGCTGTAGTTTAATTTTTTTTTAATTATGTTTTTTCGATAAGAGTAGGTACACCGGTGGTATCAAACTCTGAGAGATGTTCCAAAATCTTTTTACTTAGCAGTACCTAGGTGACAGAAATTTGGAATGATTTTCACAGTTCCGTAATTAGAAGGTCTTTTCATAATAGAAGTTTAAAACTATACTAGGTAATAAAATAAGATGTAATAGTTTGTTTAACCCCTACTGATACAATCCTAGTACTAATACAATCAAACATACTTTTAAGTAAGTACTAATACAATCAGAGTAAACGATCTTATAGTTTGGGAATGATGGGTACCGAATGGCAGCTCAAATGATAGGTGTATGTATGCAGGTGAGTGCGTGTGAGTGTGTATGTGTGTGTGTGTGTGTGTGCGTGTGTACTGACTTGAGCGCGGCGTCGGCCTCGGCCTTGGCGTGGTCGATGTCCCTGGTGAGGGTGTCGAGCCGCTTGCCGGCGGCGGCGAGGCGCGCGGCGACGTCCTGCCGCTGCGCGGGCTCGGCCAGCGCCGCGCTCAGCGCCTCGCCCGCCGCCCGCAGCGACACCAGCAGCGGCCGCTGACCCTCCGTCTGACGCTCCAGGTTCTGCACACAAACAAAACACATTCAACATCATTTTACTGTCAAAAATTTAACACTACGATCGATCTTCATGCCGACGACTAGTAGAAACTAGCGGCGGGTAATATTTATTTTTGGGGTGAATTTATTCACTTGTCCCGCCTCCAGGCATGGATGTGATTTACCTTATTTATTCCTTTATTCCTTTAGCTCACTTTGTCCTTTTTCTATTGCGGCATATTATATTCTATGATCGTATCGTTAAATTAAAGATTACCTATATAATTTTCTCGCTACCAACAATTAGGTACTATGTAAATAGTTTTGAGGTTGATTATCACTTGTCGCGTCTCACCGGAAGAGTGTAGATCCACAGTTCACAATATCACCCACTCTCTCATTCTAATCACAGTACGCTCAGTCGCTCACCATTCTAGCCGAAATAAATAATCCCGCGGAGACGATAAAGATTTGAAGAAATAAATAAACTTATCATATCCAGCCTCGGAATCATTACCTTTGATTCAGTACCTCCGGAATTACACCCCTTTAGTAGGATTTGATTACAAGGCTTATTAACTGCTTAATACTGCTACAAACTTAAATCAGCGCAAATACACAAGAAGCATTTTAAAAAAATTCAGCCCTACTTCAACCTCAAAAACACCAGTTTTCTTAAAAAGGTAAATTATGAGGTTTTGAATTAATAAACCAGTTTATAATTTTTTTAAACATATTTTTGCCGCCCCCTGTTTTTATCTGCACTGTGCGAGACGTTCAACTTTACGATTTTAACTTAAACCGATTTATTAAAATTTATGAAACGCTTTCATCTCAGATAAGCTTTAAGCAAAACCTTTTATTTTACCGCTAAATGTCAACATCAATCAATAATTTTAAACCAGTTATGAGCCCTGACTGATTATCTTTTACGAGCAGTATTCTACAACCTGCTACATTATAACAGTTTTAAACGAATCCCACAGTAACAACTTATTTTATCGAGATAATAAATATCTGATATGCTATTTTACCTCTGTATCAAATACAAAAATACCTAAACATCCAAACTTACAAACTTTCACATTAATATATAATATGTATAGAATTTGAAATATCGAATAATCAGCAGTCAGCACAAATTGACACCTATTATCTTAAATAAAATAGCATATGCCTAATGGTAATTTAACTTTTTTTACTTTGAATGAATTAAACAGTTCAAATCAGTCTAATAGTTTGAATTTATTAATTACAAGCCTTTTCTCCCTTTAATAGTCGTACAGAATTACTTACAATAGTAAATTATTAGTTTTGAAAAAACCAACAGGCCAATATAATTGAAAATTTCTCACCTCAATTTCCCGCAGGCGGTCGGTGGGGTCTTGTAGACGCTCAGCATCCCTGAGGCGGTCTGCGATGGCAGCCAACGCAGCTTGGAACCGAGCCAGACCCGCATCCAGCTCACGAGACGAATCCGCCGCCGCACCCAGGCTAGACCCACGCTGTTCCAGTCTAAGTCGAAATATATAGTATTGTTACTACATGCTCAGTGATATACAGACTGACTGGTTTGTTACCTTCGATACTTCTGGAGAGTACTCACTACTCGATTTTCATAAAATGAAATAATAAAATTAGGGGCTTAATTTTTGACTAATATTTCTCTAAAAATAAGTGAAATTTGGATATTATACTCTCTAAGCGCGCCACGCTAGTCGACATCAAGGACACGCCACCGACACCCCCCGCCCTCAACCTCACTACCTGCGCGACACGTGCGTCCGCGCGGTGTCCAAGTATGGCGGAGGTATATATAGGATTCTCGGTGTACTGTTTACTAAATTTACTAAGAAGTATTTTAATGTTTATTTTTAATGTTATTTTTTCTCATCATATATACATGATCGCCAACTCATCACGTCCTAAAATATTGAAGGTAACTCACCAGTCAGTCTGTATAGTTTAAAAGTCAGCAAGTCTGACTGAAGAAGCCTGAAAAATTTAAAAGAACTGATATTTTTTGAAAATGAACTGATGAATTACGTGAACATATATATTCACAAGCGATGTGTATTAACGCCTGGTTTTCTTGCAGAGAAGGCAGAGAAAACCGAACAACTATAAACTTTCCAATTCACAGTTCAGCTATTAAACCGTGAAAACGTTATATAGGACATAACCCGAACACAATCGCAGCGCCACCTACCGGTTTCAATTGCGACTCTAAACCATTTTCAAATCATATTTAATTAAGCACACACAAAAAGTCATCAAAATCGTTCCTGGCGTTTATGAGGAGTTTAGTCACATACACACATACACGGGAGAATTATAGAGGCTGTTCAGAAACAATAATATATTGGATTTATGTAATAAAAAATAATATTAAAAATTCAAAATGTCATTTTTATCCGATACAAAAAACTTAACGCATGGGTATAATTTAAATTACATAATTTTCAGCTGATTCTGTAATATCGTTCGTCACTAATGTCGAGCGCGACTCGTGTAGTGTCCCCCGCACCCCACATACACTGCCCGATGGTCGATTCACAAGACTCGGTGCATCCAATTCATGAATTTAGTAGGAAATTTTTCAACGAATATTTTTATACTATCTTGCAATCAATTTACAATAATAATTAAAACGCACTTTCAATTTATTATGTAGTTCTTCATTTTAAAATTTTGCCAGACATTTAAAAGTAACTTTGTTTGTTTGTGTATACTGACTTGTCGAGAAGGTCATTCCAGCGGTTCCTGATGGCTTGCAGCTGCTGTTTGAGGCGCGAAGCCCCCGCGGTGTCCAGGCGCGGCAGCACGGCGCCGCCCACCTGCTCCAGGTGCTCCAGCTGCGGCTGCTGGCTGCGGAACTCCTCGCGAAGCACTTGCACCTGCATCACACCAATACATATATCGTCTTTTAAAATAAATAAAACAATCGACACTAGTTCCATTTGCATTGTGTTTTAATACTTATGTCGCAAGCAAATTCTATAATTTTTCCATATACAAAAATGGCGTCATCAAATTACATAGATAAATACATTTTAGAAAATGGCTTACACCGAATGTAAAACGTCGTCATTAACAAAGTGCCTCCGCAGATTGTTTAAATTACTTGTTACGTAAATGGGTAGTTTATTAAAAACTAGATACCTGTTCGGCTTCATACATAAAAAAGAAGTAGGTTCGTTAAGTTGCCACACCCGGAAAAAGAAGCCCCACCACTGTCGCTGATATCGGAATTTATAGTTGACATTAAAGCAATTTATGTCATCAACAATCTGCCTTCGGCAATTTGTATTGAACGTTTACGTTTATAACGTCGCCATTTGAATGACGAGGAAACAAAATTATTGCGACATAATTATTACGAGACATGAAAGATAAATAACGTTTTACATGTAAAACAATCATCAATCACTATGGATTCCATAGTGATTGATGATTGTTGAGCAACTTTTTCTTATGCTCCGATTACAGCGAATGTAAGTGTTCAAATGCAGGTGCTTAGTATTAAAAAACCAAAAATCAGCGTCAAAAAGTGAGTAGAAGCTGATTACTAATCACTCGCACCAATTAACGGCTGTCTGACGTGTTTTTTGGTTAACACTAAGCATCTGCATTAAACACTCGCACACGCTCTAATCAAAAAGTAATCGGGGCCTGTCTTAAATTTCCAACACAAATTTAACCAGAGATACTGTCTCGCTTAGCTGTTAAAAGCATCTTTGTGATAAGATGAAAGTCACATACACGTATGTGTATGTGACTTTCATCTTATCACAAAGATATATGTATATATATATATATATATATATATATATATACATATATATATATATATATATATATATACATATCTTCGCCAGATCCCTTACGGGGTAGGTAGATAGAACCGAGTGCCGTACATCACGATCCTTGCAGGCTTGTCTCGCTTCCTCCACATTCATCACTCTCTTCATACACACACGCCGGTCGCGAAGACTCTTGACACCACCTTCTGATAATACTCGATCAATCTGATCATGGTATGTCAGTCTTAGTCTACCCCGGTACTGACATCCTTCCACATTCGCATTGTATATCTGTTTTGTTAATTTTTCTTCTACCATTCTTTCTACATGTCCGAACCAACGGAGCATGCCCTTTCTCATCTTTACACGGACACTTTCTTTCAAGCCTATAGATGAAAGTCATTGGCGCAAATAATTCTAAATATGCTCTAAATTCAACGTATACTAATGTAAATTTATTTTAATATTTAGTTTTGTCTTATTATTAATAATTAATAAAATAATTATTTGGATCACTGACCTGTTGCACTTGTGTTTGCACCATTCTGGAATCTGATGAAATTGGGCCTAAAGCCGCCATCATTCGTTCCTTAGCTCCCAACCATTGGGAGAGGTTAGCATGCGTGTCGTGGAAGTCCTTCATCTCCTCCATTAGACGTATACTAAAAAGAAAAAGCATTTTTTTGTAAATATTTATACATTTTAATATTTTTGGTGCTATTATTAACCCAATCCAACACGCATATGATTTTTTTATATCATAAGATAGCAAATAAGCAGATGAGTCTCCTGATGAAAAGAGTCAACCATCGCCTATAGACACCAAAGATGTTAATGGTGCGTTGCTATCTTGTGGCGAGATCTTATGCCACGTGCATAAGTTTACCGGCTACCTTACCCTCCAAACCGGAACACGATATTGACAAGTATTAACGCTATTGCGGCAGGAATAAGTAAGGCGGTGGTACCAGACCCGGGCGAGATAATGCAGAACACTACCACCTAGTAGCCACGGTGGTAGTGACTCGTATAGCCAATCGGTCGCCTTTTACGACCTGCCTGGCAGAACAGCAGTTGGCCTATTCTTTAAAAAAGCCCGGGACCAATTAGCGCTCAATCTAACGTACGTCGAATACGACATTGCAATACAAGATAGTAAACGAAACAAAATGAGTCATCGTATGAACGAATGAGAATTTTTTTTAGTTGAAACTAGTTGAATGAGAATCATATTTGATGATTGTGTTATATAGAGTGTGGACAATTTTATAAACACAATTAATTAATTATTATTTCTGTGACGTTTCTGCTCTCTAATCTAAAAACTCACGCAACAGCAGTGATGGATCCGGAATTTTTGTTTGGGGCTTAATTAAGCGTGTTTTTGTTTAGGGGAGGAGGGTTTGATTCCGCTAAGGGTAGGCTTTATCAAGCTTATTTTCATTTTGAGGTGGGGGGAGGGGGGGGGGGGCGAAGCCCTAAAATAAATTAGGGGCCCGAGCCATACATACATTCCCGGGCTAGCCCATGCAGAACTTTACCACCTAGTAGTCACGATGACAGTTACTTGCATAGCCAATCAGTTGCCTCTTACGACCTACCTGGCAGAATTACTGTTAGCCTATTCTTCAATGCAGCCCGGACATACACAGGGGATTTTCTTCGTCTATTGTTCGATTTCATTAAAAGTTTCTTTATTAAAAGTGATAATATCACTGAATTATTCCGTATACGATTCCGCATAGAAACGTCCATTTTGGATTCTTTAATTAGTATGTGTATTTCACATGTGCTAAAAAGAAGTATGCTTTTGAGGTCAGTGCTTTCATGAGCAAATGTACACACTCGGAGATCATGATATAATAAGCGTACCATCTAGAAACAAACAAGCGTGCTCTTTTAGTAGCATGTGTATTCTAGGCTTAATACCCCAAAAGTGGTGAATTTAGCCCAGTCTAAGTTTAGGCGTTTATTAATGTTTTAGTGTTTATTTATGTATAAGTATGATTGACTTATAACCATATCCTAAGTACGTCGCCTAGTTTGGGGTTAGATCAATTCGGTAGTATACCGGCCAATTTACCCTCCAAACCGGAAAACGATAATGTCAAGCATTGACGCTATTGCGGCAGGAATAGGCAAGGAGGTGCTACCAAATACCGTTCGCCCCTAACGAATTGCCTGACAAAATAGCAGATGGGCAGATCACGTTGAGGTCACTACTGTGGCGCCGCAGATCCGTACCGCTGAAGGGTCAGTGATGAATTCAACGGGCCAACCTTTTATCAGGTGACGTCATAGCTGTGGAGGTTGATGACGTCATACAAGAGCAAGGAAGGGGAAAAGGAAGATATTCTCAGCCAGGCAAGGTGTATTACCCGGGGACTAAAGTCCATTTGAGAAGCGATCAAGATAAATAATTGTGATATAACGATTCAGGATTTTATTTTTGAATTTCATTATTTTTTATCTTTTAATATTTTTTTCTTGTAGCGTTTGTAGATTGTATGAACCACAGTCTATTTTCCACAAGTGGCCCGGAACAACACAAATTATTATAATAAACATAATAATCTATTGCTATTATTATAAAACTTACGTATCCTTGAGAGTATCGTAAAGTGATTTCCATCGGGCCGCCACCTCTTCGGTTTCGTCGTGTAGGCGATCAGCACCTTCGACGGTTTGCTTACGACGCAATAGCTCTCGGACCTGGACATAAAACAAGTCATATATTGATAAATTTTTTTTTCATCACAGAAATAAAAATATATAAAAGATAGTTACGAGGACTGTCGACTTAAGTGAAAACTTAAAACTTTGAAATTAGTGGTCTTTTTAGAATTTTAGAGTAGATAGAAGTACAGGAAATGAAATGTTCCCGTACTTCTTACCATACTGGAATGGAAGAGTGTGGTACTTCATACCATACTCTTCCATTACCCGTCCTACTATTTATTCACAGTAATTTTTGAAAGTTACCTGTGTCTTAGTTGAGTCCAATATACTTTGCTTCTCGTACATCTCTTCGAGCACACTCCGAGCTTGCTTGATAATCTTGTCAGCTTCATCCTTCGTATTAGGCACCGATTCCTTTGGTAATTGTCTTTGGACCTTCATGAAAAACAAGTAGGAAATAATCACATATACATTTTGAATGTAAATTATATTCTTAAACCGGTAAAAAATATATATTCTTAAAGATATAGCGTATATCAGTTTCGATTTTACATCGTTTGTGAAGTTTGTGTCTTTTTCGTGCTTCGTACGTTACTATTGTCGCATTTTACAACTTATTCTATTCACACTTTACCAATTGAGTTTTTGACTCCATAACGTGTCTGTGGTACTGGTTATATTGATTTGATATCGATATGACATTATGTCTAATATTCTATTGACATGTTCGATATCGACATCGATATGATGTCTGAAATCATGACTAATATTAACGCTTGCCCGCTTACCCTGGAACCGGCATGATGGTGGTTTAGCATTAAGATGTTACTATATGCACTGAAGGATATTTATTATACTAGCTGACCCGTCAAACGATGTTTTGCCATATAAATTATTGAATTAAAAAATAGGAACTGATCGTAGAGGGTTGAAATTTTATTGTTGTATGTAATTTTAATGCTGTATTGTAAAAAAAAATAAAAACAAAAAAAATATCTAAAAAATAAAAAAATTAGGGGTGGACTACTCTTAACATTTAGGGGGATGAAAAATAGATGTTGATCGATTCTCAGACCTATCCGATATGTACACAAAATTTCATGAGAATCGGTCAAGCTGTTTCGGAGGAGTTTAACCAAAACCCTGCAACACGAGAATTTTATATATTAGATATAAATGGGAAGGTGACAAGATTGGGAAATATTTATAAAATACAAAACATACCTTGTCCAAGAAACTGTTCAGTGTTCGAAGGCTGTCAAGATGTCTCTTCACTTCTTCTCTGACGGAGTCTATTTCCGTTTGTCTGTCCGAAAGCTTGGTGCCCAGCAGTTCGTATCTGTTGTTGATCTCTGACAAGTGTTGTTGCACCGGTGATAGATCTGAATGCAAAATCATTAAATAAATATATAGTTTTATTTATGGGGTAGCTGAGTGTTTGTTCACAAACTTTGACTATAGGAGGGACCTTTGACTAAAACACAAATTTAGTGACTATAGGAGTCACAAAATTAGTTAACGGTATCTTGTCATCTGCGTGGTACGACTTATTAACAATATTCATTTGTATATCACAGAATAGGAAACAATCAAATTGTACTCTTGATACAAAATGATGACTATCGTCTATAGCAGCGCTGTCCAAGCCAAACACCATCCTGGGCTAATAGGAATTACCAAAGAGATTGGGGGGCCGCAATGGCAACTCACTTTTCAAAGAGGAAAACACAGATACAAATGCAGTAAAGGAAAATTATTAAATGAAGAATGTTACTGTAAAAGGCGAGCTTATCTTGTAGTGAGATTTCTTACATCTTACGTGCACGAAGAATACAGTAAATTTTTAAGTTCTTTCGGTGGATTAAAAACACTTCGCGGGCCGCACAATAACGAGTCGCGGCCCGTGTGTTGGACGGCTTAGGTCTATAGATATCAAATATGTTAATAGTGCATTTTCCATGTGGCAGGATACATTAGTTTACCACTTGCGTTACCCTTCAAAATGGAACACTCCGGCGGCGCCCGCGTGTAGACAGTGTGTGCTGGTGTGTGGGGTGGTGTGGCGCTACCTTCGAGGTGGAAGCCGTCCTGGCTGGAGCGGCGGCTGGAGAAGCCCGAGGAGGCGGAGGCGGGGCTCGCCAGCGCGCGCCGGCGCCCGCGTGTAGACAGTGTGTGCTGGTGTGTGGGGTGGTGTGGCGCTACCTTCGAGGTGGAAGCCGTCCTGGCTGGAGCGGCGGCTGGAGAAGCCCGAGGAGGCGGAGGCGGGGCTCGCCAGCGCGCGCCGGCGCCCGCGTGTAGACAGTGTGTGCTGGTGTGTGGGGTGGTGTGGCGCTACCTTCGAGGTGGAAGCCGTCCTGGCTGGAGCGGCGGCTGGAGAAGCCCGAGGAGGCGGAGGCGGGGCTCGCCAGCGCGCGCCGGCGCCCGCGTGTAGACAGTGTGTGCTGGTGTGTGGGGTGGTGTGGCGCTACCTTCGAGGTGGAAGCCGTCCTGGCTGGAGCGGCGGCTGGAGAAGCCCGAGGAGGCGGAGGCGGGGCTCGCCAGCGCGCGCACCGCGCCCGGAGATGGCGACCGCATGTCCCCGCGACCTACGCAAAACCTTTTTTTAAAATAGCAATGTCTTAAATATTTAAATCTTGTATTTATTCAAGTACGTGCGTCTCAACCTATGCGCATTTATGCACGCGCGTCTTTGTGTTCGAGAAAGCGAGCACGTATATATTTGCGTTCGCGCATTGCGGAAGAATATATAAATCAGTATACGTGTACGTGCGAGGGTGAGCGTGCGCGCACGCATAAGTGCGTGCATGAGACGCATGTAAATGTGGCTGTGCGTGTGTACATGTGTGTATGTTATTAAAGTCGATCGATTAAACTTAGCCTACATTAACCCCAAGAAGACATAATTTTACCACTTTACCACTAAAATCCCCTTTGGCATGACACCTTACTTGAGAAAACTTTCCCTGACAGCCGTTGCTAGTATTGAAATTCTTAGAGTCGACATAATATAACGTAAACGTTACCAGTATCATATAATCTTGTAAATATATAAAAAAAATTATGTTCAGTTCTCGGCCATTTGCAAGAAAAGGATTTACATACTCAGCAGAGCGAGCAGTACTTTCTCCCAATCTAACATTTGTAACTTATAAGGCGCAAAGTTGGCCTCACGTGGAATTTTGTTCTCATCACTAAGCTGGAGCTCCTCAGTACCAGCATGTATCTCTTCATCAAATTTAGTATTGAGCAAAAATGAAGGCCCGCTAAGAATTGCATTAGAAGTGCTCCGAAGTTTTTTTTGGTTTAACTCTCGCTGTTGAATTTTATTATAGGACATCCGTAAAAGATTCATAGGACTTTCTACGCCATCGCAAAGTTTGGAAATCACAGCCATCCGACAGAGTAATAAATTGCGCACGAAATTAAAGACTTAGGGACCTTCAATAAAATACCTTACTCAATCTTAATAATCCCTATAAACATTCGATAAAGCTCAAGGGCGGTAATAATCACTTACTATCAATGCTCGTTCGCTGCCTCTTCTATAGATAAACATGTTATGTCTTCATGCTGCAACAGCAGGGTGATATTCGTTATAAAGTAAATTACGGCTACAACCATAACATAGAAAATGCTAGTAGCAATAATGCTGAGGCCGCACTTGCACCTATCGTCCCGAAGTTATATGCTGGGGCCTCAGCATAATAACATGTTATGTAATATGGCATATTCTTGCAAGTAAACATTCATTCACTCATTATTACTAACATTCTGACAGAAAAATTGATGGACTATTTTTAAGTTTCACATTTAGGAATGCTGTAGCCAACAACACTTACTTGGTGTTTGACGTTTGGTAGGACTGTACATTTGTCTCTTTCTATGCGGACTGTCAGCGCGTTCTCCACGAGTTAAAGCTTCATATAGGGAACCTGCCTCGTTGACCTAGGAGAAAAATAATTTATATTATAAATTAATGACCCTCTGATTTTGACATCGTCAGTAAAACAAAAAATATATAAATTTTACAGAAAATTTAAAAGAAAAAAACTAAGAATCGTTTCGCTACTTCTATAAAACGTACATTGTTATTTTACACTGTTTTTTTTTCCAATTAATCTATATTTAAAAGGAAACTTTAGTTTATTATTTACGCTTACCCTTTCCATGGTAACCAAGTAATCTCTATATTCCTTCGACAGAGGTTTCAACTCATCTTGTTGTTTCTTGATCACGTCGAGGTCTACCGCCACTGGACGAAGGTGGTTCACTCGACTTTCCATCATTTGCAGCCATTCCAAAACCTGAAAATTAATCGGTGATTATTTCTCCTAAAAATTACAGATGTTATTGGCCACATATATAATTGTAGGAAATTGTCAAATTTGTTTGGAAGATTAATACTTTAACATCGCTATCTGATTGAAATGACTGTTCGTATGGTCAATAAATTTATATGTATTTCATTATATTCCTTGCCACGCGGATATCAACATTAATCTTTATCGCCTTTTAGGTATATAAGCGAGTTCTCTCATAACATTAGGAGATCAGTATGATGATAATGATATCCTACGCTACAACATGTAATCAAATAGGATACAGTTTAAAAAAGACCTGCCGGAAAAAATATATAAAGAAATATTAAAAATAGTTCAACACTAACCTGTGCTCTGAGTGTCTCGTACTGGTTCAGTTGGTCGGCGCGTTGTTTGGATAATTTTTCTTTCTCGTCCAAGTTGGTGATGAAGTCCCGCCATTGATTTTCCAAAGCCTAAAAACAAATGTTATAATTATTCGTAGCTTTTAATATGGTATTTGGTTGATCTCTGAATATTCATACTTGACTGTTTCGTTTTGAAAACATTTGATTACTCGCTTCAGTAAATAATGAATTTTATTTATTTATTTATTAAACACTTTATTGTACACAAAACATTTACAGTAAACAGTAAAATGATGTATATTAAAACAAAAGGCGAGCTTATCTCATATCGAGATTTCTTCCAGCTAACCCATATGTAGAAAACAGTAGACAAACAAAGACACTTGTGCACAT
Source organism: Apodemia mormo (assembly GCA_036924255.1). NCBI lineage: Eukaryota > Metazoa > Arthropoda > Insecta > Lepidoptera > Riodinidae > Apodemia > Apodemia mormo. Next base: position 6,173,294 of record JAUPFN010000025.1, read on the forward strand.
ATTATTAACACGGCATTATTATTATTATAAAGCATACAATTAATAACAAATGCCGCTAAGCTGCAGTGCAATTTTTATTTTTGTCATTACTTTATAGCAAATTAAAACTTTAAATTGTACTTTTTAATAGTTAAGTTTTCTCGTGACTGACCTTCATTCTATCTCGTACGACGTGGGTGTCCGTTACGTCCTTCCTTGAAATTAGCTCTTTGCCAAGTCGTAGGCATTCTTCAAGAATAGGCAAGTTTTTGTCTCTGGAATGTTAAACAAATGGTAGAGATGTCTATAAGTTTGCATTGACTGTGTAATTATTAAATATTAAAGACATTGTGTATCTAAAATAAATTATATAAAATTGAATAATAAAACGTAGTGATTGTATACTCTGTTAAATTTGACGGTTAGTTTTGTCAAATCAATGTTACCAATTAACATTGATTTGACAAAACAAATACTAAAGGAACAAACAGTACAATTTCATTTAGATATTTTTAAAACTACATAAATCTGGGGCGGATTGCCAAAATATATTTTTTTTGGGCTAACCTAAGTAGATGCTCCCCTATAATTACCAATATTCATTCAAATCGGACAAGCCGTTTTAAGAATATAAACATCAGATTTTCTGTTTTTTTTGCTTATTTATTAGTATGGATTCATACAAAATGCGCTATATAACTAAACTAAAGATGGTGCCGATCGCGATACCGTGCCCGTACGTGCGCGTAAAATATTATTCAAGCATTGGGCGAAAGTTAACATTGTTCGTTACATGTAACATGATTCGTTACCTGACAGCACTCATATCTTTGTTCCTGTCTCCAGGTACCAAGGCGGCGGCCAATCGCTCGGCCAGTTGAGTGAACGAAGCCAATCCACTGCTCACTTCTTCAGTCATTTGGCTGCGTTTGCTTAGTCGCTCAATCAGCTTCTCATATCTAAACGTATTAAAAATCAATATACTAATGCAAATAAACGACCAATAATATATAATATGCGAATATTAAATGTATTTGGTATAAGGGGAAATTAAGAGTGATTTACTAGTTAATTGGTAAAAGACTGCACACAATGAAAGACACGGTAGTTAATAGTCATATGTCACATAATATTGTTAATTAAAGCATTAATTAAAGTACCATTTTTTATGTTTAGGTATCAGAATCGGGTATTGAACTTTTCTTCAGTGTGTACAGATTTTTACCAGTCTACGTTAACTTTGTGCAAGCTTTATTAAAAAAAACTCAAACACTTCTAAATCCTAGACATAAAGTAGTAGTAGTGACCTGGCATGTAAGTCGTCAGCACGTTGTTCTATTTTCTTGGCGATCCTGGCGTTGGAAGGCGTCCTGGCGGCGTCTCCAGCAGAAGCCCGCAGCTGCAGCAGCGCGGGCCCGCGCGCGCGCGCCTCCGCCAGCCGACTGCGCGCCTCGCGGACTTGCTCGTCCAGCCGCTCGCGGATCAGGGATATGCCTTCCGATACTCTGGACAAAAAAAACACTCTTTGTCATTTTCAACATCGTTTATCGCCGGCATTTACACTCTTAAAATAGATTTATGACAATAAAAGGTATGATCACAGTCATTAGCGTATAATTACTATGGACGTCGGGTCTAGAGATGTGATAAACGGCTTTTAATTATTAACACGTTTAAACATTTTGCTTATATTTTAAGCGCGCTTAAAAAAGCGCTTTTCGTTTAAACGCTTTTTTAAACAAAAGTTGTTCGTTGAGAAGGTCGATTATTAAACGAAGGTTTATGTGAATTAGTGGCGACCGATAAAACCGAGAGCTGAAAAAAGCGTTCAATGTTTTGTGGTTTTGTTAGTGTTATTACTTATTACTAGCTTATAGAAATAACGTGTTAGCAAATACAATACAAATTATTATACAATGCTAGCTGACCCGACAAACGTTGTTTTGCCATATAAATTATTGAATTAAAAAATAGGGGTTAATGATAGAAAGATGAATATAAGGGTTGTATGTATTTTTAATGCCACATTATAAAAAATAAAAAATTTTGTCCTAAAAATAAAAAGCAATGTTAGGGGTGGACAACCCTTATCACTTAGGAGTATAAAAAAATAAACAGTAGCTGATTTTTAGACCTACTTATGCATATAAAATTTCATAAAAATCGGTCAAGCCGTTTCGGAGGAGTATGGTAAATAACATTGTAACACGAGAATATCTGAAATGAATAGTAACACAATATTACACATTTTTATCCATAACCTAATTTCAATCATTAATATAAACAAAATTACTTTGAAAATTTGTAAAGGGATTCGTGTCATGTTCGTACGCGCGCTAAGTAAAATAAACAATGAACGCGTCGAATTTCTTCAACAACGAAAAGCGTACTGGAACTTGAAAAAACGTAAGTTGTTAATTCGTTGTAAAAAGTACTAACCAACCAAAAACGGAGCGTTGTCATTCCGACACAAATATTGCGTAAACAAGTAGAAATTAATTTAGCCGCTTAATACGATAACCAATCCAAATTGTTATCGTTTCCTATAGCAATAGTAATAAGGTTGTTAATCCAATAAAATGAAAAATTATATTGAGTCTTAGAGTATAGAAATTAGGTTCTTTATTCTATTTTATTCTGATTTTTAACGATATTGAAATAAGGTTACTTTTCGTCAAACATGATAATATGGTAATTAAATTTTTGTATCTTAAACATCAACGTTTAAACGAAAACAGCTTAACTCCGTAAGCGCGCTTATAGGCTTATTTTGAAAAGCCTAATTTTTTAAGTCTATATCGTTTAAACGCCCACGACTAGTCGGGTCCGCGCAAAGAAATGTCCTTCAGTTCCTTCAGTAACCAATCAGCACCTCGTTATAAATTATGACCATAGTTATAGAGATAATAATAATAATGAAGTCTCATCGATAACAAGCCTGTGAGCTTGAAGCTAAGGTAAGTGACAACATTTCAAAATTATAAAGACGCCAAAACAAAAATACCATTTCTTTATTTTTCAATCTTGATTATTAATATATATTTCTTAATTTTTTGCATTACTCAATACTGAAAAAAACATGATTAAAAAAATATGTTACAACGTCACTTAAACGGCACAATAAAGATTTACTTTGCTAAAACATACAGTTTAAAAATTATAATGGAATGTCATCGTACGATAGTGTCAAATAAGTCAATCTCTCATTTAACCACTCTCCGTATTGTTTATTTGTGTTAGAAAATTATCGAAGACCTGATTTAGGCACTTCGCTCTGCTGTATTTGTAATCAACACCTGATATTTCGCAATAATATTACTGCAAAGTGTAACGCTTTATAAAAATATGATCAATTGTAAACAAAGGTTTGATGATTTACAATTCTTGATGTTGATTTAATAAATGTCATAGATGACGTTTGCTTTTTTCTTGGATCATAAAAAGAAAGACGTAGCAACATTCAGCCATATAAATGACGTCATTTGGCACTTACGTCTATTTAGAATAAGAATTTTAAAAGTTACAAAATGAATGAATTTCGAAAAAATAAAAAATACGGGTATCCTATTTTTCAATCTAGTTTCAGTTAAAAGAATAATATAAAGGTGTTAAAAAAATTAAATGTCGTCAATTGTAGCATGTGGTACTGTAATAACGCTGCTCCAAACCCTAAATGTTTGAGGCATCCTCAACCTTCTAATTATTTAAAAACAAGGCTTTTCAGTCAATGCAGTGTTATCCTACCAAGCCAATTGATTTGTATCATAAATCATACAACTGAAGCCCGTTCACTTGTTCATCTCACACTCAACGTTTCCAAGCCTCAAAACTTAAATCTTCAAGCTATCTTGTACTTTCTCACACTGTATAGCGTGGATTTTCAATCAACGCATAAATATTCAATCAAAATAATGGTTTTCAAAATAAATCGTACAACAATAGAAAAAGACTCACTTGTATGTAGTTTCGGCGTTCCCAAGCCACTGCGCCTGAGTCTCCAAGGCGTCCTGCAGTCCTTGGCACTGCAGCAGCGCGGCCTCTAGTTCAGCGCAGCGCGAGCCCACCACGCCGCTCAGCTCGTTATACCGCTCTGTCAAATCTATCACAGGAACTTCCAGTTGCCTTATTTCGGATGGGCTGACGTTGCCTTCCAAGGACTTAACTAGTTGGTCGCATGCCTGTTGAAAAAAGGTTGACATAATCTAGGGCCCTCTTAACGAAAACATTGCCCGTAGTAATATATAAATCGACGCGCCCCAAGAACAAAATCGTATGGAGAGATCAGAAGAAATTGGTTTTATAACAAAATTCGCATTAAACACGCATAAAGCTAAAAGACAATATATTTTTTATAGTTATTGGTCTTTTGTTTTTGGAAATACTCAAGTGAACAACATCTTATCTACAATGTACTCCCACAAACAAATATATTGTAATTTGGTGGTTTTGCAGATACGATTTTGTTCTTGGGACGTGTCGAAATATCGTGTAATTTTAAAAAGGAAATAGAGCCAAAACATTCCTAAAATATAGTTTGAAAGAATCCCAAGACTTACTTCCTTCCTTGATCCCTGTTTCTGATAAAACGACATCGAAAAAAAAGTGAGCCTTAAAAGTTCAAATGTTATAAATCAACATTTGGTAATATTCAATGTCTGAGCTTAAAAAATAATAAGAATAACTATATTTAAGTATATATTTTTTGGAATATTATATTTGATATTAAAATTTCAAATCGTTCCTGATACAATTGTTTAATAATTTACTCACATCCTTGGTATTGTCAACAAGGCGTCCCTGTGACAATATTTCATTATGAAGACCCTTTGCTTTTGCTAACTGCGACTCGACGGATCGAGGTTCACCACCAACTGGTTCCGATAACACGGAACGAACTTGGGGTTCAATCTGTGAAACAAATTATAATTTGGGTTTTTAAGAACAGTTCTTTGTATAATATTTTAATTAAGGGTGTCAAAAATATTATGTCCTTTAAAATTGACAAGTTTCATCATGGAAAAGAAATTGTATAATTTTTATTTTAATTAATTAGATTCATAAATCAATTCTAATGACTTGTAAAATCATGAGTTTGAAGTTGTAAACTCAGATAAGAAAATTCGGTATTTTTATTTTTTGTTTTTATTTTTTATATTTTTGTTTTTGCAATATTTTATAGTTACAACTTTCACATAAGTATGTAAATATTTAAAGCAATCTAATTATGCAGTAAGTTATGTTCCGTTTCTTAAAAACTTTTTTAATTGAAAATGTCGTAACATGTAATATTTTTTAGGTTCTTTCTCTGCCAGGTACGGAAAAACGAAATACATTAATTCTATGACCAATGAGATTTACAATAGTACATATTTAAGTCATAAATACATTAAATGAATTGATGTGTATAATATTACCACATCAATGATTAAATGTCAAAAACAATTCATCCGAGTCAAAATATTCAATATATATATATTTTTTTTGTATTGGCAAAGAAACTAGATTATTATTCCTATTTCACAAGTTCATTAAGTTATGTACTGTCGCATATTTATATTTAGCAAGACATTAAAACTGGTCATTTGCAATAGTTTTATTCGAAAAATTAAATTTCGTATACAGTGTCATTATTACAGACAACACAAGAGTGAAGTTGAACACCCGGTTGTTACACGTACCTGTTGCATCCAGCGCTGCGCGCGCTGCAGCGCGTCCTTGTACCGCGCGGCGGCGTCGGCGGCAGCGCGGCGGCGCTCGAGCAAGCGCTGCGCACGCGCCGCCAGTTCGGCCAGCCGCCGGCGCGCCAGGTTGGCGCGCTCGCGCACCGCGCCCTCGCCCGCCGACACGTGCGACAGCCGCGCCGGCAACGAAGTACGGAACTCGTTCAGGATCGACAGGAACTCCTGCATCACATACACACCCGTGTTTCACCTGCACTCACTCTTTTACTATGCGTTCCAACTGAGAATAGGACTGTCAGAACGCAATATTGTTCCGCATTTTGCAAAAACTTACTTAGTAATGAGTATGGTGAACAAAAAAAGACTAGATATTTGCGTTCTAATTGGTATATTTTCTAATCAGGTTTCCATTCGCTCATGCTAGTATGTGTTAAAGTAAGATGTAGAAAAGAAAAGAAAAGAAAACATAAAAATATAAATATATTTATTTTTATAAACAAAATACTTGATCAAATGTGTCTATCGGATTTTAAAACCTTTACACCGCTTATAATGACTTTTGCCGACATAATTGATCTACAAATCTTTTTCGTCGCACATAATATTGCATAAATTTAAAATTAATTATGTATTTCAAATTAAGTGTATAATGACATGGAACACTAATATTATTATTATAGAATTATTTGAGTGTTATTTGTTCTTCAAAATATCAGCCCAATTTTTTACAAATATTTTTTTGTTGACATTACTAATTTACACTTATGATATGAAGTTGACAACAAGCGCGATCCTATTCTCAGTTAGAACGCATAGCATAGGTAAAGCAATAGCGGTATGAATAATAGACTCATACAACTGTATATTATGTTAAAAAAAACTGGATTTCATGATATGTTCAAAAAAATAAAACATATGTAGTCCCTACCATAGAAAATATAAAACATATGTTCATACCTTGCTCTCATCCACAAACTTCTGCGCAGACATGGTAATGAACCGCAAGTCCGCTTGATGCGCGATCACATCCGAGACGAACTCGCGCACATCATCACTTTCGTTCGTCAAGTGGTCAACTTTAGAGAGCTCCGCCTCCTTGTCTTCCAACGTGCGGTACGAGCCCTCCATCCAGGTGTTGAATGTGTTTAATTCGTTACTGGAAATAATGAAGTTACAATATGAATAAATGAATTAAACTCTTGTACTATATCGCTTTTTTGTTAGTGAAATATACATGTTGTTAAAAAAATTGCGTGCCATAGCTTAGGGGTAGGTCAATATCGATAAAGGAGTCCAGGGTGTATGAGAAAATAAAACAATTTTTTTATTGCAAGATCAACCTAATTTAGTACCTTTTAACTTAAAATAGCAATCATTTAAAATTGCTACTGAATGCTACGACGATATGTAAAATATTTTTTTTTTTACTTTTTTAAAAGTATTTATTTTTCATTTTTTACGAATTCCTTTATCAATACTAAACTCAACCTGAAGCTATGGCACTAAATTTCTTTAACAGATTGTATACAAAAGACTTGTTCGGCCGAAGTAGGTCTTTAAAAACCTAATAAATTAGGCAGAATAAATAAAATTTTGTCTCTACACAAAATTTTATAAATATAAAGAAAAGCAACTCTGGATATTAAACACTTATTCTCCGCACACTTCACTCCGTCTACAACAGCTATGTTCGTATCGTAGCTTATCCTAGGTCATCGTGTTTAAAACTTTATTTTCAGTAAACTGCTGGACACTTTTGCAATATCCCCTATATAAGTGGGTCCAAATTACCTCTAGACTCCATGATCTGAGCGCTACAGGTATCAGTTTAGATTCACTGTCTAAACTGATACCTGTAGCGCTCAGAGTGCTAAGTGTGAGTTTTTCTTTGTGGCTGTGGGTTCCACTAGGTGGCGCTGTACAAATCACATACAAATTCCTAGTAAACTCGAAAAGCGCTCACGATCGAATGAGAAAAGAAAAACTCACACTTAGCACTCAGATCATACATACTATTTTTTACTGCATAAGTGTCAAAGTGACCGCCCCGTTGGTCTAGTGGTTAGCGAAGCTGACTACGCATCAATGGGGCTCGGGTTCGATTCCCAATACGGACAAATATTTGTGTTGAGCATAGATGTTTGTATCTCTGGGTTTGTGTTTATTAAATCTATTTGAGTATTTATTTATGTATATCTATGTATGTATGGTATCGTTGACTTACACCCATATTACAAGCAAATAAATTGCTTACTTTGATAAGATCAATTTGTGTAATTTGTCTAGTGATATTTATTTATTATTATAAACTATACAATGGCGCCGTGATATGTCACGACGTGATATTATATTGCCATTTCACTTAGTATATTATGTAACATTATAGCCTCGAATACTATAGACTTAGTTCGACGAAAAAGTTTAATATGTTGATTTGAGCTATGTTTTGTCATTTCCATGCAAATAATTTTAAGTCAAAAGGATGCAAAAATAATTATAAAATTGGTTAAATGTATTTATCTGATATGATTACGCTCAATTTTTCCATAAAGCATTTTACAACCATCCATATATAAGACTCACGTGAATTTGCCGAGTTCATCACGAGCTGCAGCAAGACGACGAAGCATCTTGTCGCATTTCTCGGTACATTTATCACAGCGTTGTTTCAATTGTCGTACTCCTCTCTCTAAAGCAGCAACCTGTTAATATTAAATATTATACAATTTAAATGTAAATTTTTTTGTGAGCATTTTTACTTCTTAACGCTGTACACGTTTCGATGAAATTTGGCATACAGGAAAACTATGTCAAAGTCAAAGTCAATTTTTTTTTTTCAAATTATCCTTTACAGGCACTTTTGACGATTGTCCAGATTTACTACAAATGCTGATTGATTTGCATGAAACTTGATATGACATTACACATACATGCAAACATACACGTTCATGAAATTTACACACATGCTACTTCTTATTCCGGGACACAAAATTGTTCTCTATAAAAATTACAGAACTTAGGTTATGTAGCAAAAAATAAGTAATAATAATCGAAACTACTATTATAAATTCGAAGGTCTGTCTATAACGCTTTCACAGCTAAACTACTGAACGGATTTTAATAAAATTTCGCTAGGACTAGTTAAAGACTCGGAGTCAAATTCGGACATACATACATACTAATCGAATAACGAACTCCTTTTTTGAAATCAATATACGAAAGTCAGTATTGATGCTGAATGCAAGTCTTTTAATAATGGTGTTGCCCGAACTGGGTAGCCTTAAATAGTAATTCGAACTAATCTGTAATGCGCTTATATTATTGCACTCGCAATGCGAACATAAATATTGAATAATCAATGCAGAAAGTCAATAGACGTTTAAATTCACCACGATTCCCAGATTGCCAAGTTAGTTGGCATCGCCGAATTTTAGAGATCTGAGAACAACTATCGATTGTCCCACATCCTTCAGCGCACCTGCGTGTATCGTCCCGAAGGTATTAGTATGCTAAAACCCTTTAACGTACCGCCAACCACGCGATAAGGTACACGCAGTCCGAATGTTTGCGACGATAGCCGACAATAGCCGGTCACATCTGCATGTGTGCCGTAATTGCGCGAAGCTTTGTTACGATAGACGCTAGACGTGCTGCCGCAGCATTATGACAATTGGAATTAACAGATTTAAGTGCTCATCATACTCCAGAAGCATCTGAGACGACGATCTCCGCCTTTTATTGAGGTTTCAGACTCCTCCAGAGAGTTTTATTGAGGCTACTGCTACTGATTTTCGAGCAGACCCCCCTGGAAATTAACCTCTTTTATGCTTATTACTGCTCCTAGCTTAAATACCTAGTAAGTAAGGAACATTGAGTCTGTTTTCTGGAGGAGCGCATGACATACGCGATACAGTTATACCCTACTGTATAAGTTATCGACGCCCTTATTATTATTATACTTACTCCATATATAATAACAAATTCGCTTTTTGTATTTTTGTAATCCTTACTAAAACTATTATCTGACCCGGCAATACCACCTGGAAACTCATAACTTAAACTACTAGACTACGAAAATATAAAGAAAAATACCTCGTGTGGAGCGAGAACGTCCCCGCCAGAAATGAGCAATTGTTTTGCTTGATCTGCGCATGCGGACACTTGACGTTGATAGCTGTCTAAATCATCTTTGATAAGCTGCAAAAAAAATTAACGGTTAAAATATTTTTAATATAAGATAGCAAATATGTAGATGGTTTACATGATGGTAAGAGACTACCACCTCTTATTAAGACCAAACGTGTTAATATTGCCTTGCCATCCTTGTGGCGGGGTCTTAATGCCAAATTTTTACCGCCTACCTCATCCTCCAAATCGGAACACAACAGTTACTAGCAATAACGGTATTGCGACAGGAATAAGTAAGGCGGTAGAATCAGACCCAAGCGAAACATTACTGAACTCTACGAACGAGGAGCTACGATGGTATTGACTCGCATAACCAATCGTTCGTCTCTTACGAACTGCCTGGCAGAACGGCAGATGGTCTTCAGAGGTCACCAACATAGGGTCATTACGACCGAACAATAATACATGTTTATACTTTTGACAAGAGAAAGATAAGAACTTGGCATTAATTTCTATAAACAATCAAAATTATAAAATTGCATGCATTCCAACGCGAACAAATAAAAATGGCTTTATCTCTGTCTAACAAGTTAGAATGTTCATAATAGACAAAGCTACAAAAATTTTGTCAGTGTTTTAATTTCAAATCATTTAAGAAAATTAACGTCACCTTAAACAGATTGCGGCAAAAACGCCATTACTAAAATACGCTGTCAATGTAGGTAAGTCAAAATTTAATGTCAAATAACCCATTGCTCACAAAATATTATATTGCTTTGTGCGTTTATTTGTATCTTCTTACATATAAAAATCAATTGCTGTTCGTTAGTTTCTCTAAAACTCGAGAACGGCTGAACCGAATTGGCTAACTTTGGTTTTGAATTAATTGTGAAAAATAAAAGTAGTTAAAAAGGCAGAACAACGTTTGTCAGGTCAGCTAGTATTTCTATAATTTTAGTGTGTACCTTAAATCTAAAATAAAAACTAATTGTTAAGGTAACATGCCCAATTGCAATAATAAATTGATTAATTACAATTGTTAATATGTAAACAGTAAACAGCTGTTCTTAATTCCGCCATTACTCGGGACGAATTTACACGGTTTTCCCTAGGTTATATCCGGCTTCCAAGATCCTGTTCTATGGAAGTCTGCATCAGAATTTCACTAAATTAAAATAGGACCACACGAAGAGTATATCCTCCTTGAAATTTCAAAATCGTTTCATAAATGTCTCAGGTCTGGGGTAACAAATACAAAAAATACAGCCGAATTGAGAACCGCCTGTTGAGAATTCGGTCGAAAATAGCGAAACAATAGATAGTTTAATAGTTCTAGTGGTGATTGTTATGTAACAAGGTGATGTAACTAATGTGGAGGTTGACCTTCTCAGTAAATCAAAGTATATTGCCTAGGGGCCAAAGTCTGTCTGAGTAACGTTGAAACTTGTACAAAGCGTTACAAGATAAATAATACTTATAGCTCCATTTAGAATTTAATTCAGCTTTATGCATCAAAGAGTTGAAGATTGCCTGACCGCTACACTAGTGGGAAAAGAAACTCGTCGCTGTAATACTAAAATCGTTGCCGTACAATTGCATCCTCGTAATTTAGGCCAGTCGAGCATGTAAACTAATAGAGTAGCAATATGAGCCATCTAATTCCGAAACTGATCAGTGTTTTGCCACTGGCAAATAGCAATTCACGCTCGCACTAAAGTAGTACCGCACCAACAAGTGACTTGTGTGTACGTCCCCGATACTCTCGAAAATATTCAAAGTTTGGTATATTATACCGCGTAATGTCGTGTTCTTCTATTAGATTTTGTGGAAAAAGCAGCAAAACGTCGAATTATAAAACAGACGGAATTACGTTTCATCGGCATCAATAAACATTGATTTTATTTTAATTTACTTTGATATTATATGGCTCAAGTTAAACTGGACAGATAACACGAAACACGTGAACACTTGTTTATGCGTCTTGCTCTTGCCTAGGTGTAACCTTTATACGACTATCTCATTTTATTCAATACGCGTTTACTATTGCTGCGTCATTATCACATTAACCTTGAGTCGGCTAATCACAGCATTACAACTGGCGTAGTGTTTTGACGGAATTTGTTTTCTACCAAACAAACAACATAGCAACTCTTTTGGTTATATACTCGATGTTCAGGCCTACAGATTCACGCATTTTACCACCAAATTGCTTTGCTTGTCATAAAGTAAGTGGAAAATATTTACGATGGAAGTAATAGATGGGGCCTAGCCTTTTACCTTATTGTCAGGCAGTTCATAAAAGGAAATTTGGTGAAAACCATTGGCCAAATATGTCATTATCATAGTGACTTACATATTTATATATCATAACATAGCAAACAAGCAGATGGCTCTCCTGATGGAAAGAGGAACCATCAGACACTTAAGATATGAATAGTGCGTTGCTATCCGTGTGGCGGAATGGCAATGTTACTATACTAGTTCTTCGTTTTTATGGTTTATAATCTAATTTGTGATGCTTCAAGATATTTATATTTTCTTATATCTATACATATAATAAAATCGTAGTAAAGTCAAAACTGTACATTGAATATGTTTTTAAAAAAATACTTGGGGCGTGATCTATAATCGATATCGAAGCCAAAAATATAGTTTTTAGAGTCTGTTTGTCTGTTTATCTGTTTGTCTGTATGTATGTCCGGGGTAAACTCAAAAAGTACTGCATGGATTTACTTCAAATTTGCATGAATATTACTAAAAGGTCGGGTCAACATATAGGCTACATATTATCATGCTATCATCACCTAGCGGGGAGGTTCTGTGCGGAGTAAAAAAAGTCCGCGCGGACGAAGTCGCTGGCAACAGCTAGTATAATATATAATTTGCAATGGATTTTGCAATATCATATATTATCTTTCATATTTTATTTCATTACTTATCTTGTTGCATCTGCTACATAGATATTTTCTATTACAATGGTTTGTGTATTAATGGTTAATGGTTTGTATTTGTGTAATTACAATATATTTTTATAGATATAGTGAGTTGTTTATATAAACATATATATATATATATATATATATATATATATATATATATATATATATATATATATATATATATATATATATATATATACACATATATATATATATATGCAGTGCTATATATTTGTTGTTTTCTTAATTTTAATAGTTTGGGATTTAATTATTTATAATATTGTTTTTTTAATTAGTTGTTATAGTTATATTTTTCAATTTTGTTGCTATTTATTACAACATATTATTTTTATACCAGCGTTTATACATTTGTATACTTTAAGTAAACAAAAATATATATTATTTGCTACACAGGGTTGTGTCAAGTTCTGCAACTTCGACATTTTACTCCGTGTCCGGTCCCCTTTTTGAAGAATAGATCAACTTGCCAGTAAAGCCGTAGCAGCTAGGAAACTTGTACATAGGGTATGATATCCCTGCCATAATTAACATCTTTGATGTGATGGTGACGTTATTCAATCCCTGCATCCATCCACCATAATTGCTATCTGATGATAAAAAGAAAGCTCAAAGAAACTGACCTTAAGAATGTTGATCTGATTGCGCAGTTCATCCATATCTTCCTTGACACCTTCTTGGTTGGCCAAACGTTCTTCTACTATTGAGATCCATTCTAACAGTTTTGACAGATTCTCATCGCAAAGCCTGTACTTCTCTTCTACTGCTTGCTGTACATAAAATAAACATGTTAGAACATACAATATCACATGTTTATTAGGATATTTACATGCTCCGTAGAGCTTCAAATGTGCAACAGTCTAGCACTACTTTGCTATTTTCAATGCTAATCATCATCAGTGCAATCTATATACGACATCTACACTTAATTCAAGTGCTAATTATGTAAACAGTGAAATGTTTAATGCAATGTATAGTTTTTGGGTCATTTGAGTATGTACAATAGACTAACAAAACAACTGAGCATATATCAGAAGTAACAAAACCTGTAAGCAAATATACACCAAGCACAAACAACAAGAAAGCTGATACAACAGAAGTATGATGAACAATACCGTCAAATTACATAGCGTGAATGAGAAACACAACCGGTCGGATTGTTGCATTACGTACAGAACGTGCAAGAAAGCGTGGCATGCAAGCTGTGAATCAGTGAACGGCAAATGTATTTGACATCCACTGTTATTTATAATGGTATCAACATCTTCAGATTTATTAATTATTCGTTAGAGTTTAGAGTTAAATAAAAGATAAAGATAGAGTACCTTATATAAATCTGAAACTTTAAAACGATTCCATTGAGTAAAGATAAAGTAATAAGATAAAATGTACACGTAGAATTATACGAATTTATCAAATAGAGATCTTATTTCATTTAAAAACAAAATTTGGTAACGTGGTGAAATGTAAAACAACAGTGAAAACTTAAGCTTTCTAATGGACTAATCTATATTTACAAGAAAGAAAACGATCGAAAATTTTCACGAATTGAAATGAATCGAGGTTGTTCCACGAACCAGTCCTATTGATTTAATATTTGAATGAAATAAGTTCCCAAAATATATTTAAAATAAGATTTGAATATTAATACTACCTTGGGTGATATGTTTTGACGAAAATGTTTTACCATTTGATATTGTGAATGTTTGCATCGCGAGTATCCATTTTAAAATCGAGATCACGATTGCTTAGCGTTGGTCATGCATTCCAAAATAAAGTGAGAATATTTCCAAGAAATGAGTATATCGGAACGCAAAGTTCGGATCTAATAAATGCAGGATGAATTTGGAATCCAATAATTATAAGGACCAGCAGTCATAATTCGCTGGTTTTCAAATGAAAAAGCAAACACAGTAGCGGAAGGTCGACGACATGGGTCAGGACGAAAGTCCTTTTCGACCTTCCCCAAAAGATTCTTAGCACAATGTGATTATGGGTGTTAGGATTGGCGATACGGTGATGTTTCTTAAAATCGTCGTTAATATGATCCCTCAAAGGCAAGCATTCACGTTTTAGCTCAAAAGGGCTCTTTAGCATCGCAGGCAACGGCTGGAAATAAAAAACAACATACATCGAGCCATATTACTAAATAAAAAGCACGATTTCGCTCACAAGTAATTTACAGTTATTTCTGAATTATTTGTATTAAATCTTAACGAAAACACATACCTAGTTAAGAAAAAACTGTTTATAGAAATATCTTTGAGCGAATTACTTACGAACATAAACGCAGGCTTAAAAAATTATAGTATGAAAGAAAAATCTAAATTACATAAAAAGCTTCCAATTTTTGACTTATTCTAAAAGCTAATTTTGTGATTATAATATGACCAAAATTATAACCTACTTGAAAACTAAGAATTATTAAAGTCTACCAAAACTACTATTTATTATGATACATTTTCTAAACATGATTTGTGGCTGTTTTCTAATAACGAATTACTCCCATTAATTGCCCCATTTAAAGCCCCTAACCCCGATGTTCACAAGTATCGTTTAGGTGACGTGCCATGCTAAAATTTTAAGCCAAACGTTTTAGATATTCCCGTCTAAAAGTGGATAGAGAAAGACATTAAGCAACACCTTACTCGTTTAAGCATAAACGAAAATAAAGAAAAAACTTACCCTCGTTTCTGCTGGCAGTAAGTATCCCTGTTTAAGAGCTTTGACTAAATCTAAACTAATTCCTTTCTTTGGATCTATAATTAATCTTCCTTCTACAGGGTTGACCAGTTTTTGATCAATCGCCTGCACCAATGGCCAAATTTTTCCAACTTCTGGTTCTTTTACAACCGTACTGGAAGGATCAACAATCCCTTGCTGTATTGCTTCGCCAAGAGTCAATCTCTTACGATCCATAACACTTGTGGTAATAAAAGGATCATTTAGTGCACCCGTTGTGGGATTATATATGCCGAAATTTAAAGCTTCAATTAAAGTGAAACTTTTCTTTGGTGTAGTTAGTAGACCACTTTCAATGGCGGCATTTAGGGTATTAAGTTTGGATGTCTCTGTGTCAAGTATGTTGCCTTTTTCTGCATCCATAAGGCCTTTTCGAAAAGCATCCGGAAGCTTGATTAGCCTCTTTTTGAGATTATCTTTAATAAGTGCTGTGTCTGGATCAATATAACCTAAGGTAGTTGCATCTTTAATTGAAAGTATTTCGTTGGATTTAGGATCAGTAAATTTAGCAGTATTAGTGTTTAGATGACCGCCTTCTATAGCTTGTTCGAATGTTAGTGGTTCAGAAATATATACTATTAACCCGTTTTCGAAAACAAAACACAGGGAACGTGACCTAGCAGTTTGTGTATCAAATAAACCTTTCGCATTTTTATCAATGATTCCTTCTTGCATACCTAATTTTAGTGATATGTAGGTATTTTTGTGAGGATCTTTTATTAAAGCCGTTTCCGGGTCAATAAACTCGTATTTAATTGCATCTTCTAACGTAAACTCTCGTAAGACTACCTCTTTGGATGCCGATGAATCCGAAACATACCGTTTAGTAAATGTTTGAGAAGTAATAGGTTGGGCAACACTAACCAGTAGCCCTTTATCAAATGCAATATCTAAGTTATACGTTTTCTTAGCCTTTGTGTCAAGAACTCTACCTTTGCTAACATCCACGTCACCTTGCTGTATTGCTGTAATCAATGGTTTAAATTTGTTTGAAGAACTATCTTTTACCACTGTAAGATCTGGATTAATAAAACCAATTTCAATAGCTTTGTTAAGGTCAATAAATTCGTTGGTGTTTGGATCGACAATCTTACCATTGTCTGCCCTGAATAAGCCATTTCGAATAACCTCTTCAAGACTCAGATGTTTCTTTGACGTAACTATAAGACCACGATGTTTTGCGTCTAGTAAATTAATTTGATTACCATTAGGTAGTATGTATACACTATTGTTTTCATCAATTACACCAGTTTGTATAGCTTCAGTTAGTTTTATATATTTACTGGAGGGTATATGTTTTATTAAAGAAAATTCTGGATTAACTAATTCCTCGCTGATAGCATTTTTAAGAGATATTTTTCTCTCTGTAACTGGATGTATAAATACAAGTTCGATAATGTCATACATATCCATTGCCAATGTTTCATACAAAGTAAAACCAGCACTTTCAATGTCAACTATGAGTCCTAATGTCATAGCTTCCGATAGAGGGATTTGAACGTCTGAACCAGGCTCAATAAATTTACCGCTCCTTCTATCAATAATATGACTACGGCAACATTCTGCCAACGTAAGGGGTTTTTCAGACTTTTTGTCAAAGTAACAGAGATACCTAGGACTTACAATAGATTTTCTTATAGCCTCATGTAAAGTTATTTTGCGACTGGTTACAGGATCAACTATTTTACCTGTACTATCATCATAAAGACCTTGATGCAGAGCTCTTTGAAGACTTATAGGCGCTTTACTGTCTACAATTAACCCTATCTCAAATGCTTGGCGAAGACTTATCTCCTCATTATCATTGTTAATATTTTTTATCCTACCTGTCTTATCGTCGATTACACCTGTTTGTATACACTCAAGTAAACTAATTTTATCCCATTTACCTAATCTATAATCCTGAACGTGCACAGAATTTGGATCAATTAAGTTCATTTTAATAGCTTCAATTAAAGTATATTTTTTACCACTCTGTGGGTCCATAAAAAGACCAGTTATATCATTATAAACACCTTTTTCAAGAGCTTCGACAAGGGATAGAGGCTTACGGACTTCAACTAAAATTCCTCTTTCAAATGCTTCACGGAAATCTACTCTTTCATCGCCTACGAGCACCGTTCCTGTTCTTCCGTCTACAATACCTTTATCAACTGCGAATTCAAATGGTATTACTTTTCCGTTAATATGAACTAAAGTTGATTGTGGGTCCAAAATTCTTTTTCTAATAGCTCTGTCCATTTGCATCTTGTCTTTGCTTTGTGGATGGGAAAACTTTCCTGTTTTAGGGTCGTAAAATCCCTTAAAAACGGCTTCAGGTAAACTAAGTTTTCGTTTTGCAGGTAATATGAGACCACGTTCCGAAGCATCTGTTAGCGAAATTTTATCACCTTGAATAGGGTCTGTTACTTTACCTTCTTTTGAATCAATTATTCCCGCACTAATCGCTTCACTAAGAGAGATTATTTCTCCAGTAGTTGAATTTTTAACGGTTAATGCGTTCGGATTTATATTTCCTATTTTAATAGCATCATCTAAAGTCATAGTCACATTATTAATGTTTAGCAAGCCTGTTTCAGGATCATAAAAACCTTGAACCAAACCTTCTTGTAAAGACCATGGTTTTTTATCACTAAGTAAATATCCTTTGTCACTAGCGTCCTTAAGATTAAAATGTGGCGACGTTAAAGTACCTTCATCTAAGTCCAGTAAGCCAGATTTTACTGCCTGATCGAAATGAATCATTTTTTCAAGTTTGTCGTCTTTTACTTTGACGTCAGATGGATCTACTAATTTATTTTCAATGGCTTCACTCAATGTGATGTTATCACCTGATATTGGGTTTAGGATTTTACCTGAAGATGGTGAGTAATAGCCAAGTTCAACGATATCAAACAATGAAAATGTGATGGTCTTAGTTGCTATCAATCCTTCTTTTAATGCATCATTTAATGGAATATTCTTACCAGTTTTACTATCTTTAATTTTTCCAGTCTCAGGATTTAATAAACGAGTTTCAATTGCTTTTGACAGTGGCAGATAATTTTGTGAAACTGAATCTTTGATTTCAGATATAGTAGGATGAACAATATTTCTCTTTATAGCATCATCAATTGTAACCAATTGATCGCTAATGGAATCTTTAATTTTTCCTGATTCAGGTTCATACATTTCTTTGACTATAACTGCTTCAATAGAAATCGGTCTCCGATTGACAATTATTAATCCGCGTTGAATCGCCATTGAAATTTCAATTATTTCTTGTGTTTCTATTATTGTAATGGTACTTTCATGAATTTCTATTAAACCACGTTCTAGCGCATCGGATAATGAAATCATTTCATTACTATTGGGAACTTTAATAAGAAATGATTCTTGATCCAAAAGACGTTTTTCCATGGCATCGCCAATAGAAACCATCGCACCTGTATTAACATCTTTGAACTCACCCGTTTTAGGATTATATAAACCTTGTTCTAGTGCAGTCTCGATGGTAAGTTGCTCAGGAATGGATACATCTTCTGGGGCTTCGACTATCCATCCCATTTGAACACATTCTAAAAATGATACACGTTTACCGGTCTTTGGATTTACCATATAACCAGTTGCTTTGTCAATTAATGGTCGTGATATCGCTTCATCAAATGGAACATAATTATCTGACTTAGAGTTAAGGTCTTTGACTAAAATTGATAACGGATCAAATATGTTGTGCCCAAATACAAGCTCTTCAAACGAAATTTTTGCTCCTGTTTTAGGATTCAAAAATACTTGCTTCTCTATGTCATACACACCCATTTCTGAAAGCTCTTCAGGTGTAAGTTTTTGAGATATTGCAACAAAGTTACTTGGCTTAGTTTCTTTAATTATAACACAGTTTTTGGATACTATATCAACCGGTGTAAACCTACTAATTTGCTCCTGTTCGAGTGAGTCTTGAACTGTAAGTGGTGATTCGATTCCGTTAATTATTAAACGACAGACCTTTGGTTCAATTTTACCCTGTGATATAGCATCAATTAATGGTATATTTTCGTAAATAATATTAAATGGTTCTGATTTAATTTTGGTAACATTTTGTTCCGTTATTTCATCAATTACTCGTAAAGGCTGCCTCTCTGCGTCTATTAACAAAGCAGATATAGATTTTCCATCATCATTTGCAACACTTTTATCGTCATTTTTTTCTGATTTTAAATCAATTGGTTTAAGATTGGTTTGATTTAAAACTGTTTCCGTTTTAATAGGTTCAACCGTGCGTAAGCAAGTTTGTTCTATACTTTTAATACTAGAGGTATCTTCTAAAGGATGATTTAATTCAACGGAAGAGTGTTTAGAAATATCTGTAATTATCGTAGCAGAATTCGTTTGTAAAGGCAACTTTTCCTCATTTTCTCCTGTAACATTTTTGACAAGATCTATAGCTTTCGAAACTGCTAAAATGGGGGCACCAATAATAGCAACCAGTCCCATTTTAGAAGCTTCAGCAAAGCTAATTTTTTTACCAGTCTTATCTTCTACTTCATGGGTATTTTTGTCTATAAATCCTTTCGAAATTCCTTCTTTTAATGTTACTTGTTTGCCAGTTTGAGGATCTAATACCAAAATAGTTTCTGAGGAAATAGTTGTATTATATGGAGGTAAATTATTTTCATCAACAGCAACACTTTGTTGCTCCGAGGATATAAGAGACGTATTCGGGTCTAAAGATTTCTTGTTTAAATTATCTTTTATAATATTATCTTTTTGTTCGTACTTTTGGTTTAAAATTTTGAGTAAACTTTCATCTGGTGAAGTAATAGGCTGTATTAAGGTATTTTCTCCTTGTTCTTTTTCGAATGCTTTATCAACTTGGTCATTAGGATACTTCATTAACTCTTGAGCACTTTGAGTTGTGGTGCTTTCTGATGAATCAATCGTTGTGACACTAGTAATATGTTCAACGGATATCACATGAGATGTAGATGTTTGAACTACGGTTGTTGTCGCTTCTATATTTGATAAATTTCCTTTAGCTTCTGATAACTGTCCGCTTGCGCTTATAATATTTTCATTTGCTTTAGGCACACTTGGACGAATATCTTGAGATATTACTTTGGGGTCTATATCATTTATACCATAAGTTGCTTCAGTTGGGACTAATTTAGCACTTTCTGGAACCCGATCTAATGAACTAGGTTCATATAGAGCTTTTGTAGGTACTTGAAATGCATCATCATTTTCTCCCTGACTTGGAAAGTTTTGTGAAGCGTTTAGTTCATCTTTAAAAGATGGCTTTACTACTTGTTTCAAAGCTAGAATATCTTTTTGTTCTGGTTTAGAAACGGTCGCCAAATTATCTTCATACTCTTTACTCATGATCACATCTCCCTTATTTTCACTTGTGATAAGTTTAAATTTGTCACCATTTTCAGGTTCCGCTAAGTTATCGTCAAATTTATATCCTGACTCAACTGATTTTTCAATTATTTTATTAGAAAGATTATCATTACTAGTACTGACTGTTTCAACATCTTTTGGTGTTTGACTATCTATACTTGAAACAGCATCTTGAACTGGTTCTAAGTGAACAATATCCTTGGGTTTAAGCTTAAGATCTGTTTTTTTGTTTTGATTATTTAGTAAATCTTGAGGTTTTTCTGTTTCATTTTGTTTCGAACTTGTTAATTTACTTGTCAAAGCCTTTGCTCCTTCTACCATAGCCATTCCTGCTACAACAGGTGCAGCTACTACGGCAATCAAGCCCATTTTTGCAGCCTTTTTGATGTCAATAGATTTACCAGTCTGAGGTTCTTTTAATTTGCCCGACTTTTGATCCAATATACCTAAATCTAAAGCTTCTTTTAGGGTTACTGTTTTGCTTAACTTCACGCTGTATAGCACACTTTCTGGATTAATTATTTTTCTTTCAAGTGCTTCTTTAAAAGTGACAACCTTATTAGGAGATTTAGGATCTCTAAACTTTTGTGTTTTACTGTCAAAAAGTAATTCAAATGCTTGATGTAGATCAAGCATTTCCATTTGTTTGTTAGGAGTTTTAAGAGTAGGTTCTACGGTGACTTCTGTGTTTAATATGCCACTTTCAATAGCATTTGAAATAGTTTGAGTTTCCCCTGTACGTGGATCAGTAAATGTTCCAGCTTCAATATTTATATATCCACAATTGAGCGCATCCTCAAAATTAATATTAGTGTCACTTTTTATAAATTGCTCCTTTGTTGTATGTTCATCTCTTACAATACCTGCACGACGAGCCTCAGTAATCGGGATTATTTGACCTGTTTTTATATTTTGCACTTCATTAGCATTTAGTAAAACATAGTCGGCCAAGAGTTCTACCATTTTTGTCGTTACAGTATGTTGAGATGTAAAGGTTTCTGTAATTGTAGTCACAACACCACAAAGATCTGCAGTTTCTTTATCAAGTTTTAGTGCAACTAACCCTTGTTCTAGTGCATTCTCTAAAGGAATAGTTTCCTGTGTTTCAGGATTTATAAAAACAGCTTTACCAAAATCTACTAAGTTATGTTTCAATGCATTATCCAATGTTACCGTTGATGAATTTTGAGGATATGGCACACTCATAAGCAAATTTTTGTTAATAGCATCATTTAATTTTAATTCTTCATTTGTTAATGGATGCTTGAATTCACCTGTTACTGGATTTATTAAATTATGTTTTAATGCAACAGATACTGTCATAGCTGCAGGAGGAATATTTTTATACGGTTGTGGTTTTGGTTCAGAGAACACATTCAAATTAACCGCATCGATTAAACTTATGGGACCGTGGCTTGTCTTAATAATATTTTTATCGCAATCAATAAGATTTTGTTCTATAGCCTTCGCAAGAGTAATCTGTTGATTGGGAGAAATTTGAATTAAAGAAAGTGGGTCAATGATGTCACAAATAATAGCTTCTCTCAAAGATAAATGGCTACCCGTCTCGGGGTGAATAATTTTTCCAGTTGACGAGTTTAAAAGGCCTTGTTCTAAGATTTCAGGTATAGATAAGCTCCTAACCAAAGGTAATAAAATTTCGTTTTGGCCTTCTTCATCTAATATTCCTCTTTTTATTGCCTCCTTAATGGTCAAAATATCACCATGTAATGGATCAACTATTTTACCTGAATTTTCATCGACTAAACCAATTTCAATAGCTTTCTGAAGTGTTATTTCTAAGCCATCTTTATCTTTATAATTTTTTACGGCTTGCAAAATATCCGCCGTTTGTTTATCAAGCAAACCATCTTCAACGGCGTTAATAGGTAATAATACTTGTTTCCTTAACTTTTGTAAAACGATAGGCTTTGCTTTTTCAGGAATTGTAGTTTCTTTTGTTACTTCAATGTTATATTTAGGCGAAGGTGCATGTGTTTTAGAAAGTTTGACATATTCTGTCGAACTGTCAGCGTTAGTTTTTGGCACGGATTCTATTACTTTTCTGTTATCAGCATTTAAGCTACTTTGAATAGTTTCCACGGTAATGAATCCTTTTGAAACAGCTGCTTCAACTGAAATAGGTTTAGAAGAACTCTGAGAAGATGAACCTGAGAATAATGCAGTTTCAGAACTTTGACCAGGTTTTTTAAGATCTTTGCTTACAAATTCTTTTGTGACCATTTTATTTTCAGAACTAGGCTTTGCATTTATATTCATATCAACATCTTTTTTATGTGCATCAACGTCTAAATGTAAGTCGATTTCTTGACGTTTATCAAGTGATGGTTCATTAATGATTACAGGACGCTTTATTTCGTTATCTGGTGTTTTATCTCGAATCGACTCTTCATATTTTTTATAAGTAACAGGATCCACAAGTCCTCTTTCATATGCCACTTCCATCGGTAGTTTTTCACCAGTATTTGGATCTACTACCATAGTACTTTTAACCACTTGGATTACTTTGGAAGCAGCGACCAACGGTGCCCCTATTACAGTTATTAAACCTATTTTAGCTGCATCTGCAAAATTAACACTTTTGCCCTTTAAATCTTTGTAGATACCAGTTTTTACATCAATGATTCCGGCACTAACAGCCTCATTGAATGGAATTTGTTGCTTAGATACTGGATGAACTACCGTAACTGTTTCAGTGGGCACTATACCTTGGTTTAATGCTTCAGCAATAGATTCTGACCCACCAGTGGTTGTAGATATTACTAAAGCTGTAGCAGGATCATAAATTACACCTGGAATAACTTGAACCGGCTCTGAAGTGGATTGCTCTTCAGAAAAACTTTTTTGAATTAAAGGGTTTGTTTCAGAAATTTCAACTTTATCAGGCATGCCAGCTACGGATGTTACTGTTATAACTTTAGTTGTTGATATTGTTTTCGTTAGGGTAACTAGTATAACATAATTACGTTCAATGGCCTCTTTTAGGGTTAAAGTT
The DNA here is from genome assembly GCA_036924255.1 of Apodemia mormo. Taxonomy (NCBI): domain Eukaryota; kingdom Metazoa; phylum Arthropoda; class Insecta; order Lepidoptera; family Riodinidae; genus Apodemia; species Apodemia mormo. The sequence goes on from JAUPFN010000025.1 coordinate 6,197,176, forward strand.
TCATTATGATGTTTATAATGGCCGGTGGAATCTATTATATGATATTGCAACGCTTTATGTAAAGGTATTTCTTTTTTAGATTTAGTGTCGTAAACAATAGCTGATTCTGAGTTTATAATATTTAGTCGCAAAGCTTCTTGAAGATCAAGTACTCTATCAGTACCAGGTATTATAAAAAGGCCAGTTTCGGGGTCAAAAACCTTTTGTTCTATGGCATCTTTAAGTGACCAGCCACCTGTTGGCAGCTCAATAGTATTTTTTTTAATTGTGAGAGATGTAGTAGTAGGTTCGGTTACTACTGTTTCAGATGTGACTGTTCTGATTTCCCGAGTTATTTCTTCACGGGGTTGGATGTCTTCATACCTAGTATAATCAGGGCTTTTAATAGTTTCTGGTTTATTATCGTGTTGTAATTTACTTTCAGGGCTAGGTGGTAAATCTTTGATAAATGATTTCTTAGTTATTTTTAGTTCAACTACTTGACCTGGAATGAGATTAGATTTACTAACGCGATCTGCTAGTATTGCTACTCTGGGTTCATCTACGTCAATACCTAAAAGACCTTCATCTAATGCTTGTTGTATAGGAAATACGGTGCCAGTAATGGGGTCTGTAAATGTTTGAGTGTTTTCATCAATAAGTCCTCTACGTATAGCTTCAGAGAAACTAATTACTGTTTCAGATTTTCGTGTTGTATTAGTAACTGTAACGTATCTTTTAACAGTTTTAGTAACGGTTTGTAAAGTAAGAGTTATATTAAGTAAAGAGTTCAATAGCGCTGCGCCTTCTGGAGTAATCAAATTGATTTCTACAGCTTTATTAAAAGGGAGGGGTTTGTTGGTAGATGGGTCCAATAAAAAGCCAGTTTTGGGATCAAGAGCATTTTTAAATACAGCGTCTAATACAGTAAGCTCTTTATCTTTTTCAAACACACCTATCTTTCGGTTAAACATTTCAAGTACTTCTGGCCTTACTATTGAAACTTTGGGACAATCTTCCAAAAACACAAAGTCACCACTTTCGGATTTTAAAAACGTTTCTCCATTAACATATTTGAGATTACCTTTACTTAAAGCTATATTAAATGAAACAAATTCACCTGTTTTTGGATCCCTAAATCCATCTATGTCGAAAATAGATCTTTGTGAAACAGAAGTAATTAGTCCTCTGTCTACCGCTTCTGCAAACGTGCAAATTTCTCCAGTTAAATTATCACGAAATTTATTTTCAGGGAGAATGATCCTAGACGCAAGAGCTTCGGATAAAGTTAAAAGTTGCCCTGTAGTAGTATCAGTGATACATTTAATATTTTCACTATCTAATACACCTGCAGATATAGCTTCTAGAATATTCAATGGAGTTCTATTTGTTGCCGATAAAATTTTACCATCGTTGGTCATTAAGCTATTATCACAAACGTCTTTAAGTGTCATTGGTTTGCAAATTAGGCGCTTATTAAAAGCTTCTTTAAACGAAAGTTTCTCTTTTGTAATATTGTGTATGTACTTAGAATGTTTTGGATTTATAATGTTGTTTGCTATTGCTTCTGCGAAAGTTATTTTTATGTCATTTTTTGGATCAACGATTTCCCTAACATTTGGATTAATTAGTTCGTTTTGAATTGCAACATCAATTTGAAACCGGTCACCTGAATTTCTATCCATAATCCAACCAGTATTATCAACAAGCTCGTGACTGATGGCATCGGATAAAGACAAAGCACTTGATTTAATTTTAATAATCTCATTGTATATGAGGTAACCACGTTGGTAAGCTTCCGAAATAGTTATAAAGCTACCATTTGGTAACTTGTAAAGCCCTCTTTGTAAATCAACCTGACCACGATTTAATGCATCCGATATACTCATTCCTTGGCCTGGTGTTCCCTTTTCAACAGTCACCTTTATTCTTTTTTCCGCTGGATCTGATAATCCTTGTTCTGCATCATAGAGTTCCCTTTGGATTGCTTCTAATAGGGTTACTTCATTGCCATCTTCAGTCATACCGCAAGGGCCTGTCAATCGTGCAGCTAACTTAGGATCGATTAGGCCTTCCCTTGCTGCTTGTTCTATGGTCATTGTTTGTCTTGTTTCTGGCGAAGACAGCAATCTTCCTGTTCGTACATCTAATATTCTCATACTAATAGCTTGACCTACTGTCAGTATTTCTTTTGTCTCTGGGTGCACAATGCCTCTAGATTCTATAATATTAGGTCCCTCATACATTTTATGAACTCGCTTGAGATTCCTTACATCTGGCCTGGTTTCATCACTAATTATTGTCTTTGACGTGTAATTCGGCGAACTTAATTTGCCATTGGTCATTGTTTTTACTAGTGGTTGCCCATCCAGCTCAGTTGAATGTGAGGTCCTGATATATCTGTGATGTTAAAAATATTAAGAGTTAAAATGTAAATTTTTACGCAAAAAAAATGTTTTAAAATAATCGTTCAAACTACTTCCATCATCCTATTCTAAAATAGTTGAAAACTGGCATTATATCCGCAAATATCCATCAATAAGTAAATGCCCAAAAGATGCACCGGCTATCTGCTCACAGCGCAAAACTTAAGCTACGCGCAACACTTATTATCTCCAACGTTATTTTCATTTAAAATCAGCGAAAAATTGTATTTACTTTGATTTCTAGCTTACTTTATTGTAAGACAAAGTCTAGATAAAGTATGCCACTTAATTACTATTATAGCGATATTAATATATTTTAACAAGATTTTGTCCTGCTTTTTGCTAAAAAAACAACTCTGACATTCCATAGTTATTGTATTTTGCATAAAACCAGATAGGTACGCTAAATTATAAAATTCTGTCATATTTTTTATATGAAGGTAATAAGCGAACCTTAGAGCACTCAAATATAACTCCTGGACGATAAAGATAATATTTACTGCTAATTATGTATGTAATCGTTGCAATTTATAGGCACTAAGATTTGTTGCTGTATAGCTCAATTAAACAATACAATTGTAAGATTAGGAGAGAGGAGTCCTCTGGAACAGGCATGCATATTGTTGTCTAAAAGCGGACTCCAGCCTTACTTTGTAATTTAAAATTATGGTCATGCAAATAAATAAATTTATTATTATTTAATAATCGCCCCACTGGTCGAGTGGTTAGTGGACCCAGACTACGCATGTATTCGTGTTCTATTCTCGACAATGGCAGGCATTTTGTGTGTTGAACATAAATGTTTGTATTTCTAGGTTTGAGTGTTTTGAAAATATATTTAAGTATGTATTTACACATGCATTAGTAGCGTCGATACCAACTTTTTTGGCTATTTTTGGTGTAAGATCGATTTGCCTAACTTGTATAGTAAAGATTTTTGAAATGAAACTACTTTTGGGGCGGTATGAAATGGATTTTATAAAACTTAAAAGTGTAGCGAAAATGAAAAAAACTACAAATGTATTTATAGGGTATAGGGCGTGACAGACTAAATATCTTGCGTTCTTCATAACTTCAATTAATAAAAAAAATTGTCTATCAATCAATATCTCTCTTTCTTTCTCTGTGTGTCTGTATGTATGTGTGTGTTTATTAATCTCCTCCGTAGCGTATCCATCTCATTCTCTTACAAATTAACCAGAATATAAACTTTCAACTCAAACTCCAATGCTACTTACTTTTCTGAGGTATAGTGCGTTGTGTAGGTGTGCTCAGTTGTGGCCACATCTTGCATGTTAAATTCTTGTCGGAACGATCGAGCTGAGCGCGGTGCCATTGCCTCGACAAGGCGCTGAAAAATACCACAATATTTTGTTAAAATTTAAAATACACACAGCTTCAACTTAAGGTTAGTAACCAATGTATTAGTATCATATTGTATAGTTCGCCTAGGATAAACAGTGTGTGATAGGTCACATGCGTTAGAACAAAATATGTTTGTCAACGCCAAATACTAGCTGACACGCGCAGCCTCTCTCGCAAATAGAGTAACGTCATCAATATAATCTTTCTTTCAAATTTTCATCTCCTATTAAAAACCCTTAGCCTTAATAAAACTCCTTATCCAACCCGATTTTTGAAAAAAGTAACCAAATGTTATAAATCTATCTTCATGCCAAATTTCTTCAAAATCGGTTTATCCGTGAAAGAGTAACAGATAGACAAACAGACATTCGCATTTAAAATATTAAGTAAGGAAGTACGGATGCATGTCACGACATCGTTTTCTGGTCGCAGAGATGTACTACTCAAGAATACAAAGATTTAAAGACTACTCAAGATTGCAAACCAACCTGGCCCTCAAATGAAATCTATATTCTGATTTTTGTGCAATTATACTTCATAGGTGCATTTAATTTGTGTTTCTCATTATTGCTCTAAAATTTGTTGTAATTATGAGAATACGTGTTAAATAGTTATGCTTTAACCGTGTGTCAAAGTTGATGTAATTACAGAGACATGTTATAGTTGGTTTCGCCCAACGAGTACATACTGACAATAATAAGGATTATTTTGATTATGTCTCTACTTTTATAGCGTCGTGTCGAATTTAATGTGTCAAAAACGATATCAAATAGAGACAAAGTTCTTAGTAGAGACAAAAATCGACCAAATTTTATCATTTAACCTAACCGGGATGATCTCTGCTAATAACATAAACATATGTCGTCCACTTTAGGTTTTAGGTTAACCTTACTTTATAAATTATTTATAAAACTTTCATCAATTTATTCAATTATCCATAAAATTTACATTATAAATAGAGTTGCCAGATGCGCCATTTTTACGGATTATTGAGTTACAAAAATTAAGGAACCCGTAATTAGAAAAACTGAAAACGGGGTTAACACATTTTTTACTTATTTTTACAAAATTTCGTCAGAGCTCGGCTGAACATAACTGTTCTGTCTGACCCTCTGCGATTGTTTGACTTTGAAGTTTGAAGCCGTAGTTCAGATTTTCGCACCGATTGAACGATCGAGCGCAAGTGCGGTGCATATATTATTATAGATTGTAATACATTTACTTCACAAAATGAATACTTTTTAAACGCTATTTCCTAGAACAAGAAATATAATTAAAAATTAATTAATTGTGTTATAAAGTAACGCCATTTTAGGTTTCTCCCATAAAAAAGTCCAAGTCCCGTATTTTTGATGTTGGTAACCTTTAAACCCTAATTACACATAAGTAATTATGAAACCTAGATAAATTATTTTTCGTAAAATAATTCTATCACCTTTTTATACAATACCTGCAGATAACATTTAGTTATGTAATATGTTAATTTCCTTCTCCATATTTTATACAACACGAATATTCATAAATGTTTCATGAAAATAGCTTCCTCGCAGTTCTTAACACCTGCCAATTACGAATATGGTCGCTAGAAGTGAGTAAGCGCACTTTCCCTTACACAAAATCAAGTTCAATGTCAAATGACATTAGCTCATTGACTTACTAATATAGTCAATGCATTAGCTTTTATAATTTCTATTTTTTTTTATATATCATAAGATAGCAAACAAGCAGATGGGTCTCCTGATGAAAAGAGTCAACCAAGAGTCGCCTATAGACATCAAAGATGTTAATGGCGCGTTGCTATCTTGCGGCGAGGTCTAATGCCACATGTTATATAAAACACTGAAATCAATTTGGCTATATTGAAAATGTTTATCTGTTTCTGTACGTCTATATGTCTCGTTATAGCCTGACGTGGATTAACTGAACTTTAGGCAAATTGTTTTACATTTAGAATACAGGATAGCGCAAATTATAGGACATAATGATTTTTGTTTGTCTATATGTCTGTGTGTAATTGTTACTTTTATGAAACACTAAAATCATTTTTATCTTTTTGAATACTTTTGTCTGTCTGTTCGTATGACCCATTATAACTCAGAGCGGTTTGAACTATCTTCAATAAATTGGAATATAGTGATAACAACTGATTGCGCAAATTAGAAGCGACATATTTTTTCTTGTCAATGAATAAGATTTATACGCCCAGTGAATCGGAAAACGGATATTAGCTAGTAATTATATCAACAATAAGGCGGTCTACGATACACATATGGAAAATGTTGATAAAAAATATCCTTGGTAACTACAAATAATAATAATAACTTTATTAGGAAATATCAAAGCATAGGTTTAACCCTATTTCCTGCGCTATTATAAATGTCTGACAGGACACAGTGTCTTTACACAATAATGCCGGGGCCACACTAACGGGATTTTTTTTCATTTAGTAATGATAAATTACTACATAGTATAAAACAAAGTCGCTTTCCGCTGTCTGTCCCTATGTACGCTTAGATCTTTAAAACTACGGAACGGATTTTGATGCGGTTTTTTTAATAGATAGAGTGATTCAAGATGAAGGTTTATATGTATAATAAGATCCATTATATAGTAGAGAAATACTGATATAAATATATTCAGCAAAACAACGTTTGAGGGGTCAGCTAGTACATAAATATAATAATTACACTCATCAAATACTGAGTAGCGCCGTCAACGTCCATCTTGCTTGAAATTCAAGGAACTTTAGCAGCAAGAATGGGCATTGGCATTGACTGTTCCACTGTGGCCACTCTATTTAGCGCATTAATAATAATTAACGCCATATTTATCACGAAAATGGACCTTCTCGTTAGTGTGGCCCCAGAGTAAAAACAGTTTAAACTCATGATCACAATGACCGACTTTCAATGTATCTGCAGTTCCGGAACCGGCGTTACATTTTAGAATAGCATTCTGTTATTACATTTAACACTTCCGGTTTTTGGTGAAATTCTATGATTATGTGGTAAATATAATAAACAATACTATATCATAAGATAGCAAACAATCAGATGGGTCTCCTGATGGAAAGAGACAACTATCGCCTATAGACTCCAAAGATGTTAATTGTGCGTTGCTATCTTGTGGAGAGGTCTAATACATTACCTTCCAAACCAGAACACGGCAGTGACATTCATTGACGCTATTGAGGCAGGAAAAGGTAAGGAGGTGGTACCAGACTCGGGCGAGACAATGCAGAACCACCTAGTAGTCACGATGGTAGTGACACGTATACCCAATCATTAGCCTTTTACGAACTACCCGTGTTGGTCCCGGGCTCCTTTGAAGAATAGACCAACTGCCGTTCTGCCGGCAGGTCGTAAAAGGCGACCGATTGGCTAAACGAGTATAGATAGAGATATAGAAGACCGCCCCGTTAATCAAGTGATTGGCAAACCTAACTACGAATCGATGGGGTATTTAATGAATACTAAATATTATATTGAATTACCTTTCTATTAAAATTACATCACTCTACCTTCACAATAGACTCTAGTCTATAAGTAAGAATGACCGTAGAAAACACATAAAAAAATTGGATGGATGTATGACCTTTTTTTTAGGTAGGGATAGAAGATCGCCCCGTTGATCAAGTGATTGGCGAACCTAACTACGAATCGATGGGTTATTTAAAGAATACTAAATATTATATTGAATTATCTTTCTATTAAAATTACATCACTCTATCTTCACAATAGACTCTAGTCTATAAGTAAGAATGACCGTAGAAATCACATAAAAAAATTGGATGGATGTATAACCTTTTTTTTAGGTAGGGATAGAAGATCGCCCCGTTGATCAAGTGATTGGCGAACCTAACTACGAATCGATGGGTTATTTAAAGAATACTAAATATTATATTGAATTATCTTTCTATTAAAATTACATCACTCTACCTTCACAATAGACTCTAGTCTATAAGTAAAAATGATCGTAGAAAACACATAAAAAAATTGGATGGATGTATGACCTTTTTTTTAGGTAGGGATAGAAGATCGCCCCATTGGTCAAGTGATTGGCGAACCTAACTACGAATCGATGGGTTATTTAAAGAATACTAAATATTATATTGAATTATCTTTCTATTAAAATTACATCACTCTATCTTCACAATAGACTCTAGTCTATAAGTAAGAATGACCGTAGAAATCACATAAAAAAATTTGATGGATGTATAACCTTTTTTTTAGGTAGGGATAGAAGATCGCCCCGTTGATCAAGTGATTGGCGAACCTAACTACGAATCGATGGGTTATTTAAAGAATACTAAATATTATATTGAATTACCTTTCTATTAAAATTACATCACTCTACCTTCACAATAGACTCTAGTCTATAAGTAAAAATGATCGTAGAAAACACATAAAAAAATTGGATGGATGTATGACCTTTTTTTTAGGTAGGGATAGAAGATCGCCCCATTGGTCAAGTGATTGGCGAACCTAACTACGAATCGATGGGTTATTTAAAGAATACTAAATATTATATTGAATTATCTTTCTATTAAAATTACATCACTCTATCTTCACAATAGACTCTATAAGTAAGAATGATTGTAGAAAACACATAAAAAAATTGGATGGATGTATAAACTTATTCTTTTTTAAGTAGGGATAGAAGACCGCCCCGTAGATCAAGTGATTGGCGAACCTAACTACGAATCGATGGGGCTCGGGTTCGAACATTTGTGTGATGAGCGTAAATGTTTGTATTTCTGGATTTGGGTGTTTGATATGGAAGTTACATATACATATTTCTATTTATTAGTATCGTTGACAATAACACCCATAACACAAGCAAATTATTTGCTTACTATGGGGTTATATCGATTCATGTAATTTGTCCAGGTATTGTATTTATATTTTTTATAATTTAAAAACGAAATAAAATTGCAAAAACGGACTTGCAATCACCATTATCACTGGAACCCTGAACCATAACTTCACCAAATAAGGAAGTATACCCATCCGATTCCCAAAAAAAATAAGATTTTTTTAAATTGATCAAGGCGCTTTTGAGTAATCGGGGAATATATATGAAAACCGACGAATTGCGGCTTATTTTTTTAAGACGCTTGAAAATTTCTAAAATTCAAATTTCCATTCATTAAAACTCTTTAAATATGTTTAAAAAATTTAAATTTTACCGGTATGACAACCATTTTCTTTTTAATATTACAGGATAACAATTAAGCAAATGGTTTCCGTAACGAACAGAGTCAACCATCAAAAAATAAATATTAGGTTATCATGCGCGTGACGGGGATGAAATTCCACATCATAAGTTTACCGGTTACGTTTGAGGGAAACCGGAATAGAACATTAATAAGTCATATTGCGGCAAGAATACATAAAGCGGTGCGACCAAACCCGGGCGAGTCGTTGCAGAACTCTACCACTTACCTAGTCGTAGTCACGATGATAGAGACACGTGTCACCAATCGTTTGACTTTTATAAACTGTCTTCCAAGGAGTTCTTTTGTTCCTCAGGGCTTCGGACCTAAACGAGAAGATCTTATATCCTATTAAATATCTATAAGTTTAAAAATTAAAATATACCAACCCGGCACTCATACGCGAAGTCATATTCAAAATCATCCATTTTCACAAAAATAACACTAACACATCACTATAACCGTTTTCCACAATCAAGTTTCATTATTTATAAAACACTTAACGATAAACACTTTAAAATGTAACCTGCGAAATAAAACAATTTTGGAAATCTGTTAAAACTTTTAAATATCTAATTACTTTTGAAATTAATTAACATCGGCTTTAACCACACGCGATTTAATAAATATATGAACAAAAACAATTTAAATCATAAAAAAACATGTAATCGCTTGTATAACTGGCATGAAACTGAATGAAACGAAGAAAACCGTAAATCGGAAAAATAAAACGCGCATTCTAAATTTAAATCATTTCGTAATGGCTTCCGACGTGTCTAGTCGTGTTCGATTTTCATATTATATCATTATGTTCCCGTAATTTTAGTGGATTTCACTAACAGCTGTTTAGTGGTTTTTAGGTTAGGAAAATGACTGGGCCACCCCAAGGACTCGATATTTTGAAGATGCGCGCGCAATTTTATGCGCCGATGCGCTATCGTAGAGCGTATTGTAGCCGACGATACAAGTGGCAAGCCAAAATATTTCGTAATCCAATATATTAAATACGAAAATAGTTTTTTATTTATCTTGGCAATGCAACACACCTCTCAAAATCTATTCAACTCTTTAACGAGAATTTTTTTTCATGACACGACTGCTTTCAATGTAATGTGGGTTTAATTAGTTTTTAAATTATTAAGGCGATGTGAAGTCGAATCTGTTGAGATGAATTAGTCATAGCGAAACGAACGTAGGTACACTGGACTTGTAAACAAATTACTTTATGCATTGCTATATCATACGTCAGTAAAATGCGGTGATAGAGATCACAATTCGGTGAACGGTGAACGGTCACAAAAAACGGTTAACATCTACTGATATTTGGTTCATTTTGTCTAATTCGTCAAAAACTAGCATGATTTTACTCTATAATGTTTTATACGCACAGATTTATAGCAGTTAACTTTTTCATTCATTTGTAAATCTTGTATATTCTTCAAAAGAGCTCTGAACAACACTTTTTTTCTTTCAAAAGTACTTATTCGGATTTTTTCAAAAGTTTTTATTCGGAGAGTTAAATAAAAAATTGTTGAAAAAAAAGGATCCTAAAATATGTTAATTTTTTATATCATAAGATAGCAAACAAGCAGACGGCTATCCTGATGGAAAGAGACAACCACCGCCTATAGACACCAAAGTTAATAGTGGGTTGATATCTTTGTGGCGAGATCTTAACGCCACATGAAGTTTGCCGGCTACCTTACCCTCCAAACCGGAACACGACAGTGACAAGCACTGACGTTATTGCGGCAGGATTAAGTAAGGCGATGGTAATAGTCACGGGCGAAACAAAGCAGAACTCTACCACCTCGTAGCTGCGATGGTAGTGACTCGCATAGCCAAGCGTTCGTCTTTTGCGAACTGCTTGGCAAAACCACAGATGGCCTATTTTTCAAAAGAGCACGGACCATCATGAAGAGAATTCAATCAAGAATTTCAAGAGCAATAACAAACAAAATTTTATTGATATGAAAACCAATTACTAAAAAAATGTGAACTCATAGCATAAACGGATCGACATAATATGTGTATATATCGTTAAAAAATAAACCCATCGAAACATTGGGTAAGACTTAAAAGGAAATCCATCAAGTTATAAGTGTTTTACTTGATGAAAACAGATTTAGTTTAGTAAACATTACTAATGCGTTTTTACTAAGTTAATGTTTAAAAATAACCATATGAAGTCATGCTACTAGATTAAATGTTATTTGTTCAAATCATTACTCTGAACATAAAAAGATTTCATAGCTTCCTAAATATTAAAGCTAAGTTCATAATTAAATATTTGGTTTAAAAAAACTGACTTCTAAATATTTGAACGAGTGAGCAAAGCGAGCGAAATCTACTGGAACAATCCGGTGTTTGTACAAATGTGCATGTATATATATGTATGTAGGGATGTATGTACGTACAAATGTGTATGTAAGTATTTATCAATGTGTATGTTCAAACAAATGTTTCTTCTACAATAACTCGAGTAGCATAATTGATTGGAATACCAATTATGGTACTGCAGGAATTAATTTAAACAGTTCCTCGGAACCCCGTGATAGAGCCGATAAAAGACGCAGCGTGATGCCCACATCTCTACGTAATGCCAAACCCCTTTTTAGGACAATTGCGCGAACGGTGGACTATGAAATTTGGGACAGTTAAAGTTCACATTGCGGAGGACTGAGGAAACAATTTTTTTTAAATAAACTGCATTAGAAATACATTAAATTAATAAAAATAAACATTACACACACTACATTAATGTGAAATAGATACATGTTATTATACACACATGAACACTATTTCCTTAATGGTTAGTTTTTCTCAAACTTGAAGGAGTTTTTTTTTGTTCAGTTTATGGTCGAATTTCGACCACAGGCGACCGCTAATAAAAGTTATTAAGAAAAATATTCACGGAACAAATTACACTTACTGATCTAACCGCAAAGTAAGAAAATTATTTGTTTCTGTTATGGGAGTTAGTCAACGACACTAATATATAGAAATACATATATAAATACTAGAATATATTTAATAAACACCCAAACCCGGAAATATAAACGTTTATGCGCATCACTTTAATCGACGGATCAAACCCGAGCCCCGTCGATTGCGTAGTCAGGGTCACTAGCCACTCGATCCCCCCCCCCCCCCCCGTTTTTCATCAATAAGAAGATCAAGAAAGACAGTCTTAACGAAGCGCAAATGAAAACCGGATCTAATAACAGGTGACGCTCTATTGACTATAAAACTCAGTAGCACGCGCGTACTTGTATAAAGACTGCCAATAAACTAGATAAATAAATGTGAAAGTTGGAATGTTTGTAGTTGCATCGTAGAATATGGAAGAAAGAAGAAAAACTCATGCTATTCCCCTTGTTGGTTCCGGGCTCCTTTGAAGAATAGGCCAACTGCCGACCGACCGATTGGCTATTTGAGTCACTACCATCGTGGCTACTAGGTGGTAGAGTTCTGCATTGCCTCGCCGGGTCTGGTACCACCGCCTTACCTATTCCTGCCGCAATAGCGTCAGTGCTTATCACTGTTGTGTTCCAGTTTGGATGGTCAGGTAGCCGGTAAACTTATGCATGTGGGATTAGACCTCGCCACAAGATAGCAACGCACCATTAACATCTCTGGTGTCTATAGGCGATGGACGACTCTTTCTATTAGGAGACCCATCTTGTTTGCTATCTTATGACATAAAAAAAATTCTTAGGCCCAAGTTTTTGTACTTCTAAGAAAAATATCGACACCATACTTTCCTGAAGCTTTGGTAGTTTCAATCGGTATGGCATTCCTTCTTGTGATTTTTCCGCTTTTATGATGTTGCAGGTGGCATTAGACCTCGCCATAAGATAGCAACGCACCATTAACACCTCTGGTGTCTATAGGCGATGGATGACTCTTTCTATCAGGAGACCCATCTGCTTTTTTGCTATCTTATGAAATTTAATGAATGTTTCATCTATATCGGTATGTAGTCAAAGGGCATCTACGAAATTTGTTGAACCCCATGGTATGTGGTTCATAAATACTAATAGACACGCCATTGGGAAGGAAACGTGTCGCTGTGCATATGAGCAAACGCTGCTATTACTGTCAAAAATTTCATACATTTTTCACAGGATTGTAATAATAACAATAATAATTACTGATCTAACTCCAAAGTAAGCAAATTATTTGCTTTTGTTAAAAATATAAATAAAGGATATTTTATGTGCAAGGGTATAATAATACAGGTTTTCGAGATTACATATTAATACTTGGTGGTAGAGTTCTGCATTGTCTCACCCGGGTCATGATATCACCGGCACCGCCTTACCTGTTCCTGCCACAATAGCGTCAGTGCTTGTCACTGTCGTGTTCCGATTTGAAGGGTAATGTAGCCGGTAAACTTATGCATGTGGCATTAGACCTCGCCACAAAATAACAACGCATATTAACATCTTTGGTATCTATAGGTTACTATCAATAACTGATAGCTACGGTAGCGTAGCTATCAGTTATTGATAGTTATACCAATACCACTAAAGTATTACTGTCCTCGTAACTAAAATGTTGTCATCCAAGTATATTTCTTGTGTTTATATACAAGAAAAATAAGAAAAAAACTCAATAATTCTAATTCCGTAAACAAAGTAATGTGTAATTTATTCCACAATATTATCTAAAATATGTAGGTATTTCTACAAATTATCATATATTTGCATATTAGAAGGATTTGTTGTCACTAACACGCTACGGCTGCCATAATGCTAATTTACAAATTGTTTTATTAACCTATTTCAAATTTCAGCTGAGTTTTCCTAATATAACTAAAAGTATCTATAATACTCGCTTAAGAGATCGTAAAATTTTAATCGGGTGTTCCAAGAACCGGCATCAAAGACATCACATTCAATAAATCACATTGGATCGAATATATTTTTTGTAGAAAATCACCATATAACCAAGAATTTAAAACGTTATAATGTTGCTGTTTCGTGATAACGTTCATGCTGTTTCGTGATTGGTTCGCCAACTAGTGCTAGAGGACAACGTCATAATATCATATACCATAACGTTAATTCACTACGAATTAACCAATCACGAAACAGCATGAAACGCGCAAATATATCGAAGTTATAACGTTTTAAATCCTTGCATATAACATTTTTTATATAACTAAATTATTTCATAAAAAGTCACAAGAAGTCACAGAAACAACTTGATTTGATGACAGAACTCAATAGATTGAATATACGTGTCACTATCATCGTGACTACTAGGTGGTAGAATTCTGTAAAGTCTCACTTGGGTTTTTTGATACCACCGCCTTTCCTATTCCTGCCACGATAGCGTCAATTCTTGTCCTAATCGTATTCCGGTTTTGAGGGAAAGGTAGCTGGTAAACTTATGCATCCATCTTATAGTACCATCCAGCCTCATGGATAACAACGCAACATTAACTTCTCTAATGTCTAATATCTTCTTCCATAAAAAGAACCATCTATAGTATCTTCACGCCCGTATCCTCGAAGTGGTAGGCAGCGGTACAACCAATGCACCAACGATTAGCCGAAGATACATAGTACCACATTGTAATAGGTGGTAAGCCTATCGCCAACCGAGAACTTTTCCGATCCCGGGCAATGTTGTTTTTATCAGAAAACTGAAAAAATATGTTTTTTGGATTGCCTGACGCGAGAATCAAGCCTGGGACCTCATGTGTTCAGCACCAACACCGGATCACTAGACCACAGAGGCGATTAAAATAAAGAACCATCTGCTTGCTGGCCATCTTCTATACAAATAAATAAAATTGGAGTGTCTGTTTGTAATATTAAAATAACCGCTTATTACTAAATGCATATGGATGTATATGTCGCAGTGAAATTGTCAATACCGTTAGATTATAATCTACCTTAGTGATATTATAATTTAACTGCTAACCTAACCTAGCCAAATTATAAACTCCCTAGGTAGATTATAATCTAACGGCTATTGACAATTTCACTGCGACATATACACGATACATATATCAAAACAGCATTTTTTACAATTTTTGTCCGTCTGTCTGTCTGTCTGTTCCGGCTAATCTCTGGAACGGCTGGACCGATTTTGACGGGATTTTTACTAGCAGATAGCTGACGTGACAGGGAGTAACTTAGGAAATTTTTACATGCGGACGAAGTCGCGGTCTCAGCTAGTATAAAATAAATAAAAACATCTAAAATGTATATAAGCGATCACTAATAAACATTTTGTTTCAGCCGGTTTGCTACAGCTATTTTTCGTTTCGGACGTGACGAAGTTTTGACTTCGTCACGTCCGAAACGAAAAATATTATGTCAAAACCATAACACAATGTTTTTAAATCACGTGTGTGCCATCAGCGTAGGAATATTTATAAATATTACCTCACACCAGACAATACGTTCGAACTTTATTGTAACAGGAAAATTGCTAAATACCTAACTATTAAATTCTGTCCACTATATAGAAACCATTGTACATGGCCATTAGATATAACTGCAATAAATATAAACGGTTGGATCTAATGTATTCAAATAACGCCGGTATCGTTATGGTGATGTCAGCAGTGGACATCATTGGGCGGAAATTCTAGAAAAGATGACGACATGAACGCAAAACCAATTTAATTTTTATTAAGATACTAGCTGACCCGCGCAGTTTCGCCCGCGAGTAGGTTAACATGTCGTCGAGATAGTTTTTCATACAAATTTTCATTCCCTTAGGGGTTGATTATGAAAAAAGTTAGCCTATGTGAAACATATGCTAACTTTTTTCAAAATCAATCCCTTTCAATCTTCAACCAAATTTCATCAAAATCGGTTCAGCGATTGGGCCGTAAAAGCGTAACAGACAAACAGGCAGACTCCTACTAAAATTGGATGGATATTGAGTTATACTACAATTATTTCCCCGTGTTGGTTCTGAGCTCCTTTGAAGAATAGACCAACTGCCGTTCCGCCAGGCAAGTTGTAAAAGGCGATTGGTAATGCGAGTCACTACCATCGTGACTACTAGGTGGTAGAGTTCTGCATTGTCTCACCCGGGTCTGGTATCACCGCCTTACCTATTTCTGCCGCAATAGCGTCAGTGCTTGTCTTTATCGTGTTCCGGTTTGGAGGGTGAGGTAGCCGGTAAACTTATGCATGTGGCATTAGACCTCGCCACAAGATAGCAACGCACCATTAACATATTTGGTGTCTATAGGTAATGGTTGATTCTTTCCATCAGGAGACCCATCTGCTTGTTTGCTATCTTATGATATAAAAAAAGTTTTATTAGGTGTATTAATTCTTAAATCATATGTAAGTTTTCATTGCTTGTAATCTTAAATGCCCTGATCGACGGGTGAGTAAATTCGCGGTTTTATGGCTTTTCGGTAAAGCTCGCGCGTGTATCATTGCAATACCGCGGTTTAATACATCGATGAGCCTAGCTCGCGGCTCGTCATGTTTGCCACATTTTTTCCACAATTTTTCAGACAAGACAGTTTTACTCGATATTCAAACATTACCAATGGGCCGCGATAAAACCATCGTTGTTTAAAATTTTATGATACTTTTAATATCGCTGTTTTAGAATGCATGTAGACTAGCGCTGTCAAACGCATTATCTACGACGTAGCGATTTATCTCTTACCCCAATGTTAAAGTAAATGAAAGCCAAAAAACAAATTATCACAATCCGATTATTAGTGTCAGACAAACATCTAGACAAACATACATACATAAATCACATGTAAAACATACACCGTTAAAATTTTGTATATCTGTTGTAGCATTACCCAATATCCGAATACTTTGTGAGCAAATTATTCGGGTGAATAATTTTTATACGTGAATAAAGTGTAGTACCAATAATCTATATTAATATTATAAATACGAAAGTTTGGATGTTTGGATGGATGGATATTTGTTACTTAATCACGCAAAAACTACTGAACGGATTTGAATGAAATTTGGCACACAAGTAGATGATAACCTGAAATAGCACATATGTTTTTAATCCGGAATAATTAGGTGTCCCGCGGGATTCATCAAAAACTTTTACAATGCAGCGGGCTGCACGCTGCAACTAATATTACATATTGTCGATTCGAAAGCCTTCTTTTTTGAAGACAGTTAAAATGCTTAGAAATATCCAAAAATTTTATTCTTTCGCCTATATTTATTTGTTTTTTAATTCTAGTGCTAGACTGAGTGGGTTGTATCTTTATCTCAACATGATTCTTAACCAATTTGCTTGACAATTTTATGGCGAATATCGCAAAAAAGGTAACTTAAACACACAACACGTGTAAAATTGTAGAGTTAGCTTCTCCAAGAGGACATTTTAAGCCAATTAGTATTCAGTAAGCCCCACACATTGACCTTGATAGATGAAAACAAGCCTCTATGGCCTTTGAGTAACCTTATTTTGGCACAAGTCATTAGTTATATAATTGCAATTTCGTTATGTTTACTACATTTTATATGCAAGGTGAATTATAAACGCTATGACTAATTCATTTTTAATGTCTAACGCAATTATGCTTTTCAACGATGCGAGAGATGTCGAAGGCTTTTCATCAGTACAATTCTTATACCTAATTTATTAAAGGTTGTCTGTATGGTAGGGTATAATTTGTACATAATATTTCATTTTCAATTCTTCAAAGAATTAAAAAATTGGCTGAAATAACTTCTAATTAGGTGATAGAAAATGACTCAATAATTTTTAATGTCTAACGCAATTATGGTTTTCCACGATGTGAAATATCAAAGGCTTTTCAATACCTTTTCCCTGTATTGGTCCCGGCCATGAAGAATAGGCCAACTGCCGTTCTGCCAGGCAGGTCGTAAGAGGCGACTGATTGGCTATGCGAATTACTACCATCGTGGCTACTAGGTGGTAGAGTTCTGCATTGTCTTGCCCGGGTCAGGTACCACCGCCTTACCTATTCCTGCCACGATAGCGTCAGTGCTTGTTACTGTCGTGTTCCGATTTGGATTGTAAGGTAGCCGGTAAACTTATGCATGCGGCATTAGACCTCGCCACGAGATAGCAACGCACCATTAACACCTTTGGTGTCTATAGGCGATGGTTGACTCTTTCCATCAGGAGACCCATCTGCTTGTTTGCTATCATATTATATACTAACTATGTGGCGCCGTAGCGAGGTGACGCCTGTGGCCAAAAATTGACCATAGATTTCAAAATAAATTTTCTTTTATGTTTGACAACTGACGTTAGCCGTAAATAAAAAACGTTTAGTATACATGTGTGTATAATATACCACACCATGTATGTCACATGAATGTAGTGTGTGTTATGTTTATTTTTATTAATTTAATATATTTTAATACATTTTATTTAAAAAATATTAGGTTTCTATAGTCCTCCGTAACGTAAACTTTAACTGTGCCTTTCATACTCCACCGTTCGCGCAATTATCTTAAAAAAGGGTTACAAATTTTCCCTTTACGTATTAAAACATAGATTATTTATACATACTAGCTTACCCGCGCAGCTTCGCCCGCGAGTATATTAATAAGTCATCCCAATAGCTTTTAATAAAAATTTCATCCCGTATTTCAGCCCTCCAGGGACTATTTTTGAAAAAGAAATTAGCCTA
Source organism: Apodemia mormo (assembly GCA_036924255.1). Lineage (NCBI taxonomy): Eukaryota > Metazoa > Arthropoda > Insecta > Lepidoptera > Riodinidae > Apodemia > Apodemia mormo. Next base: position 6,215,789 of record JAUPFN010000025.1, read on the forward strand.
TGTTTGACCTCGGATCTTCAACTATATCTATGCCAAATTTCATGAAAAGCGGTTTAGCCGTGAAAGCGTAACAGACAGACAGACTTTCTCATTTACAATATTAGAATGGATCATTTATATAAATGATACATAATACAATATAACCCAAGATGCACAGTCCCGAACAAAACTGACCCTCAGAAGTGTCCCTAATTTAATTTAAACAGTTATAGATATGGCAAAAACATATGTATTTGCATATCCAACCTTAAGTGCAAGACTTATAGTTGTTTTTACAAAGCAATGTACAAAAAGAAATAAATTTGACAGTGTCGAAATATCGAGTCGAAATATTTTCTACTACGTTTTAATTTAAATTCCTGCATTAAACACGCTTATAAGATAACTAATGAAAAAAGTCCATTAATCATAGACATGGCCAATAATAGGAGCAAACACGATGGGTTTTTATAAATAGGCAGTCTGGCACTCGGCGCTTTCAATGTAGGGATCGGATGCCAAATGTCATTGTAAATAGAGCAAGTGTATAGGTCAATACGAGTACAATCGATGAGCCGACAATGAGGGTATATTTTTCTTAATCATTTCGTCATCACGAATCGCGTTATAATACGAAACAGACTCAGAAAACAGAAACAATAGAACACAAAGTATTATTGATAGAAAGATCGAGGAGAAGCTCTAATTGCTCAACATCACCCAGCGATGAAGACCATTGAAGCCCACCTTCAAGTAAGTATTTGAAATTAAAACTTCTTTAGGCATCCTTAGCTATTTATTTTGTTGGTATTAATTGAGTCTGAACCATCACACTCGACTATGTAACGCTATGCATGCAGTCTTTACCATGGAACATAGAACAAGTGGAAGTGAAGAGTGGGCGTGCCGCGTGCATCACTATTATGCGCTGTTACTCTAACTTGCCTTACTTACCATATCGTTAGGAGATAGTCGTCGTGCGAAAATCTATTATACACTGAATTATGCCGTATTGTGCCATCCTTGAATGCAGAAATGATAGCAGAATACAGATGATTAAAAATGGAGATATTTCATATCATCCGAAAGTACAATTTTCATTTTATTTTAATAAAATTCCTGATTTAATATAATCTCTAATGATATAATAGAAAGTCAAGCTAAAATCAGCCGTACACCTTATATATAAAGTTCATTTTAGGCTGACCTAATTTTTCTAGAAAGATATACGTAATGACAGTCATTACGTATATCGTTTTAGAAAGTTCTCTACTCAAATATGACCAACTGAAAACTACGGAAAAATCAATACTGCCATCTATTGTACAATAGCGAAATTATTAAGATTATAGTTTCACTATTGTACAAATAGATGAGTCTATTTTGAATAGACTACAAAAGGACGTAAATACTCTTTTTTTTGTAGCAAAATAAAATTTATTGTAACGCAGTTTGGTATATTTTTAAATGTTCTGTTTGTGTGTTTCGAATTATTGTTGTTTAAAATGAAAACGACCAATGAAACAATGTTTGCATTAGTAGTTTATATGCAATAATGCTTATTTTATGTGTGAGCATGGCGATCGCGGTCCTAATACAAATGTTTGTACTTGCCAATTTCGCTTGTTTTCTGTTTCATGTAGACACCAAATTGTATATCGTTATCGTAAATTGCCCAATATGCAAGTAGCGATAGCACCTAGGGTAGTACTATTAGGTATTCTGTGGTGTATATAGTGGCAATAGATTGCACATGCTGAAGGAGGCTATTTTACGTACTCGATTCTGATTCATATTACTTATATATTATTACATATTATTTGGTATTATGTAAAAAACTACGTACTTAAACTTAAATCTAATTATCCTATAAAATGTTTATCTACGGATACCCGCGCATAAATTTCAAAGATAATTGTTGACAAAAACGATTTGTCTAACTCTTGACTAGACTCGTTAGTCTGCAGCCATCGCTCGCGGTGACCTTACTTTCTGAATACTACTACATTAATTTATTTGAAGCTAGATAGCAATATCCTGTATTATATTTTTATTGGTTACATACGACAATTAACTATCGTGTCCTTAAATAAATAGTAATTTACCAATCAACCTGTATATGTACGAATGAATCATCTAATGAAAATTATAAAAAATAATCTTAAATGAAACTCTTCTAAAAATGATGCGAGTTTCACACCTGTTTAATTTTCTCAGTAAGTGGTTTTTAATTTAACTTACAAAGATGTGATATCACTCTATATTCGTCATAACATTGCAAGGTCACCCGATTAATATGTTGACGGTATAAAGGGGTCACGCGGCCGCGTGACAAATCAATAAACGTCCATAAGTACAAATTGTGTTAAGAACAAATATTTAACTGTGAAATTTTAGACCAAGACAACTTTTTTAACTATCCTTTATGATTTTTGATGAAACAGTTTTTTAAATTACTACCGGATCAGAGACGCGGTCAAACACAGAATAGCCAGCGCAAGGAACTCATTTCTTTAGGATTCAGGATGATGGAATGGAATGATTAGGATTCATTCAGGATTTAGTCTTATTTTATATGTACATTTTTATTTTCCTCCTGTTTTGATTCGGACTCTATTCAAAAAGAACAAAGCCTGTTGTGTATTTAATGCAATAAAAAAATCTACTAAATAAAAGAAAAAAGACAGAATAGCAAACAAGTAGACAGCTCTCCCAATGTTAAGGAAAAACCATCACAAACATCATACTTCAAGAAGTGAATGAAGTGTTGGTTATGACAAGAATGTAGCACGAAAAACATAAGTCTACTAGCTATTCTATCATCCAAGTCTTAAGACGACAGTAACCAGCATTATGATTATAAAGGAGAAATGGGGCGGCATCATATACCTAACCAAGTTCAAGAACTCTACCACACAGTCGGCTCAGAATAAATGTCTTTACCACAGATTGATTGATCACTAGCTTTCTGAAACATCTCGTAGATTTATTATTTCTTTACTATTTTATTTTATTAAGCAAGATAAATTTTCAGAAATCATGATCTATTCCCTCGGCTCTCTCTGCCAACCCCGTAAAAATCTGGCGTGAATATACACATATTATATATATATATATATATATATATATATATATATATATATATATATATATATATATATATATATATATATATATATATATAGAAAAATAAGTTTGCTGCATATTGCGTCTAAGTGATAACCAGCTTTTTCAAAACTGCAATTTGCATAATTGCTTATATGGCTTTTATTTATTTTAACAGATTAAAATTAAAAAGCCTGGAAACAATTCAATGTTATTATGATAACGTCTACTGATTGCTAATCAGAAGTGCACTAAAGTTTGTTATCGTGACGGTCATATCTCTGTTACTTCATGTTATTTATACTCAATTATGTTAACTATATATTGATTACCTATAGATATAATGGTTCAACACGGTTGTAAATCTATCAATTGAAATTATCTAAGGTTGATCACCGTTATACAAGTACGTTTATAATTTGTATTTTAAATTAAGACAAGACAAACGACGTAGAGCTTGGTTGAAAAACTATAAAAACATTTTTTTTCAATAAGCCTAAACTTTTCGAATACATTCTGCTTAACGCCTCGTTGTTTGAGCGACAATCATCTTCAATAGGCACCAAAGATGTTTATAGAGCCTTGCTATAATCCGCGTTAAAAGAATACTATTTCGCCAAAATTTTTCCTAAATCTCCTAGGCCGAATTGGACTAAGAAGTCTAAGTTGAGTGGAACCCAATCGAATGCGTTTCGATCGGTCAAGCCGTTCAAAAGTTATGAGATGTTTACATACATACACACACACACAAACAAACACACACACACACACACACAAACAAACACACACACACACACAAACAAACACACATACACACACACATACGTACAGACATACTGACATCATCGTCAGGATAGTCGTCAGGACTTCAAAATGTGGAGATCTGGTGAAAACTCGATTTTCGAAAATCGAGGCAAAATCAGTAACTTTCATATGAAATGGAATATATGTATTTGCAAAAATATAGGTGTTACAAGTTTTTAAAATTAATAAAAAATACCAGCATGTTCTACCATGATGTGGTGTGTAATTATTTAAAAATTATATATATTCAAGTATTCATTATTTAAGGCAGTCAATTTTTTTTACGGGACAAATTACACTTACTGATCTACCCCCAAAGTAAGCAAATTATTTGCTTGTGCTATAGGTATTAGTCAACGATACTAATACATAGAAATATATATATAAATACTAGTTTATATTTAATAAACACCCAAACCCGAAAATACAAACATTTATGCTCATCAAACAAATGTTTGTCCCCGTCAGGGATCGAACCCGAGCCCCGTCGAGTACGTAGTCAGGTTCGCTAATCACACGACCGACGGGGCGATATTTTATAATTACTAGCAGATCGGAACGCGGCTACCCACTGAGAAGATCCGGCGGAAGAAACTCCGCATACATACGGAGCGGGAAGTTAAAAAAAATTACACGCAATGAACATCGGGTGGCAACTTTTGCGACACCATGTTGTAGTAGGTAATTCTAAATCGATTAGCGCATAGAAGTAAGTAATAGTCAATAATAAATGATGACTAAATAGCTTCGAGCAAGGTGTTTGTATTTCATTGGCCTAGAATATGTATAAGGAAAGCACTGAACCGAAGGTTCTGTTAATCATTATTCCTTCGAAAACAAATCACAGTCACGTTATATTCCGTTCGCTCAATAATATTTAAATTTTTAACTTCTTTATATCGTGAATTTTCTGAATGCTAGAGCAAATACTGCAGCTTGGGAAAAAATTCTGTACCTTTTAAAAAAAAATAAACAAAAAAATATGCGTCGTCATACATAAAAATCAGTGAATGAATAATCAATTATCCTCTGTTTTCGAACCCTTCTGAGTGGATTTTTTTTTCAAAAATTATGAGACAGCCTTCGGGATATACCCATTCCAATAAAAGAAGTATTCAAAATCGGACTGCTCTGTAAAAAGTTTTAATATTTAAAAAAAAATACGCGTTAAATCCTTCGTTTTTCGTCGGTTGAAATAATAAACAAAACCGACAATTATACACATATTGCTAATGAAAGGCAATGAAATTTGGCACAGATAAAATTAACATTGCGGGGAACTGCAGAAACCTAATATTTTTAAACACATAATATACATTATAAATACTTTAATAAAAATAAATATTACACACATTACATTCACGTGTGTAACATTTTTTTTATGTAATAAGAAAGCCAACAAGGAGATGTGTCTCCTGATGGAAAGAGTCAACCATCGCCTATAGACACCAAAGGTGTTAATGGTGCGTTGCTATGAAGTGGCGAGATCTAATGCCACATGCATAAGTTTACCGGCTACCTTACCCTCCAAACCGGAACACGACTGTGACAAGCACTGATGCTATTGCGACAGGAACAGGTAAGGCGGTGGCACCAGACCCGGGCGAGACAATGCAGAACTCTAACACCTAGTAGCCACGATGTTAGTGACTCGTATAGCCAATCGGTCGCCTTTTGCGACCTGCCTGGTAGAACGGTCAAACCTGCCTGGTTGACCAATTCTTCAAAGAAGCCCGAGACCGACACGGAGGAAAATGATTACATACACACATATATACTATTTTCTTAACGGCTAAAGGCTGTTATCTAAGGGATAAAAGAAATAGATTTTATTGTTAAGTCTATAATCGAATTTCAACCACATGGTGATCGCTAGTTATTAAAAAAAGGCTTAGAGAACCAGAAAAAAGATGGTCTATTACCCACACGAGGATGAAGACAGGACTTTAACCTCCTTGTAGATGAGATAAACGATTAAATTTAAAAGTGCCATAATAAAATACAAATCGCCATAAAAAGCGTCACGCTCGCTGCACCGTATTATTACCGGCTCGCGAATTTTTACAGTTATTTTAAAACCGCTTTTCAAATATTTCGGGGATTAAATATTCGGGTATATTAGTAAATTGTTTTACGGTAACAAAGAAAGAAAATGCTTAAATGCATTTAGTCCCTTAAACATGTTTAGCAAATGTCAAAACGCCTTAAATGTCACTTTAAACGTATTTATTGACTTAAATTGATTTAAGCATTTTGGTGCAAGCCGCCCTTAAAGATGTAGTCTTTAAGGGCGGCTTGCACCAAAATGCTTAAATTAATTTAAGTCAATAAATACGTTTAAAGTGACAGCATTTAAGGCGTTTTGACATTTGCTAAACATGTTTAAGGGACTTAATACATTTAAGCATTTTGGTGCAAGCCGCCCTTAGGAATACAATATTTAACGAATATCTAGTAACTACTAACCTTATTGGTTTACATAGTTATCATCGTTGGGTCAAATATTCAGGTCCCGGATTCAATTCTCGATATCAAATTATTTTTAATTTCTGACTAGAAAAATCTCAGTACCTACTTACAGTATGATGGTGCAAGGAGAAGAGAATAGATCCCCTCTTACCACCACCATAGTCCGAAAAGCTAATGAGATTCTTTAGTAGTTAATACTTAAAACCTAATAGTACTTAGCTGGAACCGAACCAGGGACTACACGATATAGGCCATAAAGGCTAACGATTTGATTAAAAAGGGAGCAAATAAAAATTTACCAATGTATAGATAATTATAAATATACAACGCGAATGTGTATGGTTGTTGGTACCACGGAAGACCGACATTGTTCGTCAGTTTTCTCCTGTGACCATTGTCGCCGGTTGGTACTTTAAACAAGTAAATGTTTATCAGAGCAATGCAGCAACAAGATCCTGTTACCTGACAATTTACTGCGTGTTAAACAACTCTACGAAGGAGTTAGGTATATCAATTGTCAAAAAACTTGAAAATCTTTTAATTCGTATCAGATTACCTGTTCGACACAGTGGTTAAAATGTACGGCTCAGATCATGAGATACAGGGTACAATTCGCGGGTCTAACAAAGTGTTGGAGCAGCTCAAAAGTCGGTTGGTTTCTAAATACCGAGTGTATATGGGATGCTTTTTTTTGAGACGTGAAGTCATTGATTTCGATTATCGGAAATAACAAGCAATAGTTGTTGAAAATAGGGAAAAAAGACGACGATGATATAGAACCTATATCTTTTTTATACTCCTGACAATGTGTATGCAAAATTTCATGATAATCTTTTCTTATATATATCATAAGATAGCAAACAAGCAGATGGGTCTCCTGATGGAGTGTCAACCATCGCATATAGACACCAAAGATGTTAATTTTTTTGCTATCTTGTGGCAAGGTCAAATGCCACATCGTCCAAACCGGAACACAACAATGACAAGCACTGACGCTATTGCGGCAGGAATAGGTAAAGCGGTAGTACCAGACCCGGGCGAGACAATGCAGAACTCTACCACCTAGTAGCCACGATAGTAGTGACTCGCATAGCTAATCGGTCGCCTTTTACGACCTGCCTGGCAGAACTGCCCGGGACCAACACGGGGTCGCCGAGGTTATCACGTATCTCGCAATGTGCAACTATCATAATTGTTTAATTATTGCAAGACACATAACAGTCTTGTATGTTAGTGGCAGTCGTTGTCGCTTGATTATTATTGATGCTGTGACATCTCCAAAAGTGCTCCAGCGATCAGCAAGCAATTGGCGACGTTTATCATAATTTTTTTGTTACGTTTAAAAATCATCGCAGATCGCTGGCTGATCGCAAATTTAGGTGATACGCCTGCGATGTAGCAGTTAAGTTAAGCAGCCTTACAAACAAAGTCACGTTCACATTTATATCATAACAATTAGGTAATAATTAGCTACGGTTACCTAGGATTAGGCTTAAGTTATTGAAAATTCAAAGGATTCATTCATTATTTGCAACATCCACACCTCAGTCTAATAATCCGATAGACGTAATTGATATACGAACAAAAAAGCTTATCCTACGGTAACATACACAACGGTAGAGTTTACAATACACTATGGTAGAGTGTACAGAACTTCAATCAGCAAAAGTCGGTATATTGAATGAATTGCTTACAGAGTTTAATTAGGAAAAATATATTATTCGTGTTTTTATAATATAATTACAAAACAAGACAAGAAATAATCAAATTCTTAAAAAAATATCTGGTTTAAATTCGTCTCGTTTTAAAAAACAGTACGACCTGAATACTTTATTAAAATTTATAATGAATCGGCCCATAAATTGTATTGACATTCGTATGCAGTCAAACATGTCTTAATTATTTTCTGAAAGGACCAATTTAAATCGCAAAAAAATGTTAAAAATGCATTGACCATTTTTCACGTAATCTACTGTTACAAAGATAAAATCGGATTTCTAAATTGTTTTCAAACCGCAAGGTCAAGGTGTTGCTGATAAAAAATAATCCGATTAACACTAAACTTGCCGTCACTAAAACACTGACACTCAAACATTTATTTGCACCTCCATACATAAAAAAATAATTTGAATTTCGAATTCGTTCGAATTGCTCCCGAATTGCAGTTTTCCGCGGCGTGCGTCAACCTGCGGTCGTTGTTCGCGCGTTACTAAATACTAAAACTTCTGAAAGATTAAACGCGACAGAAATCGTCACAGTGCTATCTTTTATTCATGCCGATTGCATTAAGTGACGTAATGATGATGAACATTAAAGGCTCTTAAACTTGAAAAAAGTGCCTAGCTCATCTCTACATCACATCCGCCTTGTGAGAGATCGTGAGTGAGAAAAAGGAACAGCAATAAATAAACATACCTAATAAACCTAAGCAACATAAGCGTATTTTTCGAATGCTAAATAAATCAAATATCGAAAAAAGACGTTGTACTAATTGGGCGAAATTACCGTTGTCTACGGATATACTATAATAAATCTTAAATAACTTGTTCGAAAAGTATTAAGAGGAAGAGTACACGAATCTCATTTTTAAACGACTTTATAAAAAAAGAACAGCTTCTGTCGATTTGTTTTTATAAGTACATATATCATTAGTTAGCAAATAAGCAGGTGGCTCTACTGATGGAAAGAGAAACTATCGCCTATAGACACCAAAGGTGTTAATGGTACGTTGCTATCCGTATGGCAGGATGGTAATGACACGTGCATACGTCTACCGGCTACCCTACCCTCCAAACCAAAACACGACAATGAGTTTTGGGAGCTATTGCGGCAGGAATAAGTAAGGCGATGGAACCAAACACCCCGGCGAAACATAGCAGAACTCTACCACCTAGTAGTCACGATGGTAGTGACACGTATAGCCAATCGGTCGCCTTTTACGACCTGTCGTGCAGGACGGCAGTAAGTCTATTCTTCAAAGGAGCCCGTTCCAACACGGGGAAAAATGTGTGTTCCTCATTACCCAAAGAGTGCTGAACCGATTTGAAATATTTTATGAGGGGTTGTATACTTTGCATTTGATTCCATTTAAATTTGGTAAAGATCTGATCTTGGGTACCAGAGATACAGAAGATTGAAAATCACACCCATTTTTTTTACTTACTAAAATACAAGGTGCAGCCCACTGCATTAATGTTTCTGGTGAATCCCGCGGATACAACTCATTTTTTGGGATAAAATGTAGTCTTTATGCTATTCCAGGTCATCATCTATCTGTGTGTCAAATTTCATTCAAATCCGTTCAATAGTTTTGGCGTAATTGAGTAACAAACATCCATCCATTCATCCAAACATGTTATATAAAATTAATGTCGCCTCTGTGGTCTAGTGTTCCGGTGTCGGTGTTGATCACATGAGGTCCCAGTTTCGATTTTCGGGTCGGGCAATTGCAAAAAAAAAGCATTTTTTTCAGTTTTCTGATAAAAACAATGTAAGTGCCCGGTTGTCGATAGGGTTGCCACCTATCACATTGTGGGATTAAGTATCTTCGGCTAATCGTGGGCGCACTGGTTGTACCTCTGCCTACCTATTCGGGGATACGAGCATGAAGATACTCTTTTTAATATATAATTTAGATTAAAACCACGCATCCTCTTAAGTAAAGATTATCTAAAATGTACATTTAATTACAAGAAAAATCCTAAATATATGTCTCGCAACAAATAACTAAACAAAGCGCTTTTTCTGAAGGTTAAACCTGAAAATGAAGTAATCTAAGTTTTATTCATCCCAACGAAGCATGACCTAATCAGCCTTTTGTTAAGTCAACCAACCCACGTACCTCTGTCTTTAAAACGTGGGTCGATAATAAATGCCATATCACCAATTGCGTTATACTTGAAGTGTACTGGTTTATATGCAATCAAAACTTGGTAATACAGACAGGACCTAAAAAATTTATGCTCAGCTTGGAGCTCATATAAACCCGTGTAACCTAAGGTTACTGAAATGTTTGTAAAATCTTAAAATATTTAAAATCCTAAAATTTCCCGAATAGATTGGAATATGATTTAATAATTAGCCTATTCATCTCAGATCAAAGATTTGATGCCCGGGTCGGGCAAGCGTTATAGAATCCTCAAATATCGAAATTTCCAAAGCACCTCGGGGTATTTTTTATAGAAAAGGGGCAAACGGACAGGAGACTCACCTGATGGTAAGTGATTTAATGGTAAGTTATTTGTCGCGATGTCCGATGGCGAAATTCTGCGGCAGGAATTAATTCAAACAGTTCCTCGGAACACTCCCCATGATAGATCCGATAGAAGATGCAGAGCGAAGCCACATTTCTAGGTAATTCCAAAGAATCAAGCCGATCAGAAATAGTTCTATTATTATTGACGATTCGAGTCGCTCTACGTTGAATGCGGTCAAAAGGAAGAAGCTGGTGCTGAGGAACCCCTACCCACAAGTGCAAGCAGTACTTCATATGAGGCCGGATTTGCGCCTTATAAAGTTGTAAGCGATGGGCCGGCGTGAAGTACTGCCTGACCCCGCTGAGAACATCCAGATTTTTTGAGGCTAATTTGACCTTGCCTTCCAAGTGACCACGGATCTGAACGTTGCTCGATATGTCAACTCCAAGAATTTCAAGACTGGCTGTGGCTGTTAGGGAAGTATTTTCGAAGCGAGGAGATACGACAAAGGGAGATTTCTTATTACCGATTAGCTATACGAGTCACTACCATCATGGCTACTTGGTAGAGTTCTGCATTGTCTCGCCCGGGTCTGGTTCCACCGTCTTACTTATTCCTACCGCTATAGCGTCAGTGCTTGTTACTGTAATGTAGCCGGTAAACTTATACATGTGGCATTAGACCTCGCCACGAGATAGCAACGCACCATTAACACCTTTGGTGTCTATAGGCGATTGTTGACTCTTTCCATCAGGAGACCCATCTGCTTGTTTGCTATCTTATGATATAAAAAAATGTAACATGTAGAAAAATTACACTGCAATATGACTGCGCAGTTGACACTATTATAGAAGCTCCACACCATAAGTAGTTAAACGACTCGAATTCAGAGCAGCAAACTTATCTGAATTGTATAAATGTTATTTGTCCTTCAACGTAAAGCAAGTTGCTTAGAGAATCTACATCACCCTGTTTTTTAAAACTTGTAAACGAGTAGTTGGCCTCATCCGAGGTCGGGCTATGACATAATAAACGACATAGCAGTGACATCATTTATATAGGTTTTAAGTAAACCTCACGACTTGTGTGTTCTAAAGCTTCAATCAATATTGTATCTTATTGATCGTACGAATAAGAAATAATTTTAAGCCAACAGTAACTTACACATGTATAATTCGTTATATTGTAATAATAAATAATACAAATGCGAAAAATAACTTTTTTATGGATTCGATTCATATTATCAGGCAATATTTCGTATGGGTATCTATTAATTAAATTAGGTAACTAATTATTTTCAATTTTGACTTTCTTGGTGAGTTTTATAAGGCTAGATATGGCGAAATAAACTATTAAGAGTAATTGAGCTCTCTTAAGATTAGATTTAATTAAATGTTCCCGTATCTTAACGCTATTTCGAGATAAGAAGTTTACAAACATGTCAGTTCTTTTCAGTTAGTAATGATGCTATTTTATTAAATAAAAAAGGGTTTTAAGTATATAAAGAAATGGGTATTAATTTCTATCGTTTTTGGCCGTCAGCACGTACTTTTCTTCAATATATATCACGAATAACCAGAATAATAAACTCTAAACTCCAATTATTTGAAAGTAAGACATAGTACAATAATAATAGGGTAGTTCGTAGATTTCACTTCTTTAAATATTTTGGTATAAATTGATGAAAGGTTTATAATAAAATTGACATTGAAAAACATAAAATAGAAGCCACATTGTCATAAACTTGGGATTTATTCCTTTTTAAGCAAAAAAAAAAAACACAAGCTAAAAAAAATAAAAAAACGTGAAAAGCATTCACAAGGTTATTTCAATGCTGCTTTGCATCAATACAAATTAAAAAAAAAACACTTACCAATGTAACAATATCTCCAGGATTGGCGGCGGCTATCCTCCTCAATCTCTCATAAAGCAAGTCCAATAATCTCTGATGCTTTGCATTTAACTCGTCCAATTCCCGGGCCACCGCGTCTGCGCCAGACGAAGCCTGTTCCGTCCCAGGAACATCAGTTCGACCTCTGTTCCGCAAACGTTCCGCAAGTTCCACATCCGCTTGTCGCTTCAATTGCCGAGTGTCAAGCGATGGATGGATCTCCTCACATAACCATTCCACGTACCGCTGACATCTCGACGAATGTATCTATTTGTTACGGTGAAGCGTGTTAGGGTTATTCATGTTAGTCAGACTGTTTACGATCTTAACAGCCTTGTTGTTAAAGCAGGCGCTTTGTCCTTTCATACTACCTTTCATAACTAAATCCTAATCTAAAATTATTTTTTAACTTCCAAAATTGACCTTCAAACATCAACATTCAAAATTCTTTATTCTGATCGCAATCACGCCTTTTATGGTAGACAATAGCTAATAGGTAGTCCAGAAAAAACATGCTGGAAAATTGATGCAAATTTTCTTTAACCGTGAGACACCCAGCGTGCACAGTATAACATTTACAGTATTTTCAGAGTGAATGCCATCGCACCTTCTAGCAGCAGCTATTTCAGTTTTACTTTGACGACTAGATACATTATAAGGCGAAGGCGAAAACCAAAGTATTATAAATATAATAATGCTATTGGGAAAAATGGTAAACCTCCAAATCAGTTTTCAAAACATGAGTCTGATATAAAGGATCCAATCAAACGCAATATTCAAGAAGTATGAAATTGATTGGTTAACGTGTAAATATTCTGTTTGTCAAGCTCACAAGAACCTGTCCATGCGAGACGCGTTGACGAGCGTAATAACGCACGTACAGACGCTACTAATGTATTGGCATTTTTTAGGTAAAATCTACTTACGAATCATGCTCTTAAAATCTCAATCTTTCAAAAGTTAAACAGTTCAAAAACTAAATACGGTTCCGTAAAGCAGTTCTGTAAACTACACGGAACATTTAAGACCGCACATTCTTTTAAACGGTTTAGCGAAAAAAACTCCCGAATTGTTTTTATATCGGCCATTGCTTTGCACATTCTAGGAAATTTCAAGCTTATATTTAGCAATTATTACAAGCTTATCTTTAACAAGTGTACCAAGACGTGATTTTACAATACAATGAACTCAGCGTACTTTATGACATGATAAGACAGATTTTTTGTGTTTCATAATAAATTCTTTTTATTTATTATTATTTATCATAGAACAGCAAAAAAGCAGATGGCACTCCTGATAGTAATAGACAACTTTCGCCTGTAGATACTAAAGGTGGCAATGGAGAATTTCCATCCGTGTGACGGAAGTTAGCCACATGAATAATTTTACCGACTACTTTACCCTTTTAATCGGAACAGAACAGTGACAGGCACTGCCGCTATAGCAACAGGAAAAACCAAAGCGATACCAAACCTACTCAGTAATCACGATGATGGTAAAAGGTTTATTTTATTTTACGAACTGCCTGGTAAATGGTATATTCTTTAAAACAGGCCCGGACCAAAACAGGGTAAATTACATACGTACGAATCATATCACTAGTTTTAAATAGATTTGTAAACCATATATAAGATAGATTATATTTCCGTAACAAGCTTATATAAATACGCACGTCGATTCGTCTCGTCTGGCGAGTATCTTAGCGTCCCAAAAGCAAATTAAAGAAAAAACTGAGTATTTTAAAATGAAATTGAAGAATAAAATATGTTGGTAACATTGATAGACACAACATGCAAAGCACACCCGTATTCACAAATATGTATAATGTATATTCTCTGTAACGTATATATGAAATTGATTTGTAATTCAAATTGGTTACGTTTCGACTCGCCTTATCGGCGTCTCTAAAATGTTTTACAATGGGAAGTAGCAGTCATATATTGCTTTTCTCACACATCTTGCATTCAAAAAGTTAAAGTTAGTATTGTTGAAAAACATGTTATTGTGTAGCAAATGATACGGTCAGTATAAGCAAAAGCGTTACGGTGATAAATCCTTATTGCTCTCAAAAGCATAAAAGACCCAAAATTGTAGAAGAATCAAACGCTGGACAGACCTATAAACCTAGACCATTCAAAGTCTCTCAAACCTATCACGTAGCTTCATTAAATTTCATAGAACTACATATGTAAATTTTTCACAGTATTTTTAGACACAGATAGTTACCTTGGCTTCTCGTATGAACCTCCCACCGTCAACATTAACTTTTTCAATCTTTGGTGTCCTCTCCACCACACTCGTCAGTAGATTCTGTGACCACAAGACACCCAAGGATTAATTTTTAGTATTAACATTCATAATCACTTATATTTATAGTGTGTTAATTTAAAATACGTTATTTTTTTATACTATATCCGTGAATATTTCAAAATAAGTACACGACCAAATTAAGACGATACGTTTTTATATGTTCTTTAAAAATATTATTTTTTAATTACATGTTCTTATTCTTACTGGGGATAGATGAACAGTTATCCTATGACAATACTTGTAACGATGTCGATATATCGGGAAAATAAATAAACACTTAATTTAGCAACAAAACAAGATTACAAATTGAAATTTCTGTAATAGAAAGTTCACGTGTGATTCAGTAGATATTGCATTCATGATTTTTTTGAAGCATAGGATAGCAAACAAGCAAATAGCTTATAGCTTTGTCGACAGTAAGAGACAATAAGACTATAAAAGAATATTAGACCCACACGCAGGTGTTTTAGCTATCATTGGAAACTAGCTGATAGAATGACTGAAGGAAAGAAGCAACCAAAACCTACAGACATCAAATCTTTTCTACATGTATAAACTAAGCGGCTCCTTTATCCTCCAAATTAGAACACGGTAACACATCACAAGTGTATGTTAACAAGGTAATTTAAACACTAAATCATTACGTCAAGGTTTAATTTCGACTAACGCGGAATTACAGCTCTTTTTGCGTTTTGTAGCTCAATTGCCTCGGACATTATTTCGCGCGGACCCGACGTCCATAGTAATAATGTCAATGATGACAACTGATATGGTAGCAATATTTAAGGTGGTGTACAAAACCCAGGTGAGACGTTACAAAACTCTACCGCCTAGTATATGGTTGATCTACAATTTTCCTTTACAAAAATATAAGTTATAAATCCAAACATTTTTGATCGTATACTTTTTAGAATGTGAACCAATTCAATAATATTGCATGATTAGAAATTGCGATAACAACTGTAGTAGTAATTGTTACTTTACCGTTGATGAAATACAATGGCATATTTTATATGCATTCCAGATGTTAACACAATTTGTATAAAAAACTTTATGCCTTGATATATTATTAAATAATGGTAAGTAATGCACATACAAAGAAAAATAATTCTTAATGCGTCTGCACACGAAAGAAATAAGATTTTACTAATAAATATAATCATTAATCAGGCAATATTATAGTATCATTGGGTTTTCGTACAACCATACTGGTGCAATTAAAGTGCAAAATTAAGATTACTGTTTAAAATAATATTCCAATATCATATCATGCATAAGGGATTTCGTAAAAGTGTTAAAAGTTAAAATATTGTTGCCAGCACGGTTCTTAAGCGCTGGGCTACGGAGTAGAGATACATTTTGCGCACGGAAAATAAACCTTATTATGGACGTCATATGGTACAATATCACTTCTGCGCAAGTCAAGGTCAGCGATCAAGAAACGTGCCAGGCTATACGTAAGTTTCAACTTTCAATGTACGTTGCTATGATCCCTATTTAATGAAAAGAACCCCATGCTTTTCGAGATTTTTATCTGTATATTTTTTTACTAAATAACTTGTTCAAAAGAAAACTTATTAAATAATATTCCAAAAATATACCAAATCATTTCAAAACTTAATTTTAATGTCAACTCCATATGTTACTTTGTTTGCAATTAAATCAACACATGTCTGCGAAGTGAACTAGCAGTTAGTTAAGTATAATAATATCTATGAAGTACCATAACATTGTATACATGGCATTTTCAGGGGTATCCGTTGCTTTTATTTCGCAGTCACGTAGTCGCTACGCCTAGAACCTTAATGTTAATATTTGTGCAACCATTATCCAAAACTGTGGTTCCAATACAAGTTATTTGATAAATTAAAATAAAAACCTGTGACATTCGCAGAAAACAACACACTACGACGATAACAAACTGATCGCTTTCAGTGTAAATTTGTCGAGTGTAAAGTAAATAAATTGTTGTTGTCTTTAACTTTTAACAAAAACAAGGATAGAAAAATGTAATATAAAGCATCATAAATACATAATTGGCCCCGTAAATCGATTCGACTTGACAAAACATTCGAACACTTTGCGAGTACTAATTGTTTATATACGTTTTCAAGGTATTTAATATTTTGTGTTTATTTTAAAGTTGCATTAATACTTTTCACACTATTTGCAATTCTAATTCAATGGGTTATGGTTGATATTTAAAACGTTGTTTACAAAATGGTCGAACATTATTTTGTATCAAATTAATCCTGAATCTTAAAGCACTACAGTACGCATATCAACTACAAACCAAATCGATGTCACTTTGACTCCGTAACTCACGCTATATATTTTCTTCTTGAAGCATAAAATTATGTTATTTACGAGGCTTATTTTGGTGCTACGTGTTTTAATCAACAAATTAAAACATGTAACATTATGGAGTTTCGTACAAAGTATATAGAACTTAGGTGCATATTACGAGCCCAAGCGGCGACGATCTGGTTCTCATATGATTCGGCCTAAAATATGCCATTTTTAATATATATATATATATATATATATATATATATATATATATATATATATATATATATATATATATATATATATATATATATATATATAGAATATAGAATATAAGCTCTAACCACAGCGATAGTACTAGAGAAAGGTTGATTGATAAGAGATTGTTCATATTGAAGGGAACGATAAACAACATAGTAAACCTCATCAAAATTAGTGTAGTAATATTCAAAAAATACGGTCTTCGCAGGTTGTACTAACAAGTCTAGTCACGAGTTTGCTTGGTCACTGTTTGTAAAAAAATAACTATGCGCCATGCGCGGGTGTCCGTACTAAACATTTTTATTGGATAATTAGGTCAAAAATTAAGAACTTAATTTTTACATATCTGATTTTAGAAACGAGTACTAAAGACCCAGTATGTACAATATTTTACCAGTCAACCTGAATTTATACGAAGTTCTTAGATACGACAGTTGCAATGTAAATTATATAGCTACTGTAACGTTGTATTACTCCGAATTGTTTGTTTATATCTCAGCTATAATAATACTATATATAGCTGAGAAAACGATAATTGGGCTAAAAAGTGTTTGATCAAAATTTCCATCACATCCTGTGAAGAAATCTTTGGTCGAAAACTCACAAAGAAAGATTTAGTTTCATTTCAGGTAAAAAAATATTTTCGCTCTGAAATTCGCCGTACGAAAATTTGTTTTGGTTTCGACCTGACAAAAGCTGCACTGGCTACCTAAAGTGTAATGTATTATGACTTCAAGTCTTACCCTAGTAGGTTCTAACTGTTCTTTCGGCCTGATCTCAATCGGAGGTTGGGCCTGTAGCTTGCTGTAGGAATCGTCAATCCATTCAGCTTCCTTTTCGTAGCCTGCATTGTAATTTCTCAGAAGCTGGTACGCTGCTTCGCAACTTCGTAATCTGTTAAAACGTACAGTGGTCAATACATCTATATCTACACTAATATTATAAAGAGAAATCAATTGATTGTTTCTGCATACAGTGCATCTCGTCTCCACCGAATACGTAACTCTTTTATGGGGCAATGTATACGTTTTTACAATAAACTTCCCGAAGCTATAAGAGATCTACCAGTCGATAGATTTAAAAAAATGTGTTAAAACAAAACTGTATAAAAAGGATATTATAAAATCTCAGATTAAGACAAAAAAGTCTGGAATTAATTGCTCCTCATACCGATCTAACATATATTTTTTGTAATATTTTGATACTGCAAAAAAAAGATGATATGAAAAAAAGACAAGCCCGCTGAGTTTCTTCCGCCGGATCTTCTCAGTGTGTGGCCTCGTTTCCGATCCGGTATTAGTTTTTAAAAAAAATTGACGTGTCAAAATAACTTGTTAAAAGTTTTATTGAACAAAGTATTTTAAACTAAAATATTCTCTATATGATATAAGATATTAGGAAGTTTTTTAAAAATTACCTCTCAGCCAGTTGCCCACAAACATTATTCCACCTATTATTTAATTGTGAGACTTCTTTATCTAATCGTTCCAGGTCAATGTGTTTCCCTGATCTAGGCAGCGAAGAATGAGGTAGCGCGGCTCTGGAAGTTTCCACCAGACGCCTGCAGTTTTCGGCGTCATCGTTCATTTGGTCTATTTGGACCTGTTGCTTGCTGACTGCTACTTGCATACGTAGCATGTCTTCGTGAATCTGTAAATAAATAACAACTATAAGACGTGTTTTACATCTTAGGCCTTTCTACGATTTCTACGATAACTTTACGCGTTTCTACGATTTTAAATTAGAAGACAAAGCGCACGCCGCGTGAACACTGCACGCTTTACGTTTCCAGAAATTGATTCTCACAAGGAAGCACTCTTGTTGACTTTGCTTTTTAAAAACAACATAAAAAGTCATAAAATTCGGTAACAGTGCAACTCCGTATAAGAAAATTCACAAGATTTTTTTTACAGTTGGGTTTAATCATAACTATTTAAATTTAACATCAATATCCATCCTGCAACATTTTCTCGACGCAACTGTACTAAAGACACTAACTAGGTCGATAATTTATTGAATTTTGCCTGAGGCCAAGACCTCTCTCTTTTAAGAAAGAAAGCTTTCTTCACGTCCTTTTTTTTAAATAACTGAGAATTTTCTAGAAATTTTTGGACGAGTAAAGTGTTGTCAGAAATTATTTTTAAACTTTGACCTAATGTCCACTTAACGTAATCATTTGTGCCACCTACCTCATTTTAAGATTTCTAAGACTACATTTTTGTAAGAAGGCAAATAAATCCTGGATTAAAATCACTACAGATCCTCGTCCCTGAGTGTCAGACGTTAGCAGTACCCCGTGTTGGTCCTTTTGAAAAATAGACCATCTGCCGTACAGCCAGTCAGTTCGTAAGAGGCGAAGGATTGGCTGTGCGAGTCACTACCATCGTGGCTACTAGATGGTAGATTTCTGCATGATCTGGCCCGAGTTTAGAATGACCGCCTTACCTATTTCTGCCACAACAGTGTCAGTACTTGGTCTTTACCGTGTGCCGGTTTGGAAAGTAATGTAGTCGTAAACTTATGCACGTGGCATTAAGACCCCGCCACAAGGATAGCAACGTACCATTAACATCTTTGGTGTATATATGCGATGGCTGTCTCTTTTCGTTACGAGAGCCATTTGCTTGTTTGCTATCTTAAGATATAAAAAAGGATAAGACAAGAGATTGTCGTTGACATTGTAAATTGTGATATTTTTACAATAACGAGAATTTTAGAATCAAATTGTGATATGTTTACAATAACGAGAACTTAGGATTAAATTGTGATATGTTTACAATAACGATAACTTTAGAATCAAATTGCGATATGTTTACAATAACGAGAACTTTAGAATCAAATTGTGATATGTTTACAATAACGAGAACTTAGGATTAAATTGTGATATGTTTACAATAACGATAACTTTAGAATCAAATTGCGATATGTTTACAATAACGAGAACTTTAGAATCAAATTGTGATATGTTTACAATAACGAGAACTTAGGATTAAATTGTGATATGTTTACAATAACGAGAACTTTAGAATCAAATTGCGATATATTTACAATAACGAGAACTTTAGAATCAAATTGCGTTATGTTTACAATAACGAGAACTTTAGAATCAAATTGTGATATGTTTACAATAACGGGAACTTTAGAATCAAATTGCGATATGTTTACAATAACGGGAACTTTAGAATCAAATTGTGATATGTTTACAATAACGGGAACTTTAGAATCAAATTGTGATATGTTTACAATAACGGGAACTTTAGAATCAAATTGCGATATGTTTACAATAACGGGAACTTTAGAATCAAATTGTGATATGTTTACAATAACGGAAACTTTAGAATCAAATTGTGATATGTTTACAATAACGGAAACTTTAGAATCAAATTGTGATATGTTTACAATAACGAGAACTTTAGATTAAAATTTTCGGACTATAACCAAAAAACTAAACAACTATGTATCAACAGTAAATATTTACAAAATGCACTTACATCTTTCAATAGTTCAACGTCGTTCGGCAAATCGCTGAACTGTGCGAGTTTTATTTCGAATTCCGAAATCGTTTGGTTGTTCTCCTCCATGCTGTTTACTACGATTTCCACAAACTTGAGCCTGTAACAAAATATAAACTATATTTAATAATCTGACAATTAACAATAGTGGTTGGCAAATGCGATGGATCTTATTAGTATATGGCTCAAAATACCTACATTTAGCCGCTATCAGACTTGATATATAAATATGAAGTAGGTTGGTTAATTTGTCTTTTAATTCACACACCTAAAAAGCCTTCAATTTTAACTATAATTGTGGCACTGAAATGGTACCTGACAGATACTACAAACGGTCGTGCTAATTTATACTATATCTTATGGTGGTAACAAGCATAGGCTTGACGGTTCTTTAACGATAATGATGTTTTTATTTTAAGATAGCAAACAAGCAGATGGGTCTCCTGATGGAAAGAGTCAACAAAGATGTTAATGGTGCGTTGCTATCTTGCGGCGAGGTCTAATGTCACATGCATAAGTTTACCGGCTACTTTACCATCTAAACCGGAACACGATAGTGACTAGCGCTGACGCTATTGCAGCAGGAATAGGTAAGGCGGTGGTACCAGACCCAGTCGAGACAATGCAGAACTCTACCACCAAGTAGCCACGATGGTAGTGACTCGCATAGCAAATCGGTCACTTTTTACGATCTGCCTGGAGGAACGGCAGTTGGTATATTCTTCAAAGGAGCCCGGGACCAACACGGGGAAATGATGTGACGACTTGCCTTTATTAATTTCAGAGTCGAACGACTAAAACATTTAATTCGTCCATTTAGCGGAGTCGACTAGGATTTGTTCCCGTGTTGGTCCCAGGTACCACCGCCTTACTTATTCCTGCCGCAATAGCGTCAGCATTGACGCTGATCGCTATCGTGTTCCGCTTTGGAGGGTAAGGTAGCCGGTAAACTTATGCACCTGGCATTAAACCTCGCCACAAGATAGCAACGCACCATTAACTTCTATGGTGTCTATAGGCGATGGTTGACTCTTTCCATCAGGAGACCCATCTGCTTGTTTGGTATCTTATGATATAAAATACCGTTTACGCAATTGTCTTAAAAAGGGGTCCAAAGTTTTTCCTTCACATGTTAATATATAAATATATTTTACTTGCCTCTCAACGAATAGCTGACTCTTGGACTGCAAGTCGTTCCATTTGCCCATGACTTTATCGAGATTCTTCTTCATCACTGGTGTCTTCAATGCTATTCCTGTAATCAAATTATTTATTTATAACAGTTTGATTGATGAAATGTATATAAATAGCTGTCCCCGTGACTTCGATTGCGTAGAAAGTTTTCTAAAATTAAAATACTCCAAGTTACTCCTTATTACTGTTACGAATAATCTAGAAACGTGAAGAGTTGGAACGCTGGAGGGATCTAGAAATAAAAGAAAGAGATAGCTACTCCTATTAATAAACAAATAGTTGGCCGTTATCCGTTAGGCCCTTATATAGCTATATCATAATGGACTTTGTGGTATAGTGCATAAGGGTGAAAATAGCGTGTACTATCATAAGTTGTTTACAATAATAAGAAGTAATTCATTGTTTCCCGATACATTTAGATTTTTCTGGATCCAGTTAGTACTTTACCCTGGGTATAAATAGAGATTTGTTGACAAATACAGGGCAGTTTTTATAAAGCGATCGAGAGCGATACTTGAAGCGACCCGTGCGAAGCGAGAAGTGTTTTATTGTGTAGTCGGTTAAGTTTAGTGATAGTGCAGTGAGTGACTAGTGTTAATCAGAGTATTTAGTATTACATTGTGTTGTCTTGTGTTGTGTGTATTTGTATTGTAAATACACGGATTTAATATACATAAGTGGTGTTTTCTTACAATTACGAACCCGAGGTACGTAACATTACCATAGATCGTAATTTGTAATACAAATTGACACGGAGTTTTACCAAGTGCCGATGATATTGTGTTCAAAGTAATTTGCAAGATAGAGTCTCGGGGTTTTATCCGCATAGTTCCCGGTCGCGTGGGATTTCCGGGATAAAAACATATGTCCTCTCTCGGATCCTAAGCTATCTTTGTACGAAATTTCATCCAAATCGGTTAAGTGGTTTAGGCATGAAGAAGAGACAGGCAGACAGAGTTACGTTCGCATTTATAATATTAGTATAGATGTGTTTTTTATAGAATACCCAAGCATTTCCCCCAGCATCTTTTTGTATCTATATCTATACTAATATTATAAAATTGTAGTTTGTTTGTTTGTTTGTACGCACTAATCGCGAAAACTACTGAACCAATCTGAATAATTCTTTTTGAGTTGGATAGCCTGTTTATCGAGGAAGGTTATAAGCTATATAATATCATGCTGCGACCAATAGGAGCGGAGTAAACAAAGTCCGCGCGGACGAAGTCGCGGGCAACAGCTAGTTATTAATTATTTAAATCAATATCTGTCTATAAAATATTGAAATCAATAATTGTCTATCTATAGTAGTAATCGTATAATCATGCCCAGTTTCCTTCCGGATAAAGCTGAGTAATCATCTATAGACTCTTTGGTTCACCACGATTCACCGTTTTGTCGAATGGCGAGATGAGTGGTCACCGCAATTTACCGACATGATAGCGACTATCGACTATTCTAGCGATAACCAGGATCTACGGGATTTGCATGCTTATCTAAAACACGGGAGTGGTAGAAGACTTCCCGCCAAACTCCGGGTTGCTACTAAGATTTTAAATTTTCGAGTAAAACCTTATTAACACTTTCGCCTAACCCGGGGATCGAATCCGGGACCTCATGATCTTAAATGAATAGGCTAACCCCTACACCACGAGACAGTCTCTCTACACTACCTTTAACTAAAAACTATCCTGTATTTGTTCGTATTGTTCAAACGTCTGAGAAAACTGTCATACTACGTATAAATAAATACGTACGTATAAATAAGTACGTAATCATACGTTTAGATTTAAATGGATTAAATCCAGTTTTCTGGTAACAAAGTTGCCCGGAATTGGAAAATGTGCCCGGTTAGCGAAAGGCTTGCCATCTATCACATTGTGGGACGTAGTATCTCCGGCAAATCGTGGGTGCATTTGTTGTACCTCTGCCCACCTCTTCGGGGATACGGGCGTGAAGATACTCTTTGGATTAAATCCAAGTAATAACAGAGAACGAGACCGAAATATTCAGTGCAATTGATCCTATCGATCTACACGATCAATGATATTATTACCATGATACGCTAAAATCAATGAGTTAATATGAGAATATAATAGTTTACCTCTAAAAGTGGCCTGAACTTCTTCAACATCAGAGGATAGTGTAAGCAATCCACTTTCCCAGTCTTTGTGTTGCAGTACCAGATGTTCCAGGGAGTCCAGATCCCTTGGAATATGGCTGGCAATTCGCTCATGCAGCTGACGCTCGAACACTTCCAACCTTTCCAGAAGGTTCGAAGATTGCTCAGTGAAAATACGCGCAGCGTTCTTGGAATCCTCTGTGATAAAAATATTATACATGTTAATTTTATTATTATAACTAGCAATATTTTCTCAAGAGAAATAGAAGTCATTGCATTACTTATGCATTAATTGCGGCCCTTGATTTTGTATTATAGGATAGCAAATAAGCAGAGGACTCTGCGGATGTAAACCACCATGGCTTACAGACACGAAGATTTTAATTATTAGTTGATGCCATCAGTGTGGCGGGTTAAAATGCTGCATACATAAGTTTTTCTGCTTTACCCTTTAAACCAGAACACAATAATGATAAGCGTTGATATTATTACGGAAGGAATAGGCTTACCTATTCCTGTATCCGGTAGTACAAAAAACGATATAAATATATTATGATATGATGAAAAGTAAACTTTGTTCTTAAACCTATGACCGCAAATATATTGTCACAGGAACACACAGTCACAGGAACAATACATGGCTAAGAATCGAAATCCGATAAGCATTTATTATTTATCTTTAGATGCTCAACTATTAAAAAATAGCAAAAATATCCTGTTTAAGTATTAATTTTGCTACTCAATAGAATCATGATTTGAATGCATTTTTAAGCTCATTTTCCCCACAAAATAGTTCAAAGTATTGACAATTTCTGCAAGCGTATTCAGTTACAAATCCTCTTAGCAATACACGTAACATAAAACCACGATAGCTTAAATAGCCTTACACAAGATTATTTAACAATATAACAAGCCACAGACACCTGACATTGAAAATTCACTCCACTCCCTTTGAAACGAACGTTCCGAATATATAAAAACAATATTGTGAATCATTGGAAGGAGCGATATCTAATGTTTCTTCTACTGAGAGACCAACAAAAGCAACTGAAATATTGTTTCGAGTCATACAGAGTAAAAAATAGCGCTGACTAACTTTCAGAGAAATAATCTGGCAGATCTAAATTTGATTTGGTGCTTGCTTGACTTAAAATTTAAGATGCATTAAAACGTTTTATATAATACAGCTTATGAAATTATCTATGCGATTTTTAATGATTACTAGAACTAAAAAAATCTTCTAGTCTAGTAGTAGTCGTTCATTACTTAATGTGTTAATGAATAAAATGAAGGTACGGTTTAATAGTCTGCAAAAATGAACCTTAAGTAGATAATATTGCAACCCTTCAACTCAACATCTACAGCAACGAATAGACACAACTTTATACATATGTAAGTAATGACGATTGTACAGTCAGTTTTTTGTCAACATTCGTGATAGATATTTATTTTATGACTCACTGACATAAACTTATCCATTTTTGAAATTTTTGTCTGTCTGTATGTCCTGTTATAACGCAAGAACCAGTGAATAAAACTGTATCCAAATCAGTATGAAATGAAGTAACTAAGTGGTAGAGTTCTGCATTGTCTCGCCCTGGTTTTGGTACCACAGCCTTAGCTATTCCTGCCCCAATAGCATCAGTGCTTCTCACTGTCGTGTTCTAGTTTGGAGGGTAAGGTAGTCGGTAAACTTATACATGTGGCATTAGACCTCGCCATAAGATAGCAACGCACTATTAACATCTGTGGTGTCAATAGGCGATGGTTGACTCTTTCCATCAGGAGACCAATCCGCTTGTTTGCTATCTTGTGATATAAAAAAATGAGTATGCAGTGAGGACACGTGATTGCGCAAATAATATGACGATAATAAGATGTAGCCTGTACTGTCTGTAATGACTGTATGTACATTGATACAGTCTGTTGATAAAAATTTTACCATTTTAAAATATTTTGTCTAACAGCATGTCCCATTATAAAGTAAGAAAGACTTCACCAATCTTGACAAAAATTTCTTTTGGTATACAGTATACATAGAGTATAGATTACAGTATAGATTGCGCAAATGACAGGATGATGACCTGTGGTCTCTGTCAAACTTTTCGTGTTTCGTGTTAAACATTCGTTTTATAACTCACTGAGACGAAGTTTACTATTGTGAAAATTTTCTGTCTGATAGTATGTCTCATAATAACTCAAGAGGGGCTTAACCAAAAAAAATTGGTATACAGTACACATGATTGCTCAAGTGATAGGATGATAACTTGTAGTGTCTGTCAATAAATTCATTATATTTTAAAAATGTTTATCTGTATGTCGTGTTATAACTTAAAAATAACTTGACCGATCTTAGTCAAAATTAGTATACAGTGAGAATTCGACATTGCACACATTTTTTCCGTCAAAGAATTTAAGCTTAATTTCTGTAACTGCAAACCCTAACAAGTTTTCTAGATGAACATTAGTGAGAACGAAATAGTATTTTAAGCAATTGGGACTTCATAGTAACTTAACTTTGTTAATAAATAAATCCTCTTCACTACTCTGTAATGTATACCCACACATATGCTTGTTCTATTGGAAATTGCAACTATAACACCTACAATAGCGATGTCAAGGCCAATAAAATTGAACGAGGAATCAAATGACATCATTTCGGTTGACTAAAATGACCATAAATTTAATTATACTAAATAACACCTTCAATTTTGATCCAAACTAAAATTGGATAATTACAAGGCAAGTCTATATGAATTACGAGACTATTAATTTACATTTTTACTCACGACTCCGTTCGCTTGACCAAAGAACATTACTTCCCTTTGCTCAATGGGGGCTGGAGAAAAATAAAATGAAATGAAAAATATTTATTTGCAAGAATATGGGTGTCACAAGTTATTAAAAATTAATTAAATCACCAACATATTTCACCATGATATGGTGTGCAAACATTTAAATTTCAGTCGATTTCCTTATAACTTATAACTACCGGGTCGGAACGCAGCCACACACTGAAAAGATCCGGCGGAAGAAACTAAGCGGGCTTTTCTATTTCATGTAATATAATTATTTTACGTATTTACGTACAAGAATTATTTCACAACATAAATTTATTTTTAAAATTTACACAAGACATTTACAAAATGTACTATAATATTTTATTACATTTAAATTTTAAGGTGCATTGTACAAACTTATATTTCTATTTATTAATACACAAATTATCTAATATCATAGTCTGTTGTATTTAATAGTAAATCGATAATTTTTTTGCTAAATTTATTCATAGGTAATAATTATAGGCTATCAGGAATATAATTGTATATATTAATTGCCATACAATATGCATTTTTTTTAAAAGGATGATCTTCATCAACTATGATCAAACATTTTGCGTCGAAGCTTATAAAGCTTACATATGTAGGTTTACGTCATCGGCGAGTATCTTCAAACTGGAAAAAACTGCGGTTTTAGTTTAACTACTTTTAAATATAAAATTGGGAATGATGGTCACACCACAGGGAGGGGTTTTCACAAGTGTGACAATCGGTGACAAGAAGGGAAGCGGGGGGAGGGGTTCCAAGAACCCTAAAATTTTGCGACGTAATTTATGGATAGCCCCTTAGACATAAACAATGGATCAAGACTAAGTGGTACAGTCACGCAACTATTCCGCATATGAGGTCATTGTAATCAATCATGACACAGTCACAGACAAAACTAGTAGTTAGAACGATTTAAAAGATCTATATCATAAGAGGAGACAAATAACCTGCGATGTCACAGCCAAGGTCATTGGCAAATTTAATAAAAATATTGGTCTAATAATAAATTGGACTTTTCAATACAAAGATAGCGCGGCTCTAGCTCCAATATCGTTTATAGAATATTAAATGAGCGTCGAAGTTAGGGTGTAAAACTGCAACGTGGAATATTAACTATACTGGGTAATTTTATAACTGTTATCAGTTGTGATAAAAGTTGAGCACAAACATTTATTAAACTGAAGCCTTTTCTGTGATTATTTTGCGTTTTATATTGTAGTAGCTGCACTTTGCGACCCGCTACATAATGAAAGATTCGACAAATTCCACGAGAAAAAACTTATTTTCCGGGGTAAAAAGGATCTTCTGTGCTATTGCACATTATCATCTACCAGTGTACCAAACATGGAAATCAATTTGGCCTTTTTGCGTGTTTAAGTAACAAACATACATACCTCAATTTAGCGGAAAGTGTCAGGGATTGCCTGCACGGTCAACCGTTTACAGATTTTTTTGTTTGTTTATGTTTGTTTATTTGGTATTTATTCTCTGAAATAAAGTAGATATATTTTATAGCTTATACAAGTTTTTAGCTTTCTGTGCGACTTAGTCTGTTCCATTGCCATAACATATTTTTTGCGAAGTTTTAATGCCACTTGCATAAGTATACCGGCTACCTTACTCTGCAACCAGATCACAACTATCAGAAACTCAATGCTGCAATGCAATGGCACAATGCAAGTCACAACACGACAGTGTTGTGTTGCCAAATGCATAAGTTTATCTTTCACTCCGAATCGGATCATGATAATGACAAGAACTGATGCTATAGTAATAGGAAGCAAGGCGATGGTTCCAAACTAATGGTGGTTAATATAACGCATAGCGTTAAATTATAGCGCGCTATGTATACTCAATGTATAGTGTACGCTATTTAGATTCGCATTCGGCGCTATAACATAACGCCACGCTTTATACATACATAGCGGCTAGCGTAGGCCGTATAAAATGATAACCTACAAAGCTACGAACTACGCGATGTAACGAGTAACGTGCTAGACCGTAGACGCTATATATTTACGCGTTATAACGCGTTATAACATAATTTATAGCATTATAGCGTTCAGTCACGCGCTAACTCGGCCGGCTCGCGCGATCAGTTTTTCAGTTACACGTTATAATATAGTCTATATTCGATAACGTAGCGCGCTAGAAAAATATAGTTTATAGTCTATAACGCGCTATCATAAAATAGTTTATTTGAACAATACTATTCTAAACCCGAGTGATAATATGTACTCGTAGAGCTCTACCACTTATATATACAGTAATTACGACGATAGCGATATTTTCAGATATTGTTCGCCATTTACGAATTGTGTGAATGTAAGGCAGGTAAACTAATTTTATTTAGGGATCTGAAAAAAGTCAATACATAATTGGACTTACCATTTTTTCCTTTCGAAAATATTTGTTTTATTTTCTTCATTTTAATGCGGTATATAAAACTTTATCACAATGGAATAAGGTATATAGTATAATTTGTAGTTTCAATTCATTATCATTAAAATTCTAGTAAGACATGAATATAAATAAGACATTAATTCCAATATTGCTCACTTTACATATCGGGTTTCATTTCTTGGAATTTATAGAAAGATTTATAGTAAAGAAGTTTCCATGATTAAATATTAGGGCGTTTGACAATTTATAGACCGGTTTTTATAATTTAAAAATATGACTGATTTAGAGAATATGCCTAAGTGGTAATAACAATACGATTTGATGATGATACGAGTATAAGGACACCACGAGAACAACAATCACTTCCGAAAAGTAAATCGTGGATGCTTCAGATACACTGAAGCATCCACGATAAGTCGTTCCTTAATGTAAACAGTTAGTAAAACGATATATTATCTGACTAGCTTATTTTTGTAACATATTATAAGATTTTCCCCGTGTTGGTCCCGGGCTACTTTGACGAATAGGCCAACTTCCGTTCTGCCAGGCAACGCAGGCAATTAGTCGCCTTTTACGACCGTAAAAGGCGACTAATTAGCTTTGTGAGTCACTACCATCGTGGCTACTAGGTGGTAGAGTTCTGCAATGTCTCGCCTGGGTCTGTACCACCGCCTTACCTATTCCTGTCGCAATAGCGTCAGTGCTTGTCACTGTCGTATTCCGGTTTGGAGGATAAGGTATTAATGTTGTTATGCATGTGGCATTAAACCTCGCCACAAAATAGCAACGCACCATTAACTTCTTTGATGTCTACAGGTGATGGTTGACTCTTACCATCAGGAGACCCATCTGCTTGTTTGCTATCTTATGATATAAGAAGAAAAAAAGGATAAAAAAACAAGCAAATAGCTCTCCTCATGTAAATATGTGGCAAAACTACATATCTGACAATACACTGCTCTGTTTTATTTTTATAAGATAAAAACAAGGATATAGCTCTCCTGCTGGAAAGGACAACCCTCGAGATGTTAAAGATGTGATGCCACTCAAGTGACGGATTGAAATACCGCATGCATAAGTTTACACGCTCTCTTCCTTCCAAATTAGACACTATTGCAGAAGGAACAGATAAGGCGGTGATTTTTAACCCAAACGAGGCGTTGCAGAACACTACCATCTAGTAATTGTAGTGGTAGTCACGTGTTTGGCTAAACGTTTGCTTTGAACTACCTACCGAAATAACAGATGGTTTATTCTTAAAAACAGTCTCGGACCAACACGATGATAAGAAAGCTAGGTTTTTAAATGAGAATAAAATCAAAAAGCGGAGTGATCGAACACTAAATTCGAGAATATACATAAATGAACAAATATACAAAATTCAAAAAGACGAAACCCGATGAATTCACTATACTTCCTATATACCGTAATCAATCAAAAATTCCCCACTTAATACTTAATATTACGACCAAAAAACTTTATGAATTTGTTTCAGTTCAAAATTGCAATGATAATTTGTTGTACATATATTTTATCACGCAATATTTATGTAACAAACTATTATTAAAATATATTTTGTATTTGGTAATATTATTTACAATACTAGCAAAAATAATTTGCAGCACAGTAATACACTAGAGCACATGAAAAGACGAATCTTATATAAGGTACTACGAACCGCGACGTACTAATTATGACTGACGGATCAGTCCCGTAGGACGGCCGTAATTTCTTTGTCAACAAAAACGAAACACATGCAAGCTATTTAGGGCTATATTTAGCGTAGGACATTATAGATAACTTAAGGTGCTGCAATGTCAAACGTGTTTGTTGTAAGATCCACTGTTATGAATAACTTAAGAACTTATAAAATGTAAAAAAATAGATGATATGAAAAAAAGACAAGCCCGCTGAGTTTCTTCCGCCGGATCTTCTAAGTGTTTGACCGCGTTTCCGATCCGGTAGTAGTTTTTAAAAAATATGTTGACATGTCAAAATAACTTGTAAAAGTTTTATTGAACAAAGAACTTCTGATTTCTGAACTTCATCTTAAAACTTACATTAGGACTCAGATTAATAATATCGCTGGAGAAATTACATAAATCAATCTAACCCCGTAGAAAGCAAATTATTTGCTTGTGTTATGGGTGTTGATCAACGATACCAATACATAGAAATACATATATAAATAATATTACATACATAATAAACACCCAAACCCAGAAATACAAACGTCTATGCTCATTACACAAATGTTCATCCCTGTCGGGAATCGAACCCGATCCCCGTAATTTCATAGTTAGGTTCGCTAGCCATTCGACCAATGGGGTGGTCTAAGATTAGATAGATTACACAAACGACATTTACTAATAATATAAAGAGGTGAAATTTTCTCGCTTATAGATACTAAAAATGTTAATAGTGCATTGCTATTCGTGTGATGGAACGTTATTGTCATACGCATAATTTACCGGCTACCTTACCCTCCAAACCAGAACATGACAGTGATAAGCATTGACGCTATTGTGTTAGGAATGAATGGTAGTAAATACCAAACCCGAGTGAAACGTTGCGGAACTCTACCACCTAGTAATCTCGATTGTAGTGACACGTTCAACTTTTACGAACTGCCTGACAGGCCGGCAGATGGTCTAGTCTTCATTTCGACCAACAAGTAAGTGTTTACAAGAAGTAATCTCTAGAACAACGGAACTGATTTTGAAAATTCTTTAACCTGTAGATAGAAAGCTACATTAACCTTTTCACCGCCACAGTCGGCTATACCCGACAAATCGTTTTGGACGTTCAAACGCCAATGTCGGGTAATGCCGACACAAACATTATGCAAAAATAAAACTATTAATGCAATATTTTTCGCTGTATTTTTATCGCCTATAGCTTGTCAACCAATGTTTATTTATTATATTGGTTACACTTTCCCCATTCGTCATTTATATGAAATAAAAAATTAGACAATGTAACGATAATCCCAAACTGATCACAAAGTCTACGCCGGTAGCGCCATTGTCGTGTCATGTCGACAGCTAGTGATGTAGAACATGCACGTAAGATTTTATTTAAATATTTCACCACTTCTATGATTTTTAGAAATAATTGCCAAATTATTAACAATTCTAAAAGGTCTGACAAATATTTAAATAAAAACAACAACCTTTTATTAAAAATAATTTATAAAATCGGGACAGCAGCTAGACAAATAAAATTATCGACAATAGAAAAATTGCTATTTTACCCCGCACTAAATGCAATCGTCTTATAAGCACAGTGCAGTGCAATGCAAGCCGTCGTCGGTATTACACGACAAATTGTGACGTCAGATACGCGATAGTGAAGTGACTTATTTGGAAAAAAAGTTAATCCTGAATGAATTATATTTCATTGTTAATAGTAATTATTCAGTAATTACTATTAATAATAATTAATTCCTACTTCCTTACTAATTTAATTTTCCTACTTCCTTCAAGGAAAACAAGAAATTTTCCTACTTCCTTCAAGGAAAACAAGCAATTTTCCTACTTCCTTCAAGGAAAACAAGCAGTAATTTTTCTACTTCCTTCAAAGAAAACAAGCAGTAATTTTTCTACTTCTTTCAAGGAAAACAAGCAATATTCCTACTTCCTTCAAAGGAAAACAAGCAGTAATTTTCCTACTTCCTTCTAGGAAAGCAAGCAATTTTCCTACTTCCTTCAAGAAAAACAATCAATTTTCTTATCTATTACCTTTGAGAAAAACAAGCAGAAATTTTCCTACTTCCTTCAAGGAAAACAAGCAATTTTCTTACTTCCTTGAAGGAAGTAAGAACTCCTTTTTTTTCCTTACTCCCTTTTCAACAAACGAGCAACGGGTGCCTGATCAGCGCCGCCCATGGACAGTTGCATTTGCATTGTCGTTTTTTTTAAGAATGAGTGAGTAAGATGTTCGTATTTCTGGGTTTAGATATTAATTCGTTTATGTTAATAGCAAACAAGGATACGGCTCTTCTGATGTAAAGAGACATCCATCGCCTACAAACACCAAAGATGTTAATCGTGCATTGCTATCCTCGTGGCGGGATATTAATTAACGCATATGTTTACCGGTTACCTTATATTCGAAACCGGAAAGCAAAAACAGTAAACATCGACGATATTATGGCAGGAATAATTAAGGCGATGGTACCTCTTACTCTCACCTCTTACTACCACCTAGTAGTAACGACGGTAGTGACTGTATAGACAATCGCTTTCACCTCTTACGATCTGCCTGGCAGAATGGCAGATGGTCTATTCCTCAAAGGGAGTCCGGATTAACACGAGGTAAAAATAGGACAAACTAGACGGGCCTTCAATCAACAGATCGACCTAGATATGACACCGCTACCTATGGCATTGACTCATAATCGATTCACATTTTCCCGGAATCGCATCCGTCCTCTTTCTTTCCTCTAAATAGTTCTGGATTAAAGTTCTTAAAATTTCCATTAAACTTAAATTTCGTTTAACTAAAACGCAAAATAATTTAAGTTACTTTAAGAAAGTAATGCGTCATAGCTTGGATAAACGGAATACTAATGACCAAAAACATTAAATATTCTTTAGATATCCTAAAGAATATATTGGTCTCATTACGCATGTACTAAGCACATATACGGATTTTAGATATATAGATCACGTAAATGTTAACCAAGTTATGTTTTATATTTTTTTTATATGTTTTATATAATAAGATAGCAAACAAGCAGATGGGTCCCCTGATGGAGAGTCAACCATCACCTATAGACACCAAAGATCTTAATAGTTCGTTGTTATCTTGTGGCGAGGTCTAATGCCACGTGCATAATATTACTGGCTACCTTACCCTCTAAACCGGAACACGACAGTGACAAGCACTGATGCTGTTGCGGCAGGAATAAGTTGTGCGGTGGTACCAGACCCGGGCGAGACAACGCAGAACTCTGCCACCTGGTAATCACGATGGTAGTGACTCGCATAGACAATAAGTCGCCTTTTACAATCTGCCTGACAGAACGGCAGTTGGCCTATTCTTCTAAGGAGCCACGGACCAACACGGGGAAAAGGTATGTGTAACATTCTCAATATAACTATATATACTTATATTTCATAAGATAGCAAACAGTCGGCTCTCCTAATGGAAAGAGAAACAATCATCGCCTATAGACACGTTGCGTTGCTATCCGTGTGGCGGGTATATACATACAATACCGGCTACCTTACCCTCCAAACCGGAAACTCAAAAAAAATATGCATTGACGCTAATGCGGCAGGAATAGGTAAAGCGGTGGTACCATATACGCAGACGAGACGTTGCAGAAATCTACCAATTGGTATCGCATGGTAGTGACAGGCATGGGCGTACCAGTGGGGCAGCTGCGCCTCCTGGAATTTGTTTACCTCTCTACTAACCGCTCATACCACTAGCCACTTTCGCATTTTTTCGCAAAAAAACACGGACCGTTACGCGCACACGTTCCGAGCACTGTTCCGAGTTCGTTCCGGTGGACCGTTGTCACAAAAATGGTTTATGAGTTGTTTGGATTGAATCCGATACTGTAAAGCGTATAGTTTTTAAGAGGTCTTGAGCACTGCAATACACTGGTGTGAGAATTGCTTAATTTAAGTGGCTTAATTTACAAAATAATTCAGGTGTAACACGACACTTTGAGAAAAATATGACTACTTGTTAGTCGAGGATTTTTAATTCTAAAAGTAAATCGATGACCTATGCTTTTTAATATTTTTTTATATAATTGGTAAACATGTATATACAGAAAAAAAAATCAATATAAATTATAGTACAAAAATATTTATTTACATAAATATTAATTTTTATTTCATAATTAATACGTTGTTTTTTCGTAATTATTAAATAATTTATTTCTTTTTAAATTTTACAGCTATGTTAATTTTTTTTAAATATTGTTTAGGATATCTCACATTCACATCATATGATTTTTTTAAGATCATAGATATCAACACTAAAATTTACGAAAATAAATAAAAATAGGTACCGTCATACCCAAAGCGCTGGTGTCATCAAGTTGGTCGTTGACGAAATATATGTTTTATTAATTGATGTTTACGGTTTTTTGACAAAATTATTATCTAAACTGTTAGATCTTGAATTAATCTTGATTGTAAATAAAGTTTACTTGTTGATTAATATGCCAAAACCCTTTTAAATTAACCTGTATCATAAATTGCAACCAACACATAACACACAGCACGAATCAAAATGGCAATGGCGGACTAAGTTCTTTTAATTTTTCCCCAAGAGCGTATTTGAAAAAAGAATGCCAATTTGATGTTATTTTGTACAATGTTTCGTTCGAAAACAATAAAATACCATCGAGTATTGTATTAAAATTGGTAAATAGTGAAAATATTGTTTTTTGGATGAAGTTAGCGTTGGTCCCTATAGATACCATATAGTATTAACGGAATTTTCTCAGAGATCTCATTAGTTACCAAAGTGAAGTGAGCGGCTAAGTATCAACTGTTGTAGATAAAAGATATAATAAGATAAAAATATATATAATCTTAGAATGTTACAGTTGCCCTCCCTTGGCCCAGAACCTGGGTACGCCCATGGTGACAGGTATACCCAATCGTTCACCCTTTGCGAATTGCCTGGCAAAACATCAGATACACATTTAGTAGCTAGAATTAATAGTATGACACTGGCCAAATCAAAAGGCAATATTGTCTTATTTAATTATAAAGACATGTGTTACCTAATAAAGAAACAATTTTTCAATTGGTTCAATGACGCAACTGAGTTTTTGCCAATTAAAACGTGGAAACCTTTGTCATGTCCATTAAATATTTATTACAATTGCCAAACTTTTATAAAAATATTAAAACTAACGAGAAGAACAAAGGATTATAGAATTAAAGAAAATAAAAATCTTGTCTTAGGCTGCGTTTCCACTGAGGCGGAGTGGAGTGGAGTGGAGCTTAGCGGTGCACAAATTGACCAATCACAATGAAAGAAATCTCCGCTCCGCTCCAGTGGAAACAGTGTTAGCGGTGTGGAGCGAAGATTTCTTACATTGTGATTGGTCAACTTGTGCACCGCTAAGCTCCACTCCACTCCACTCCGCCTCAGTGGAAACGCAGCCTTAGTGTTGAATATTTTTATCTATTCAAAATTAAACCAATACGATTATCGATTCCTACCTATCATGTCTAGGTGGTTAAGACGGAGTTTAAATGCCTAGTATAACATATTTTTCTATAACAAATGCATCTTTATTGCAAAATATAAATTCTCGGGTCTATGTTATATTTTATGTCAATTATTTAGCAAGCAAAGCCGATTATTTTACCACAGAAAGAAAGAAAAAAAACATTTCTATTACACTGACGGCGTCTATTGCTATCGCTCAATAACCGCGTCGGTTTGTGTCCCACATGTCTACACTATCACCGCTAGTCTCGGCGACGAAAACTTTTTCGCCCCGCGCTCATTTTCGTCTAACATGGAAAGTCACGCCATTGTCCTTTAGTAAAATTATATATGGCCCCGATTACACTTGATTAGAACGAGTTCGAGTATTTAATGCAAGTGCTTAGTATTAACCAAGAAACACGTGTAGACAGCCGTTGACTGGTGCGAGTGATTAGTAATCAGCGTCTATTCACTTTTACTACAATGATTACTAATCACACGCACCAATCAACGGCTGTCTATACATATTTTTTGATCAATACTAAGCACCTGCATTAAAGACTTCGGGTAAATATAGTACATATAAGGTCAATCCATAACAGGTGAAAATATTTTAACCCATCATTCGGTACGTCTAACTAAACATATTCAGCTGAAAACCAACGTCATTCAAGGGTTTAAAACTTTTTGATTTTTTTTGAAAATTTTATTCGTACAAATCAAAAAGCTTTACATTTTTTTTTTTTATGGAATAGGGGGCAAACGGCCAAGAGGGTCACCTGATGGTAAGTGATCACCGCCGCCCATGAACAGCTGCAACACCGGAGGTACTGCAGGTGCGTTGCCGGCCTTTAAGGAATAAATACGCTCTTTTCTTGAAGGCCCCTAAGTCGTATCGGTTCGGAAACACATCCGCTGGTAATTGATTCCACAGAGCAGTCGTGCGGGGCAAAAAATGCCTCGAAAATCGCACTGTAGTGGACTTGCAGACATCCAAATGGTGAGGGTGGAATTTAGAATTTTGGCGTGATGTCCGATGGTGGAAATCAGCGGGTGGTATTAAGCCGAACAACTCCTCGGAACACTCCCCGTGGTAGTAGCGATAGAAGATGCAGAGGGAACCAACATCTCTTCGCAACGCCAAAGGATCAAGCCGATCGGAAAGAGCCCGATCATCGATAATACGAGATGCTCTACGCTGTATGCGGTCAAGAGGAAGGAGCTGGTAGTTCGGAGCCCCTGCCCAAAGATGAGAACAGTACTCCATATGAGGCCTGACTTGCGACTTGTATAGTCGCAAACGGTCGGCTGGTGTGAAGTACTGTTTCGCCCTGTTCAGAACACCAATTTTTTTAGACGCCAGCTTTGCTTTACCTTCCAAATGACCACGAAACTGGACGTTACTCGATATGTCGATACCAAGAATTCCAATATTGGCTGAGGCAATTAAAGGAGTATTCTCAAAATGAGGGGATACGGCAAAAGGTGTTTTCTTGGCGGTAAACGCACAAACTTGTGTCTTCCTTGGGTTGTATTGGACTAAATTTAGTCGACCCCATTCCGAGACTTTGTTCAATAAATCCTCGACTTCAGACACAAGTTTTTTCCGGCACTCGTCAACATGTTCCCGAGAAATGTTAGCACGGCCGGAATATACAGCATCTCCTGTACTGTCATCTGCATAACAATGAATGCCGCTAATTTGCAGCATATCATTGATATGCAGAAGAAACAAAGTAGGAGATAGCACGCAGCCTTGGGGAACACCAGCATTGACCGATTTTAGGTCTGAGCATACACCGTCGACAACAACCTTAATACTACGATCTGTCAAAAAACTGGCGATCCAGTTGCATAATTTGTCGGGAAGTCCATAAGATGGAAGTTTCGCAAGAAGTGCTTTGTGCCATACCCTATCAAAGGCTTTCGTTGTGTCCAAACTAACAGCTAGCGCTTCCCCCTTGGTCTCAACTGCCTTCGCCCGTCTATGAATAAGGTAGACCAAAAGGTCACCTGCCGAACGACCGCGACGGAAACCATACTGACGGTCACTTAACAGCAGATGCTCTTCTAGGTACCTTAAGAGCTGGCAGTTGACAATGGATTCCATTATCTTTGAGAACAAGGAGGTGATAGCTATGGGCCGGTAATTGGACGGATCTGAACAATCACCTTTCTTGGGTATTGGGTGTACTAAAGCTGTCTTCCAGGAATTTGGTACAACGCCTGAATTATATGAGAGCCGGAAAAGTCGCGTCAACACCGGAGCCAACTCGGGAGCACACGTTCTTAACACGATTGGTGGAATAGCGTCAGGCCCACTCGACTTATGGGTATCCAGGGAAACTAAAGCTTTTCGAACAGAGGTTTGAAGAAATTTAACCTCTGGCATTGTACTATCACATACTGAGATAGTTGGTGGTGTATTATCATGGTCATCCAAAGTCGAGTTCCTTGCAAAAAGTGAGCCCAAAAGATCGGCTTTTTCTTTTGCTGTGTGGGCCAAAAAGCCATTATTATTGTGGAGAGCTGGAAGGGAAGGCTTACAGAAATTCCCTAAAACAGCTTTGGCAAGGGACCAGAACGCACGTGTTTCCGAGGGAAGGCGACCTAATTTCTTGCCAATTCTGTTAATATGCTCCGACTTTGCCTTTGCAATGACTCTTTTGAAGGACCTAGACGCAAAATTGTACTTCTTTCTGAGTAAACTGGTTTTTTCATCATAAGCCGCTGATGCACTGGCCCAGGCTTGGTAGCATTCTTGCTTATGACGTAAAGCCATTTTGCATTGACGACCAAACCAGGGCTGGGACTTGCCACCGATAGGCACCACAGAGGATGGAATAAAAAGTTCCATACCCTGTAGCACCACATCAGCGACAGAGTCAGCAACAGCACTTGGATCATCCAGTGAGAAGCATATTTGCGCCCATGGGTAGGATGCAAAGAAGGACCGCATCCCATCCCAATCCGCTGACCTGTAGTGCCACACGCGTCTACAGCCAGCAAAGCGAGGCCTTATATGACGCACATTTGGCACTATGGTACGGACCAAACAGTGGTCTGACGAACCAAGTGGGTCTTCAACGAAGACCTGGTAGTCGTCTGGATGAGTGGTCAGGAGTAGGTCCAACAGTGAAGGTCTTTGGTCTTCCACGTCTGGGATTCGTGTAGGTGAAGATACCAGCTGTGACAGTCCATATGCCAAGGCAAAGTCGTGAACAGATCTTCCCGCGTGATCGGTTGTGCGTGACCCAAGCCAGTCGGCATGGTGGGCGTTAAAATCACCAAGAATCACGATCTCTGCGGATGGGATCTGCTGCAGCACTGAATCTGTAGCCGCTTGAACGTGCTCAATTAATCGGTCAGTTTCGGTGTTACCACTATGGGACCTGTAAAGGCACGCATAGACGCGGGGATGGTCGTTGCTGTCTATGCGTAACCATAAGATGGAAAGGTCCTTGCCCTCAAGACTGCTGAGGCGACGAGAACAGATATCCTCTCTAACGTAGGCGCAAACACCAGCCCGTGGTATAAAGGAATGCTCCAATTTGTACCCCGGGTAAAAGAGATAAGAGGTATCAGTCGGAGAAGATATCTGTGTCTCAGTAAGGAAGAGCAATGCCGGCTTTGCCGTCTCAAGGTGGTAGTGGACGGCGTTTAGGTTAGAGTGAATTCCCCTGATGTTGCAGAACTCCACAGTAAGCGTGGAAGGGGTCGCCTTAGTGTTAATGCTCCGTTTGCCTCGAGCAGATTTGGGATCGAGCGCATTTTCGCCCCCCCCAGAATGAGCATCCATGATTAGGTTGTTTATTAGATCCTGAGCATGGATGCCCAGAGGGGGATTCTCCACTGCTGATGCAAGTGGTACCCCCCTGGGGTATACTACCTTTGAAAAATGCGCTATCCATAGTGTAAGGGGGGAGGGGGGATCGGGCCACCGGGACTCTCACAAACCAGACGAAACGCAGCAGCAGAGCTGCTACTTCACGTCGGTATTATGTGAGAGAGTGGTATTTCCCCGGACGTGCCGGCCCATTCGGCTGCAAATACAGCGTAGCACTACCACTGATTGACTGACTGCGCTGGTGGAAACGGTTATTCCACCAACGGGCGATGGGGTCGTCACATCCCGACGCCGGAAAATTTTACATCCTTGAATGACATCTCTTTTTAGCTGGATATATTTGATTAGACGAACCGAACGCTGGGTTAAAATATTTTCACCTATTATGGAATGACCCTATATAGTACATACAGTTTCGAGATTTTTAGCACCATCATCGAACAACACAACTTGATCAGCTTTAAGGTTTGCCGTTCTCTACATCCCTTTACTTTATAAAATAAAGGTAAATTTTATAAATGTTTCAAAAACATTTTTTCAAAGGAAGTAATAGGAACAGTATTGATATTATATACAACTATATAATTGATAATTAACACTATTTGTTAAGCCCCGTTTTCACTTTGATTAGTACGAGTGTGAGTGTTTAATGCAGGTGCTTAGTATTAAGATAAAAATACGTGAAGATAGCCGTTAATCAGTGCGAGTGATAAGTAATCAGCATCTATTCACTTTTACTACGCTGATTACGAATCACTCGCACTTATCCACGGCTATCTTCGAGTAGTTTTGGCTTAATACTTAGCACCTGCATTAAACACTCACACTCGCACTAACCAAAGTGAAAACGGGGCTTTAGGAATAAAGCTAACCATAATTAATGTTATTGACATAGACTATCAAATTAGTAGACTAAAGAGGAATAGACAACATTGGACTTGGTAAGCACTAACTAAATGCTCCAAATATGAATTATTTCAAAGTAGTATTTCTTACAACTTCTATACTATTCGTTAAGAGGGCATGTGAAAGAACTGTGCTTTTCCTAAAACAGTAAATAACAATAAAAAATTGTAAACTCACCCTCAGCCCTTGCCCGTCGCTCGAACTCATCAAACAGTCTGTTAACATCGTCAATCTCTCGTCTCAATCGCCGTAGTTGAGGATCAGCTGCGTCTCCTTCAGCAAGGAGTTTCTCTGCATCTTCATTGAGCGCCCTTCGAATCGCTTGGCGTTGCTCTGCACCCATTGCTACGAACTAAACAAAAGATATTAATAATCAATATTTTGTATCGATATGTCAGAGTATAATCAATACCGTCTTTACCACAAGGGCACTCAGGGCCAGTGCCCAAGGCCCCCATCCTCAGAAGGCCCCGAAGGACCGACATTTTCTCTCAAATTTAATATCAAAATAATATGGTCGGGCATTTTCGTAGCTTAAGAGAATAAAAAATGAATTGTAAACAACAATGTTACAAGAATGGCTAAGTAATTTGTCATAGAAAATCATATTCTTCATAAAGTTGAATTTGAGGTTTAATAGAAGATTTTGCTCAACAGAAATCTCGAAAGAAACTATTATCGTAATCACAATAAAAAAAACAGCAGCATACATTACTTATATCATCAATGATATATTTGATTACTAAAGTAGAGCATAGTGGAAAAATATTGTATAATTTGTTTTCTTTTCATTCCAAAAGGGCCCCGAATTCTTGTGTGCCCAAAGGCCCCAACATAGTCTAAGACGGCCCTGAGTATAATATATTGGTATGACATTTATTGCGACTAGAACAATCGATTGCTTTTGTCCTATAAAACTTGATGTAATTGTTTTCCCTGGAGAAAAGTAAATATACAACATATTGTGTATTTATTTTTCTTCAACGTTACTTATGTTTTTAGAATATTAGAAATAGTGTACACAAATAATCTGATATGCCAATCTGCTGCTATCCTTAAATCCATTGTTCAAATCGCTCAATACTACCTTTAACATGACAATATGCCTTTGCTTTGGTTTTATAAAAAAAACTAGCTGTGCCCGCGACTTCGTTCGCGTGGAAAAATTTCTAAAATAAAAACCCACATAGATCCCGTTCCCATGGGATTTCCGGGATAAGAACTATCCTATGTCCTTTCTTGGGTCTCAAACTATATTTGTACCAAATTTTATCCAAATTGGTTCAGTGGTTTGGCCGTGAAAGCGTAACAGACAGACAGACAGACCGAGTTACTTTCGCATTTATAATATTACTAGCTGAGCCCGCGACTTCGTCCGCGTGGAAAAATTAAAAAAAAAATAGCCTAAGGTACTCGCTATCATATCAGCTATCTTCCAGTGAAAGTCCCGTCAAAATCGGTCCAGTCGTTCCAGAGATTAGCCGGAACAAACAGACAGACAGACAAAAATTCTAAACAATGTTATTTTGGTATACGTACCGTGTATACATCCATATGCATTTAGTAAAAACGGTTATTTTAATATTACAAACAGACACCCCAATTTTATTTATTTGTATAGATGGCGTCAACGCTTGCATTTCTTGCAGATAAAATTGCCCTTACACATATCAATTGATTTTTTTTTTGGTAAATCTATCATATCCGAATTCCGGGTACACTTTAAATATCAAGTCTTTAATGTTGGTTACGATTTCACGAAGGTCTTTATCTATGTAAAATTTTTTTGTAGCCTGATTCAGGAACTTTCCCCTAAGTAACCACTAACCAATCAATATGATCTTGTTTGGAAAATTTGTGCTTCTTCTACCTAAATGATTGCTCATGTTGGTATACCTACAGCTTCAAAAATTAAACAGTTTTCCACAATGGGGAAGATTTAAAGCAAGATTTAATAAAATATCATAACTACAAATCCTTATTAAGTAGCTATACAAATACAGTACTTACACCTACTTACTAACGAATTAGACACATATCAGGCCAAAGCGAACGATCCCTCAACAACACCGTAAAATACACAAAATAGATCGAATATTCAACTACTACAAAGTAAAGTGATTTTTTTCAAAGAAGGAAAATCCAACGTTCCGTATCAAAGAAGTCTATTGCGAAAGGAGCCGGTCACACGTCTACTCCGCGCGGGCCACAGAG
Source organism: Apodemia mormo (assembly GCA_036924255.1). Classification (NCBI taxonomy): domain Eukaryota; kingdom Metazoa; phylum Arthropoda; class Insecta; order Lepidoptera; family Riodinidae; genus Apodemia; species Apodemia mormo. The sequence goes on from JAUPFN010000025.1 coordinate 6,259,307, forward strand.
GTTAAAGGTATATGATTCCATTCATGTACCTTAAAAAAACCGGCCAATTGCGAGTCGAACTCGCGCCTTAAGGGTTCCGTACCATAATCTATAAAAAAAACGGCAAACAATCACGTTTGTTGTATGGTGGTCACTCTTAAATATTTATTTTATTCTTTTTTTAGTTTTAGTTATTATAGTGGAAAAATCATCATGTGTGAAAATTTCAACTATCATGGTTCATGAGATACAGCCTAGTGACGGACAGATAGATAGACATACAAACGCACGGACGGACAGTGGTGTCTTAGTAATGGGGTCCCGTTTTAAACTTTGAGTATGGAACCTTAAAAAGTATAGTAAAGCCAACGCTCACACAGTTCGGCTCTTCTCGGCAATGTTCGGTTCTCGTTCGGCTATCAGAGTAGTGCGCCGCATCGTGCACACTGCGCACAGCCTTTCGGTTAATACCTAGATAGTACCTAGGTATGTTGAGTTATTTTCGTTTTACATTTTTTTTAAACTATGCATCTAAATAACGTGGTATAAGAGCCAAAGTTTGTCTTCCTAAGATCTTCGTGTTGATGAAGTGCTTTTCGTTAGTAAGGATTAATATGATAAGGATTAAAATTCACCTATTAATTTTCTATAATTTTTCGACTCAAAATTCCTTATTGTGTTGTTGTTATAAGAGATAGATATATAGTGTCGCGGACTTTTTTGTGCATCTACTAAAAACCAATATATTTGTAGTACATTGTACTTACGTGTACTTAAGCATTACGCCAGCAAGCGCACGCGGATACAGCCGTTCGATACCGCTTTTTCTTCCGACTTATTTTACAAATATCGATATTTTAACTACGCTAAGAATAATTGTAACGTAATCCTCATGAATGTAGCTATCATTAATCATACACATAATTTTTTTTTCAATCCGACTTGTAGTTCCAGGAATAATGGTGTGACTGATATATTAGTATTCGCTAAGATATTAGTAATATTGAAAGGATTCGTGGATTAGTAATCCGGCGAACTGTAATATGCTAATATTTCATATTCGCCTAATATCTGTAACGGATATCCAAAATGAATAGGATAATATCATTCGGTATTCGGAATAGTTCGGATTCACTAGATTGGCGCCCGTCGGATTCGTGAAAGTATTAAAATATTTTCTCGATACGCCGCGTCGTACGTACGAATGAGACGGACGTATTTCCTGCAGTATCAAATCTTATTACTGTTGTTTTAAGGTCCAAATTACAGTTAAATATTAGTTAATACGGATATATTAGTTAAGATATTTTATTGCCATATCAGTATAAGATCTTATTTCTGTTACTTTAAGGTCCAAATTACAGTGAAATATTAGTTAAGATATTTTCCTGCCGTATCAGTATCAGATCTTATTACTGTTATTTTAAAGTCCAAATTACAGTGAAATATTAGTTAATACTGACATATTAGTTAAGACATTATAATATTTCAAAGTGAATATATTAGTATCACCTAATCTTGAGAAATATCGGTATTAACCCATCTCTATCCAGGAATTAGCATTTAGCGCATTCAATGAACGAACAAACGTTAAAATACTCGTATCATATCATAATAAAGATAATTCTGAACTCAACGATTTAATTACATGTATATGTGTTTCAATACGTTAGCGCGATGTATTTTCGTGCAGCGACATCTAGTTAATGTGCTCTACGTTACGCTTTATGCTCCGTTTTCTTTCGATTAATTTTATTTCCTGTGGGAACGAAATATTTTCTCGCGGTAAAAAGTAGCCTATGTCCGTTCTCGACGTCTTATCTATGTTTATGCCAAATTTCATCAAAATCGGTCCAGTGGTTTAAGCGTGAAAGCGTAACAGACAGACAGACAGACAGACAGACAGACAGACAGACAGACAGACAGACAGACAGACAGAGTTACTTTCGCATTTATAATATTAGTATGGATAGTATGGATAGTATGGAAGTATGGATAGTGTACAATAATAATCTGATATGCCAATCTGCTGCTATCCTAAAATCCATTGTTCAAATCGCTTAATACTACCTTTAACATGACAATACGCCTTTGCTTTGGTTTTATAAAAAAATATCAACATTTATTTAAAACAAATGCTGAAATATTAGCCATATCATATTTTATGGAAAATTAATAAGAAGCTGCATATCCATAACTAAAGAATCAATATTTACGCCAAAAACACGGTAGATGTGTGTCACGACAACTGTATAACTACATTCCTGATAATCTTAAAACACTACTATAAAAAAATCGTAATATTTTATTTTATTTTCAAATAGATCAAACTCATTACAATATTAGTGACTTCTTGTTAATAAAATAAAAAGTAAGTAATTTAATTTAAAGGTGTAGAATTATTACTTAACTAGCTGTGCCCGCAACTTCGTCCGCGTCGAAAAAATTCTAAAATAATAGTACCCTTAGTTAGGTACTCCTTATTAACGTGGTTTAAACGATAGTCCCGGGGTTTTACGCGCCTTGTTCCCATTCCCGTGGGATTTGCGAGATAAAAACTATCCTATGTCCTTTCTCGGGTCTCAAACTATCTTTGGACCAAATTTTATTCAAATTGGTTCAGTGGTTTAGGCGCGAAAGCGTAACAGACAGACAGAGTTATTTTCGCATTTATAATATTAGTATGGAAGTATAGATAAAGGACTCGGCACTTAAATATAACAAAAGAGTAACTTTTTTTATATCATAAGATAGCAAACAAGCAAATAGGTCTCCTGATGAAAAGAGTCAACCATCGCCTATAGACACCAAAGGTGTTAATGATGCGTTGCTATTTTGTGGCGAGGTCTTATGCCACATGCATAAGTTTACCGGCTACCTTACCCTCCAAATCGAAACACGACAGCAACAAGCACTGACGCTATTGCGGCAGGAATAGGCAAGGCGGTGGTACCTGACCCGGGCGAGACAATGCAGAACTCTACCACCTAGTAGCCACGATGGTAGTGACTTACATAGCCAATCGGTCGCCTTTTACGACCTGCCTGGCAGAACGGCAGTTGGTCTATTCTTCAAAAGAGCCCGAAACCAACACGGGGTAAAACTAACTGTTTTTATATCGTAAGATGGGTAAAAAAATTATGTCATAAAATGGCTCCCTTGATGGAAAGAGACAGTCGTCGCCTATAGACAACAAAGATGTTAATGATGCATCAGTATCCACTTCGCGATAGTAAAACCACATGCAAAAGTTTAACCGCTATATTTCCCTTCGAACCGGAACACGACAGTGACAAGCCAAACCAGGAATAAGTTAAACAATAGAACCAAACACACACGAGACGTTCCGAAAGTCTACCAAATAGTTACACACAATAATGGGGATACATTTGATCAAATTGTTCACCTTTTGCGAACTGCCTCTAAGAATGATATATAATCTGTTCTTCAGAACGAACGAACTACTACAGGAATACATAAAGAATTCGTACCTACTTTTTACATTTCCCCTGTTCAAATTTAAAACTGAATGTCATAAGTAATTATTTTATAGGCCTCAAGAGTAAAGATCTATTTTGCTCATACATAATAATCAAGTAAACGTTTTTTAAAAATGGGATAAGAAAACGTTTGGTTTTAAAATTAAGATTATTTATTAACCCTGTTAAAAATTTTACGAAAAAATATTAAACTTGTTAAAATATGAGTAACGAACGCGTTTTTGTACAATATAAGTTGCAGTATATTACCTATGACCTTTTATAAATAGCGCTGATTAATACCGTAACACGTTTGTCTCTGTCTTATCTCGTAAATTAGAGCAAGATGATAGCACTTGTTTCATTACCTTCAACTGTATTTATCACTAATGTGTAAACCAATTACTGGATAGCTCATCATACTCCAACGCATGGTTTGCTTTCATTCCAATATTGGTTAAAACAGAACATATTTTAAATTTCTTATTCTACCCATAATCAGGCCGTTATTTGAGTATTTCATAAAGTCAAAATATTATAAAATCAGATATTATCAATTATTATGAAATATTATCACACCGGTTTCATTATCAAAGTTCGTCATGCTTTCCGAGTGACGGATAAATTAATGCACTACCAACTTACAAACAAATAAGATTTTTCTAAATGGAAAACACTTTAATAATATTTCTGTATTATCCATTTCTGGAATCGAACCTCTAAATTTATGGTCACTTCCACGACGAGATAACTATTGGGCCTTTTAAACCTAACTCTAACATCTGTAAACCAGAATCAACAGCGGCAACCGTCCTAATAACCACTGAGTTGCGAGCTCAGGGTGTCCTGGGGAAAAGCTGAGCTGTCTGTAAATGAAATTAATCGGAAGTATAGGAGGAGTAGGAAAATACATCCTGTTCAGCAGCAAAATGATAGAAGCTTAAAAAATGTTACAAATGAGACTTTTTACAATCAGGTTCAGCCTGATGGTAATTGCACCACGATAGTTCAGGAATTGAGGACCTGCCAAAATCGCCTACTTAACTCTGCTAGGCTTATGAAGCTCTAATAAGCCTACATATCTTATCTCGATAGAGATCTAGGTTTATACGGCATCGATATATAACATACCTGAGGGAAGTCCCATCCTTTGACGACTTTGATGGTTGCGAAGATCATGTTCTGTCGCATCCTGAGCTGCTTCCTCTGCCATAGCTGTATGACCTTCACAATACAAATATATACCAGAGTTAAAGCTAAATGTTCATCGCACATATACAGAGTACACATGATTCACACAAACTGATTATTAATTGTAAATAATGATATCATAATTGTAGTTTGAGGAGTGACCGAGACACTTGTACTGATTTCAGATTAATTTATTTGTTTTTGATATAATCTCTACACATTGCCTCTGTGGTCTAGTGGTCCAGCGTTGGCGTCGACCACATGAGGTCCCGGGTTCGATTCCCGGGTCGGGCACTTAAAAAATGTTTTTTCACTTTTCTGTTAAACATAAAGTTGCCCGGGATTGGAAAGTGCCCAGTTGGCGATAGGCTTGCCACCTATCACATTTGTGGGACCAAGTGTCTTCGGCTAATCGTGGGTGCACTTGTTGTACCTCTGCCTACCCCTGCCGGGATACGGGCGAGAAGATACTCTACACATTGCTTTTTTCTTAGCATTTTGGTAAAAAGAAATAACTGTCGCTTATACACACTAAAAATGTCGCATACGCAGAAGCAGGGATGTAAAGCTATTTAAATGTTATTACATACATCGAGGTATATCATTTAAGAGCAATGTCACGAGTGCGTATTTATTTACATTACATATTTTATATTTTTGATGTTACATATAGTATTTTTTAATTATATGATAGCAAGCAAGCAGATGTCTCCCCTGATGGAAAGAATCAACCATCGCATATACACAGCAAAGATGTTAATATTGCGTTGCTATCCGTTTGGCTAGATGGTAATGCCACTTGCATAAGTTTATTACCTACCTTACCCTGCGAGCCGGAACATGGCAATGAAAAGCATTGACGCTATTGTAGCAGGAATAGGCAATACGGTGGTACCATATACCCAGGCAAGACGTTGCGGAACTCTACTACTTACCCTTGTATCTATAAACAAGTCATTACTTATTTCTAAGTAATTACTTAACTAAGCAAGCACTTAAGAAAACTCTTAGTAAGTAAAATATTCTATTTCATAGTGAAGTTATTTAATTACTTACTTCAACAAAAGAAACGAGTAAAACATAAGTATTATTATAAGCGGGCAACAAAGCATTCCAGATTCTATAATGTATTCTACGTAACTAAACGTTTTGTGTAAGATCGATTATTAAAAGTATCCATGAAGATACTTAATGCACAATGTGATAGGTGGTAAGTCTTATTAAGCAACCGGGCACTTATTCCATCCCGGGCAACTTTGTTCTTATCAGATAACTGAAAAAACACATTTTTTAAATTGCCGACCCGGGAACCGAACCCGGTATCTCATGTGGTTAACACCAACACCGAAATAGACCATAGAGGCACAGTATACTGGAGACTAATAGTATAGTCAATCTATATACATGTGATATTCGAGCAACAATAGACACCTCTCACGGACGCGATATCTCAGAATGGTTCGGAACAGTTTGTTCCGCACCAGTCCGAGATATCGTGTCCGTGAGAGGTGTCTGTGTGTGCTATGCTCGAATATTACTTGTATGGAACATTGACTTCTGTTGGTCTCTAAGCATTATATATTATAAGTTTCATCACCATCGCCTCTATGGTCTATATTTCGAATTTAAGTGTAGTTAGGGTAGCTTTTTTCAATTCAGTTGTGTATTCACACGTGTTTTCTGACTTTAATTATTGGAGACATCAGTCAATAATCGGTTTTTTGGGCAGGATTTTGTTGTGGAGAATGGTAAGTAGGGGTACAATAAAGGTCAATTAAGGTAATGAGAGTATAATCGTACATTGATGTACTACATGCGGAAATTTACTATTTAAGTCAATACTTAAGTAGTGCGCAGACGTTGGTAAAATATACGTGTTACGACATTGATCGAACGTGTGCGTCTTTAAGTGCGTCCGTCAGCTGCATGTCGTAAAGTAATTTCCTTAAATTATTTGTTTTTGAGTGACAATTTACAGTTTATGCTGAAATTGTCTAATAACCAATTACGGAATAAAATTTTATATGTGTTTGTCACTGTTGTTACATTTCAATCTGACGTTTATTGCAAAAAGGCTGTAGGTTTAATGATATTGATACTAATTTAATTGGCTATTACAAATTTATGTTTATTTGCACACGTTTGAGATTAGAAAGAATGTCTCATATGTCTCTTTGGAACCAAGGGTGGATCCAGGGATCATGACGGTCATGAACCCCCTTGGATAGGGGTCTAGGTATGGATTTATTAGGATTAGGTTAGGATTAGAGCCTATTATGACTGAACCGAATACTGGATCGGCCCTTGCATATGTGACTCTCCCCCCTGAACCGAAGGCTGCATCCGCCGTTGTTCGGACCGAAGTTCCTTATGGGGCGTTGCGAAAGCTAGCCAGTAAAAAACATCCGTAATGTGGAATAAAAGCGTAGGATTTTTTTATATTGAAATTCGTTCCTATCTGCTGTCCCACGAGACCACACGGTTTTTTTTATAATTTTATAGAAAAAGATTACATTAATCACCACAAAGACGGTAACGGTGTTTGCCATATGTAAGGCATGTTACGTTTATAATTTACTACCTTATTTCATAAAGATAAAGAGGACAAGTACTGATGATATGGCTACAGTAAAAGGCAAGTAGGTGCCAAACCTGAACAAGACTTGCAGGGTTCTACTCTAGTAGACATTATGGTAATAACACACTAAATTTTTTCGTTCGATTGTTATAAAGTATCTTAAGTATAATCTACTAGCTGTTTTTATACTAACTCGCGATTTTTTTCGCTTCACTAGAAATCATTACTACTTTTTTCAATCGGGTAATAAGTAGCTTTCACCATACACCACACCATGTTTATGTCTGGAAATCACAACGGTGCGGTTCTCCCGGCACTTTTTGCTTCGCACTACTCTTTTGTGGAATCAATTACCGGTAGGGGTTTTCCGAACAGATACGAAATGGGGACCTTCAAGAAAAGAGCTTACTCATTTTTAAAAGGCCAGCAACGCAACTGTAAGACTTTTGGTATTGCAGAAGTCCATGGGCGGCGGTGATCACTCAACATCAGGTGCAGCTCCTGCTCGTTTGTCCCCTCTTCCATAAAAGAAAAGCCTGTATTTCTCCTGGATATTGTAGCTTTCTAATTGTAAAAGAATTTTTCAGATCAGTCCAGTAGTAGTTTTGGAGTTTATTCGTTACAATCATACAAAAAAATTCGGAGGCAGGCATGAAGTCTGCCGAAATAAGTGAAATCTTAAAACTGTATTTTGAATTTTCAAATTGATATTAAAAATTTTAAGTTTCATAGCTTATATTACCGCAATCGTGCATTTAAGGCCAAAAATGGTAAAATAACCTTTATTGCCGATAATTAAATTTCCTATGTTTCTTGTTAAATATTTTTTTATATTGCTTAATGCATAAGGCTTAAAAGATTATTAATACTTGACTTTTTTATTTATTTTTTATTTTACAAAAAAACTTTTTGACATTTTTTGTGTAAAATAAAATTTTTTGGCGTAATTTGCGCCTCCCTAATTTATAAATATTTTGTGTGTGTGTGTAGTCAGTCATACTGAACGTTTCTATAAAAAAACTTGCAATTTAACACAGGAAAGAATCCTGTACTGGGTGTAGTATAGATGTAGTGTAGTCGTACCCTGTCGTAGGCCTGACGCAGGCGGGCGGCGGCGTCGGTGGCCTCCTGCGCGGGCGGCGGCAGCGCCACCACGGCGCCGGGCAGCGCCACCTCCGTGCCCGCGCCACCTAGCCGCACGCGCCACCTGCTGCGCCCCGACGTGTCCACCACCGTCACCGCAGACCCCTTCTCTATCGCCACCTGACACACCACACCGGACATCATGTAACGCACTACACACTGGGTAAAAATACCCGGGCTGCTCCTGGCCTCCTTTGAAGAATAGACAAACTGCCCTGCCACCGGGCAGCTTGTTAAAAGGTACCACACGGTCACGATACCATCGCCTTACCTCTTCTTGGCGCAATAGCGTCACTGCTGGTCGCTATCATGTTCCGGTTTGGAAGGTAAGATAACCAGTAAACTTATACATGTGACATTCGACCTCGCCACAAGACAGCAACGCACCATTAACATCTTTGATGTCTATAGGCGATGGTTGACTTTTTCCATCAGGAGACCCAACTGCTTGTTTGTTATCTTATGATATAAAAAAAATACCCTGTCCAATCCGTAAAAACATTGTTTGGTAACCTAATACAATCACACATATGTCATTACTCGGATAGGTAAATAAATTTTCGGCAGTCAAAATAATTAATGTTAAATGATATTTCAAATATTAAGTATGATCATATAAAGAGACATAAAATGCCGGACAAAAATGGCGACAGACATAGACATGACTACTAGGCCGTGCCCACTTACTTATCGAAGTATTACATATAGTTTGAAATATTCACTACAAGTATTTCAAAATACCACAATATTTTTATTCTTACACATAAAATCATTTACATACATACATACATATATATATACAATACATACATACATATCTTCACGCCAGATCCCTTACGGGGTAAACAGAGAGAACCGAATACCATACATCACGATCCTTGCAGGCTTGTCTCGCTTCCCCCACATTCATCACTCTCTTCATACACACAAGTCGGTCGTGAAAACTTGACACCACCTTCGGACAGTACTCGATCAATCTGATCGTGGTATGTCAGTCTTGGTCTTCCCTGGTACCTACATCCTTCCACATTCGCATTGTATATCTGTTTTGTTAACCTTTTTTGATAATAGCATCAATATACCAATTTATCCATTTTGGGTCGGACAGGATTTTTTTATAAGCTGTATAAATGGTATAAATCAAATACAATAATAATACAATATTCAACTATACATCACCCTAGTACAGGGGTCGGCAACCTTTTAAATCGGAAGAGTCAAAAATTACGATTTACACAAAGTTTTTAAAGAGCCAGAAAAATTATTGTTAACAATAAATAGTACTTGCATTAATAAAGTTTTTTGATAATAAATAACTAAAAAAATACGCTTTTACGGAACTAGAAATAAATTTCAATTAAAAATAGTGTAAATGATAAAAAATGTGTTGCATTGTATAAAAAACAAGGGGTGCATAGTGTTAATAGAAATCTTTAAAATCACCCCAAAAATCAAAATTTTATCAGAACATAATATAAACACAATGTAAAAAAGTACAGTGGGTCATCCCGTTTGATGTTGAGCGAAATGCCGCTTTTTGTCGACAGACATGTGTCATTTCTACAGGGCTGTCAAAATACGTATAAATTTGTGTATTCGTAGTATGTGTATAATAATAATAAAATGAAAAAAAAAATACGCCTGTTATCTTGAATTTCGAAATATATTGTCATTTTCGTAATTGGCACTCACAAAAACCATAGAAATGACAGGTACCCATAATAATTTTATTTTAAAAAAAATTGGGTCTGCCTACTTGAACCTCGAAATATATTGTCGTACTAGCTGTATCCGCGAATTCGTTCGCATGAAATTTGTAAAATAGAAGTAGCCTAACGTAATTTTTATTACATTAGCTATCTGCCAGTGAAAATCCCGTCAAACTCGGTCCATCCATTTAAGAGATTAGCCGGACCAAATCGGTTCATCCATTTGAGAGATTTACCGGACCAAACAGACAGACAGACAGACAAAAATGGTAAAAAATGTTATTTTGATATATTTACCATGTATACACCCAGATGCATTAAGTTAAAAGCGGTTTTTTTTAAATATTACAAACATACACTCCAATTATATTTATTTGTATAGATTTGTAACCGGTACCACTAAAAACCATTCTAAGAAAATACAAAATATCTAATAATAATAGACAATTAAATGCATAATGTATCTAATATCGCTGGGCTAATATTAATGATTTAATTTGAAAGAATATACACACTGTATAATCAAAAGCATCTCAAAAATATATATGTAATTAATACCTACATTATTACACAACAAATACAATGAAACTAATGAAATTTTAAATTCTTATTTATTTGAGGTGATGACAGCTCTTTCAGCACATGTAGTATGAACCATTATAGAACAACAAAAACGAAACACTTTAAACTATTAAATTAAAAAGCATTAACCCTGCCTGACTACTCCCGAACGAGTGTATGGCAGTTCGGGCTCCCTCTCCCTCTGCAAACCCCGCACGATTGCCCTGTCTAGACGTGTTCGTTGGCCGACTGTAAGTATTATATAGACTGTGATATAAATAATTAAGACTTCTAATTATATATTTCATTTTTCTAGCATTCACGAGTTGATATTTTAATTAACTGCTATAATTACACATATATAATAAAATTGTATTAGGTGGAGAACGTACAGCCGCTTATATGAGCAAATACTTGTAGGTACATGGCGTACACTTGTAGATATAATATAATATCGTGAAAATTATAAATATGCCATGTTGTGCTATTCTATCGTACCGAATAAAAATCCCAAGTTTTAGAAATACCCCTGGAGTGATTTTATTTCATCGGTAATTATAACTATATATTACTGCGTATAAATGCAAACTACACTGACAACCTAAGAAATTGCCTTGAAAGGCGTATTAATGCGTATAGGTAGGCGTATAGGTCAGACTATTTCGTACTATTAATAACCGAAAAAGTTCCTAGGACCTCAAAACGTGGGCATCTGTTGAAAACTCGATTTTTGAAAACCGGAGCAAAATCAGTAACTTCCTCACCTACATACGTAGCGGGAAGTTAAAAAGTATAAGTGTATTATTAGATTAATATTGTATTAAAATGGGCAAATGAGAATGAATTAAATGAATTTAAACTACTACGCCAAAGCTCAAACCTAAAAGTGCGATATTTTAGTGTAGCTTTATATTGCACTTTTAGGTTTATTTTATTGGTATATTCTAGAGTAGCTTTGTAGCATTTCAACTCGTTAGTTTTACAATAGATGGCGATAGTAGTAATAAATTCTAATACAAAATATATCTTCTTTTTTTATGTTTATAAAATGGTATTTTAATAGTAGATCATATCTAGACATGAATTTAAACTACCACGTCAAAACTCAAACCTAAAAGTGCGATACTTTTTCAGTAAAATGTACCACAAAAGGGCACAGAAAGTCGCCTAGTGTAGGGCGAGCGAAGCGAGCCCTAACAAGAAACCAATATAAATATATTTTGAATCAAATATATAAAATGGCACTCACATTAGCGTGTTTGTACGCGCAGACAGTCTCAGCTCTTAAGGGCCTAGTCAAAGGCGCTTTCCTCAACCTGACAGGTCGCACGGTAGCGGCGTCTTCAGCAAGCCGCGCTATGGCGGCCCCTTGCTCGTTCAATTCTTCCCTTAGTTCTTGCATACCCTTCAAAAGTCTTTCACCTTGGTCTAGCGTGAATTCAGACTGTGAAAATGTCGTGTTCAGTGCTTCCTCGCGTCTGAAATAATAATGGCTTTTAGAAAACGCCAAGATTAATTCGCAAAACAATTCAAACAAAAACAAAATGGCGAGTTGTCATACAAGCATTTTCCTGAAATGAATTTGAAGTGCCTTAAATAACTTGGTTGGTTTTAGGGTTCCGTAGCTAAAAGGTAAAACGGCTTAATAATAGGTTTCTATTAGTAAGCCTCCGCTCTCCATCTGTCGGTCATCAGGCTGTATCTCATAAACCGTGATAGCTGGAAAGCTGAAATTTTCACAAATTATGTATTTCTGTTGCCGCCATAACAACAAATATTAAAAATAAAAAATATTAAGGGGGCCCCATACTATAAACGTGTTTTTTTCGTATTTTTTAGCAATGACGGTATGGAACCCTTCATGGAGTCCAACTCGCACATGGCCCATTTTTTAGTATTATGCGATTATGAATTTTAAATCACAATAAATCATTATTTCTAACTAATAATAAGTATTGATGCGACAGTCAGTCTGTCTGTTACGTTTTCACGGCTAAATCACTGAACCAATTTTATTGAAATTTAGCAAGGCTATAGGTAAAGAGCCCGTGTCAAACATAAGCTGTTTTATATCATCTATTAAACATCTCAAATTCTTCAATTAATTCCCTTTTACTCTATGCGCGGATCAGCTATTAATTAAAAATAATCCTTACTTCTGTATCCATTTCTCCGCCTCCTTGACTTGTTCGAAGAAGTTGTGATAATGTGTGGTGTGTTTCAGATGCGTCTCCAAGCACAACGTCAGTTGCAACACCCACGCCCATTGAGACTGCATCACCTATAACATAATCGAAAACTTAAATAATATATCACACTAGCAGCACTAGTCGTTTTAATTAGCATTCGTAACGATGTCGGTAAAGACCATGGAACATAGAACAAGCGGAATTGGCAAGTACAAACATTTGTATCAGGACCGCGATCGCCATACTCACACATAAAATAAGCATTATTGCATATAAACTACTAATGCAAACATTGTTTCATTGGTCGTTTTCATTTTAAACAACAATAATCCGAAACACACAAACAGAACATTTAAAAATATACCAAACTGCGTTACAATACATTTTATTTTGCTAAAAAAAAGAGTATTTACGTCCTTTTGTAGTATATTGAAAATAGACTCATCTATTTGTACAATAGTGAAACTATAATCTTAATAGTTTCGCTATTCTACAATAGATGGCAATATTGATTTTTCCGTAGTTTTCAGTTGGTCATATTTGAGTAGAGAACTTTCTAGAATAATCAGCCGTACACCTTACATATAAAGATCATTTTAGGTTGACCTAATTTTTCTAGAAAGATATACGTAATGTCAGTCATTACGTATATCTTTCTAGAAAAATTAGGTCAACCTAAAATGAACTTTATATGTAAGGTGTACGGCTGATTTTAGCTTGACTTTCTATTATATCATTAGAGATTATATTAAATCAGGAATTTTATTAAAATAAAATGAAAATTGTACTTTCGGATGATATGAAATATCTCAATTTTTAATCATCTGTATTCTACTATCATTTCTGCATTCAAGGATGGCACAATACGGCATAATTCAGTGTATAATAGATTTTCGCACGACGACTATCTCCTAAAGATATGGTAAGTAAGGCAATTTAGAGTAACAGCGCATAATAGTGACGCACGCGGCACGTCCACTCTTCACTTACACTTGTTCTATGTTCCATGGTAAAGACTGCATGCATAGCGTTACATAGTCGAGTGTGATGGTTCAGACTCAATTAATACCAACAAAATAAATAGCTAAGGATGCCTAAAGAAGTTTTAATTTCAAATACTTACTTGAAGGTGGGCTTCAATGGTCTTCATCGCTGGGTGATGTTGAGCAATTAGAGCTTCTCCTCGATCAATCACATTACTGAATTGAAGCTCACGTTTTTCTAGCGACGACATCAGTTGCTACAATAAAAACCAACATGAAGTCTTTGTGTTTAAGTCTTAAATACGACGAAAAAGCGTTAAAATATTTGGCATCACAAATATGATACTGTGAAACAAACCTCTCTATCATCCCCGAATGAATGCTTGTACAGAAAAAACATACTTGAAAATTAAATATTACAACGACATCTTTACAGACCGTGTGCAAGATGAAATACCTTTCTAACCGACTTCCCAAAAAGGAAGAGGTTGTAAATTCGTCAAATTTTTTTTGGATTTGGAAAATTCTTTTTTAGTAACAAAATGGGACTAAATAGAACCCCTATTTAGTCCCATTTTAATTTGATGAAGATCTGATGTAGGATTCCGAAGATAAAGAAAATGAGATAATTGTAAAGATAGCTCGAGTGATGTAGAGATGAATATTGCCTACAGATACCAAAGATGCCTTGATATCTATGTGACGGGGATGTAATTCTATATTTACACATTTAGTGACTATCTTTAAACTACTTCTTTACTAGGTGGTAGAGTTCTGCATTGTCTCGCCCGGGTTTGATACCACCGCCTTACGTATTCCTGCCAGTAGCGTCAGTCTTGTCACTGTCGCGTTCCGATTTGGAGGACAAGATATTCAATAAACTTATGTTACTGGAATTAGACCTCGCCATAAGATAGCCACGCACCATTAACATCTTTAGTGTCTATAGCCGATGGTTGACACTTTTCAGGAGACCCATCTGCTTGTTTGCTATCTTATGATATATAAAAAACGGATCTTCTCGATCTGTGGCCACAATTCCGATCCGTTAGAAACTACAATATTGTTGACATGTCAAAAGCTCCTGTAACTTTTAATTGAATTTTGTCTCATTTAATTTCATTCTATGTTTATTTACATTGGAACAAAGCAGCGGAAATTTTAGCATAAAATTCGTATTTTAGCTGCATTTACAATACAGCTGAAAAACATTTTTGATATCTATCATTTTTCTTCTTAATTTCCTGCAATCTGGGGATTTATGAAATGCATCGGAAGTGTACAGCGGGGAGCCGGGGGAGCGCGCGTCATGTGAATTAACCAATGAACTCGAACTATTTCACTTGACCAATGATCGCGCGCGGTTGAAGAGTTGGCCATCAGATTGTACCAACTCAATTAGATGTCAAATTTTACAAAACATTTGCGAATGCAAGGTTTGTTAGTTTTTTTAAATATACTAACCTCATAATAGTGTTGTACTGCTGGCAGATTAATGTGTGGGTCTGCCCAATCCCTGGACAATTCAACTTGCTCCTTTTCATTAAGCCAGTTCAGCTCAGCTGTAGCCGACTGTAGGAAATCTTGAAGTGTATCTAAATCTGACATTCTGTGGGATAAAGAGTTAACATGAGTAACGTCTAACGAAAAGTAAAAAAAAATCCTGTATTCATTTGTCCCGGGTCCAGGCCTCTTTTTTAAGAATAGGTCATATACTTTCCTGTCATGCCATATTGTACAACTTACCGCTTAGTACTTGTAGATAGCAGTTCTGCATACAGCTTCTGCAGTTGACTTAGATGTTGGTTGTACAAATTCAGTTCTTCACCGCTGAAGTTTGCCCGATTGTGCACACAATTTTCGACCTAAAAACCAAATTGAATGAATATATGTATAGTACATAAAATATAAATATATAAAATGGATAAAATTATATGTATACACTATGCGCTATTTTGTACCATAGTTTAATTTAAACCAGCACTTTATGCACGCTTCTCGATGTAAAAAAATACTACTAAGATCACGAAAAAACGTGCGGTAAGTGCCTTTTTAGTTCAAAGTGTAATAAAATAATCGATTAACATCCACTATATAGTATTAGAAAATAAAAGGTGAAGAAATGTTGAATACAAATTACATCCAAAATAGTAGAATGTAAAACGACTTTTTGTCATAAAAAATAAAAAAGTAATTAAGAACAAACTACTCCATTTCAGATTTTCGCCCATATTTAATCTAAGTCTAAATCTAACCCAACAACACTATTCATATTTTCTAATAAAATTTCAATTACCAAAAAGCAATTAAACTATCGAAATTTTATAATTTATAAATGAACGAAATACCTTAGAATGGAATTGGTCGATTTGTTTATGTTCTCTTTGATGTTTGTCAAGTTCATGTTGTACTGTTGGTAAGTCTGAGCCGTATTCAGATTCATGGAGCTTTTTCTGAAAAAAAAAAACAAAGGATTATACATAAAAACACAGTCGGTTTTGGTTTTGTACATCCCTTGTGTGTCTTTCGGAGTGACGAATATTAGGTAAACCAGAATAATTTTTTACGTTTTTAATTTAATTAAATAAAATATATCGTTAGGAACAATCATATAAAAATATTGGGACTTTAATTTGATTGACTTCAATCAAAAGTCTTACCATTGTATAAAACTTCCATTACATTTGCATTAAAACAGCAATAAATTTACATATCATAATTTTTATTATACGTATCAAATACAAATTATTCTTGTTTTTGTACTAAAGAATAGTTTAAAGCTAATTTCTTTTTTGCTATTTTAAGTATCTAAATAGTGTCTTGGCAAAATCTTAGCGCAGAATTTTGTCAATCTAACTTAGATTTCTGTAATTAGCAGCTATACTAGAGACGACCAATAACAAGATAAATATCTCAACACAGACTACTAAGGAGAATAACTGAGTATTTATGTTAACTTTACCTAAATTCCAACATTATTTAGCTACTATTCCCCAAGTTTAAAAGATATTTATTAAATGCGGATAAGTTAAGAAGTTGATATAGAATCTTACGAGATAAATTAAACTTTAAGGTAATAACTAAAAAAATGTATGAAGTCTCGCCCGTGTTCTTTATTGAGATACAATAAAAACCAGCACAGTATAATAATTGTAGTATAGGCAAAATAAACAGGTCAGGTTAGTAGTGTCAGCTTACCAGTTTCTCCTTACACCACCTGGTGGCGTCGTGCAGGTGCTGGAAGTTGGGGTCGGCGTCGTGCACGCGGGTCTCGAGCACGGTGCGGGTCTCGCGCCGCACCGTCGTCTGCTGCACCGGCAGCCGCACCGACGACAGCTTGGCCACCAGCCGCCCCGTGAACGCCTGCCGCGCGTTTACCCACCGCTCGTGCACTTGCTGCACTCTGGAAATAAACCAATATACAACGTTACATTTAAAGCCCATCCAGACTCACGGCGTAAAGTCTCAGCGAGAAGCTTCGCTGAGACTTCTCGCGAAAACAAGCAATTTATCCAAATTCTTACTTTTGTCACTCGTGTTCTAGATCCTATCCGATATGGACGACATTACAGACGATATTCAAAATTCAGCTGGTTTGGCTCTGTGTGCCATTGCATATTATAACTTTGTGAAAGTGAAAAAATGCTAATTCTTCGAAACAGAACAAGGTTGGTTTCGATGAATTTCAGTCTCATTACAGGTGACGTCTACTCTCCGCCGCTCATTGATCGACACAGAGACAAAGCGTGAGTGCGATAGCACAGCATACTGGAGACTAACAGTAGTCAATCTACATACATGTGATATTCGAGCAACGCATACGTAGTCGCCTCTCACTGACACGATATCTCGGAATGGTTTCGGGACAGTTTGTTCCGCACCAGTCCGAGATACCACATCCATGAGATGTGTCTGTGTGTGCAATACTAGAATATTACTTGTATGTAACATTGACTTCTGTTAGTCACTAAGTATTATGTGGCGGTAGTCTTCTCTCTTCTCGCCCAAGAAATCCTTTAAAGCGGCAAAATTTACCGACACCGATCGGAGAACAGGCGAGCGCGAGAACGAAAAGGCGAGAAACTCCTCACATTCACGCTTCTTCACTGTTCCCGGAGTTCCGTGAGTCTGGATTGGCCTATAACATCCGGCCAAATTTTAAAATTAGGAACTAAATATTAAATTGAAAGTGCGTATTAATTAATATTGTAGAATTATTATAAAATAATATAAAATATTCGTTTAAAAATATCCCACTAAATTCATTAACTCGATGCACCGAGTCTTGTGTATGAACTCTTTTATGCTGGCAGTATGTCATTTTTCATTTACCAATAATTACGATAGTAACTATTATGTAATCTGTTGCTCTAAGTACATTTTATCCGATCACTTTTAATTTATTTGAAGTTTTAGTGGGAATTTTGCGTAATTGATATAATTAATAATATATCCATGCGTTTTGTTCTTTTATGCTGGATAAAAATTAAATTTTGATTTTCTTAAATTTTGTTTTATTATTTATAGAATTCGGTAGGACCTTTAAAAGTAACCCTATATGTATGTATATTTACAGATCCTACAATTGCCCGGTGGTCGAGGGACACCCTTAGATCGGGCTCTAGGGCTACTAACTTCAATACTGGCTATACAATCTGCTCGGACACAGGCCCGGTCTCACAGTAACCATCATACAGACTATGACCTAAATTCACTTCGAAAATAAAATCGACCTAAGTTCTTTCGTTTCAAAAATTCTTAAGTTTCCTCACCTCCTATGTAATTCACTAGCTTGTGGATATCGCCCTTCCCTGAGCGTGTGTGCGTCCTGGAACATTTCCTGTATCGTGTGCTCCATGCTTCGGAGTTCTTGCTCAATTTGCTCGGCGGCCATCTTGGCCTCCGCTGGATGTACGCCACGTTCTACGCGACGAATTTCGCTTTCTATATGACGTTCTACGTTATCTAGGCCGCTTTCTGTCTGTTTGATATCTCTGAAAAATAATAAACACAGGTTTATAGCTATCGATTAAATAATTCCATTTAACAAGTCTTCTTGATATTGAGCCCTAGTATAACTTTTGAAATTGCATTCCCAGTATAAAACTTCCTGGCGTGTTTTCATTCGTGTTAATACTGACTTTTCTATCACCCGAGTACTTTATCTGAATGCAATATTGTGTCCCGGATGGTATGGCTACATAAACGTCCTATCTCGAAAGTTCGCAAAGTCGCGATGTGTGTCTAAAACGAATTTGCCGAATCACGACACTTCGGGCTTCAATGAGTTTTTATCGGGACTAAGTAATAAGAGCGCATAGCAAGTTGAATCGAGTGCGAGATAAACTATTGTCAACGAAATATAGATCTTGATACTTGGGACCTTTGGGCGATAATGTTGGCCCGACATGATATTTTTTATTCATACGCAAAAGCGTACTATCAATTAATTTTCTTAAAATAAATTAATTATTAGATTTGACAGTCAGATATAAGATTTGGGTTAATAAAATATTTTATGTAAAAAGTGAATTTTGATTTTAATTCAAAAATTATTTTTTTTTTTAAAGTACAACAACTGCTCAACCAATATTATTAAAATATATAAGGGAAGCTATTTTAAATTAAAATTTAAATAAAGAATCACTAGAATTGGTTCAAAAACAGCGTCATCGATATACATATTACGTAAAAAAATACAGTCTAAATTGAGAACAGATAAGTAAATTAAAAAGCAACAAACATCATGTACCTGTGTAGTTTTTCAGCCAGCCGCTGCAACCTTTCCAGCCGTCGGATTTCATTGGCCAAGTCCTGCTCGCGTTCTTGTTGTGCAATTAGTAACCTTTCCCACGCCTCCTCCAACGCTTCGGGCCGGAGTTTTGGTTCTATTTCGATTTCGCCAACAGATTCAAAGTATTTCTGTAAGAAAACATCCATATTACTTCATCATAAAAAAAATTCATCTCCCTTTATAAATTCAGACGTTACATTGCGGAAATTCATTTTTTCATATTATAAGATAGCAAACAAGCTGAAATCTCCTGATAGAAAGAGACAACTATCGCCTATAAACAACAAACAGTGTAGTGATGCGTTGCTATTCGTGTGGCGAGGTGTTGATGCTTTATCGGCTACCTTACCCAACGAACCAGAACACGACTATGACAGTATTAACGTTGTTGAGGCAGGAACAGGTAAGGCGGTGGTACCATATGGGAGGCAAGACGTTGCAGAAATCTACTACAAAAAATCTGTAAACGGTTAACACTGCGGGTCATCCCTGAAACTTTCGGCTAAATTAAAGGATTTTAAGCCGCAAAGAATAAAAACTATAAGCATAGATTTTTTTCAGTTCAAACATTTATTATGTTAGAAATGGCAGTATATTGATATTTGAAAAGCTTGTATGTTGATGATTTTTTTCGTCAACGATTTTCGTCAACGATTACTCCCTAACCGATTTTGATGCAAATTTATGCATCTGACGTAGTTCTTTTAGGAATAGAGCTGATGAGTTTTGTACTCAATCAGTCAATTAATCTGGAAGTTATATTAAAAAAAATACCGTTTTGTCAAAAAAAATTTCTCAAAATCTACCGGGCGGACTTGGTTCATATTTTCAGGAAGTCTAAGTTGAGTGGAATCCAATCGAATGCCATTAACCGCGTTTCGATCGGTAAAGCCGTTCAAAAGTTATGAGATGGTTACATACACACATACATACACACACACACACACATACATACACACAGTTACACACACACACACACACACACACATACATACAGACATACTGACGTCATCGTAAAAATATTCGGAAAAGGTTCCTAGGATCTCAAAACGTGGAGATTTGGTGAAAAATCGATTTTCGAAAATCGGGGCATAATCAGTAACCTCCTATCTATGTACATACGTAGTGGGAAGTATAAAAAAAGAACGGGTAATATGCAAGGTCTAACCTCTAATTCTCTGTACAAGTGGTACAATTTCTGCTTCTCTCTCTGTCTTAGGGGTACTTCTTCATTTCGGAAGCGCGTGCTCTCACTTAGCAACTTTTTCATCTCGATTAAAGTCGACGGGAAAGCACGATCCTGCAAAACATAAAATTATTTTAGTTATTTAACAAATACAAACCATCTGCCATCAAATATACAACCCCATATAATTATTAGAATCATTCACGATCCCTCATTAGTAAGCATCAATGGCCGAATTACAAGAATTGATTTTGAGTCAGTCGAATTACCCGTAACACGGAATTTAACCAACGAACTTGTAATATATAACAATCTCGTATCACAGTTTTAGTTAACATACTCCTCCGAAACGGCTTGACCAATTTTGGTATATTCAGTAGGTATGAGATTAGGTTGTTATATATATTACTAGCGACCTGCCCGCGGTTTCACCCGCGCAGCTTTTGTTCCCGTGGGAATATCGGAAAGGTTTATACACTTAAACCTTCCTCAAGCATCAATCTATCTATTAAAAAAAACCGCATCAAAATCCGTTGCGTAGTTTTAAAGATTTAAGCATACATAGGGACATAAGGACATAGGGACAGACAGAGAAAGCGACTTTGTTTTATACTATGTAATGATAACCCTTAAGTGATAAGGGTGGTCCACCCAAAATTTTATATTTTTATTTTTTTATGATGTGGCATTAAAAAATACGTACAACCAGACACCTGACACTCCCTTATACCTACCGCGATAAGCACCTACAGCTCGCGACAACGCGGCTTTGCAAATCAGTCGGGGCCGCCACAGATTATTTATCCCTTGCCTGTGAGTACACGCGTTACCGCAAAACGGCCTGTTGATCATCGTCGCAACGTAAGGTTTATTATTGTAGGTACTGTGGCTTCTTATTCGGCACAAAAAAAATCACAATACGGCGTATTTCTATTTTTTCACGGTATAATATATCTACAAGCTTTTGACGTTCATATGAGCGACTACATGTTCTTTCTTCTTTATGGCTTAAGATAGCAAACAATTTCCGGATGGAAAGAGTTACCCATCGTCTTTAGACACCAAAGGTGTTAATGGTGCGTTGCTATCTTATGACGAGGTCTAATGCCACAAGCATAAGTTTTCCGGCTACCTTACCCTCCAAACAGTGACAAGTACTAACGCTATTGCAGCAGGAATAAGTAAGGCGGTGGTACCCGACCCGGGTGAGACAATGCAGAACTCTACCACCTAGTAGCCACGATGGTAGTGACTCGTACAGCCAATCGGTCGCGTTTTACGACCAACCTGGCGGAACGGCAGTTGGTCTATTCTACAAAGGAGCCCGGGACCAACACGGGGATCCTCCCCGTGTTGGTCCCAGGCTTCTCCTCCTCCTCTATTTCTACTAGTACTAATAAATACGAAAATTGGGCGTCCTCGCCCAATTTTCGTATTTATTAGTATTAGTGTTGTCTGTGAAGGAAAGTACAATTTAAATCCACTCCATACCTTCATAAGCGAATATTTTTCATGCAGCCAGGCCCGGTGTATCGCTGCCTGCTCAGTGTAGCCGGCGGCTCTCCGCTGGGACTCAGCGTCGAACAGCGGGTGGACTGCCGGAGGCTCGGGGAACGTCTCGTACAGCGACGAGATGTAGGTGATGAGGGACTTCTCATCCGGTTCGTGGGTATCCACATCTGCAATCAAAGAATTACTTAATACACACACGTATGTATACAAAGATTTAAAAAAATCACTTTTTTATACCATTATACCATTATATGCAAGCAAGCAGATGGTTCACCTGATGGAAAGAGAAATCAATGCTTATAGACATCAAAGATATTAATGGTGCGTTACTGTACGTATTGCGTGGTGGCAATGCCACATGCATAAATCTATCAGCTGCTTTACCCTCCAAACCAGAACACGACAGGGACAAACAATTGACGCTATTGACGGCAGGAATAAATAAAGGGATATTTAACACTCGGGCAAGACGTTGCGGAACTCAAGCATCTAGTAGTCACAATGGTAGCGACACGTATTGCTTATCGCCCTTTAACGACCTGCCTGGCAAAACGACAGTAGGTCTATACTTCAAAGGAGCCGGGACCAACAAAGGGGAAAACTGTATTTATTTCATATTGTATTTTCAGTGAAAATATGAAGTAAACACAAACACACCAAAGATGTTAATGCTTTGTTGATATCCTTGCAGCAGGGTTGTAATACCTCAACATTAGTTAAGCGGCTACCTTACCCTCCAAATTGGAACACGGCATTGAAAACCCCTGACGCTATTGCAGCAGGAATAGGTAAGTGGTATCAGACCAGGGCGAGACAATGCAAAACTGTACCACTTAGTAACCACGACGATAGTGACTCGTATAGCCAATTGTATATCTCTTACGAACTGCCTGGCAGAACGACAGGTTTAAGAGATATCTAATAGTAAGGTAATTGATCTATTTTTCGAAAGGAGTCCCGACTCGGGAAAAATGACAAATCACTACTGCTAAGTTGTAATTTTTGATTTCCCGTAATATGCGTTTGTTTCACATATAAATATGTATAGTGTATGTGTATGTGTGCAAATTCATCTATGTATTATTTTATTTGTTGTACACAATGCCTTCCCATTTATCAATCCCTACTTCAAATTTCGAGTTAGCTGGAAGAAATCTCCATAAGCTCACCTTTTATGCAATTTTTGATATCTTTTTCTGTGTATTTTTCATTAAGTGTACAATAAAGTTTTAAATAAATCATATGAGCTACATCCCCACAGGCAAATTTATATTAATAGGATATACTCAAAGTTAATTTCAATCAAACATTAAATTATTAACATTATATTGTTTTAGGTTCTTAAACTTCGCCCCCGTAACGAGTGCCATTGTTTAGTTTAAAGATAGTCCGCTTTCTGAGCAGCTGGCATTGTTCTCGTGGCGTGAATAATCACTTGGATACGAGCTGCCATGAAACTAAGCAACTGTGCAAGACAATTATAATAATTCATGTCGTCCTTGTTGCATTACGTTGGGGTTAACATACGCATGTATATACAGTGTGTAAAAAACCCTGTCCGATCGTCAAAGGCATTATTTGGTAGCTAAAATTATGCAAGCAAATTAAAATATTAAAACCTTAAAAATATTTTTTTGTACATTCGTTAGAAGTATATTAGAATATTGTAGTCAAGTCTGGAATCCAAATTATAATATATATGTCGCAATCAAATTGTCAATATCGTTAGATTATAATCTAACTAAGTGATATAATTTAACTGCTAACCTAACCTAACCAAATTATAAAATCCCTAGATAGATTATAATCTAACAGCTTTTGACAATTTCACTGCGACATATACAAATAGAAATGAATCAATACAAAGGAGATTTTTACCGTTTCTATCACATAAGTCTAATATACAGTGTGGCGGTGACGATACACCAATTAATTAAACTTAGTATATGTAATAATGTTCTCAGCCTGAATACAAAAAATCTGATAAATACATCCACTGGTTTAGCCACAGGACAATTTTTTAGTTTTCATTTCTAATTTTGCGAACATGATGTAGATTATCAGCTGTACGCATAGAAATATATAGAGGTCAATGGCTGTACGTGACCCGTTCACCCTATATGGTTTGAAAGAACTCTTATAAGTAAGTTGCCAACTCGCAATACTAGCAGAAAATCCTTGCATTCATTGGTTATTTTAATTTTTTATCCTTTACAACTGACCAATAACAACCCAATCTTGTCATTAGGAGAATTTGAAAAGAAAGCGAAAAGTCGCTTTATCTTGAGTGCATACACAGTGTGTACTGATACAAAAAAGCGCATTTTGCGCCTTCTTGATGAAAGCCGTTGATTACACGTGTCACGTACCTACGATACGTAGGTCACGGTCATTATTGTTTAATGTTATTGTTTAGTACGATCAAAGATTTTGCCGTGGTAATTGATATTACGTTATTACTTGTCATGTACTGAGTTTTTATTTTTTTCTTTTATTATTCTAGACTTATAAATTATGCGAAAGTAGACGCTTCATTTCAATTTTTATTGTGGTAAAATACGAGTTAAATTGTGCGAAAGTAGACGCTTAATTTTTATTGTGATGGCCGGCCATGGCCATGATGTTTGTGCTAATTAGTGCTATTTTGTGATAAGACACGTTAGGTAACTATTATTATTAGTGTGAAGTGAACAACATTTTTGTTTTTTCTTCTTTACTTTTAGCCAATATGTGGCACGAATCCTAGATTGATACGGTCTTTATTCTTACAATATACGCAAAAATAATTCTATAGCTACGTAATTACTTATTGTACAAAATGATTGTGATTAATAATAATAATTTATCAAAATAATTATTGAGGATGAGTGTGGTTTAAAAAGGCGCCTAAATATTATGTCACACGTAAAAATAATAATAATAACATGAGGCGCCAGCCGCCAAGCCGCGCGTGCGGCGTTGCCGTCCTGGTGATAGGTAAGTCAAAGGATGTTTTATCTTTATTATATTTTCGTGTCATTAATTTTGTTCGAAATTTTTGTTTTTTTAATTTCGATATCAGGACTGATTTGATAGACTAAAAATACTAGTACTAACTAGTACTACCTTAATTCTCACTTATTGTTATATGGTCACCGCCACACTGTATCTATCTGATCGTGATTATTTCGTCCGTTGTGCACGGCATCACATCTTACCACTTGAAGTGCGGAAAAATATTACAGTAATAAAATAACTCTTCTAATGGATATAGCCAAATATAGGTAGGTCAATGAAATTATCAAAAAAATAATAATATAATTATTTTTATTAAAATAAGAAATAGACTAGCTAGTTTAAAATCTAGCTAGTCTGCTATCCTGTGACATAAAGACTGACTCGTGCCTTTTGGGTTAGCCATGTAGTTACGATAGTAGCGACAAGCTTGGCTTTGCAAGGCAATTAGTTAGCAGAAATCAGGAAAGCAAATCTTTCTTCAAAGGCGGCCAAGAAGCAACACGTGGACAAATAACATTAATGTAAATAGCACAAATATTCTTTGTTTACCCCTGACGTTTTCAGGGTTCACTATAATTTACAGACTATAAGGCTAATACTGTGACAAACAAAGCAGTTACTATCCTGTTGATTACATTTACAATTGGACGTAGTCACACGAAAAGGATCCAATCCACACAAAATCAATTTAGAAATATTGAAGTTTGAAGTTGGATATTTATTTTTTAACGTGCCATACATGGCACGTAATATTATACACGTCATTGCATGGCACGTTTTCACAGACTATAAGGCTAATTCTGTGACAAAGAAAACAATTACTATCCTGTTGATAACATTTACAATTGGGCGTAGTTACCCGAAAAGGGTCCACACAAAATCAATTTAGAAATACTGAAGTTTGAAGTTGGATATTTTTGATTTTTTAACGTGCCATACATGGTACGTTTACACAGACTATAAGGCTAATACTGTGACAAACAAAGCAGTAACTATCCCGTTTATAACATTTACAATTGAACGTAGTTAGACGAAGAGGGTCCACACAAAATCAATTTAGAAATATTGAAGTTTAAAGTTGGATATTTTTTAATTTTTTAAGGTGCCATACATGGTGACTAGTTCTGGCGTTGAATAAAGTAATAGAGAGCTATTTTTGCTTAGATGTTTCTTACTGGCCAATTGTATTGATGTTTAGCATCAGTTTGGAGCACATAATTCATTTTTGACCATATTGTGAATTGTATCCTTTTCGTTTAACTACGTTCAATTCAGATTCAAGACTAATCGATGATGCCTCAAAGCTTTTCATAACTTTAGTCACACTTAATCGAATTTATGGAAGCCGTGTCAAATTGTAATTATCTACCGTTCTACAAATATTGATAAAAAAATAACCGACTTTGTAGGGCACTCGGCTAAATTTTCTCACAGGCCGGAAGAATTTTTACTGCTGTATTTTTTATATTTAAACTCATTTATAATTGACGTCAAGTCAAATCTTGCTTTATATACGTTCCCCGATAACTCAAACACACCTGAACCGATTTAGAAAATAATTCTTTGGTTTGAAAGAATATACTTTCTCGTTTGGTTTAAAAAGAATTGGTGATGATCTGACAGAGGATTCTAGTGACACAGCAGTAGAAGTCGGTTCTTGGAGTTTACTGTGTTTAAATTATTTTTTAATCAAAGCATATTTACAGACACTTGTCAAAAAGTCAATATTTCTTTAAATTACTACCTGATCGAAAATTTAACCTAACACTAAGCAAATCTAGCGGAAGGAACTCAGCGGACTTGTTGATATTCGTCTCATAAAATATTTTACACAAGTGAGCGAAATAAAAAAAATTAACATCTCATACCTTTAACCGATCTGACAAATGAGTTTAAAGAAGATAATTATAATATATTCTTTAGATAATAGAGTAAAGAATATTACGTCCTGAAGATGCTTTAAAAAGCGAAACCGGTCGATTAAATTAAATAATTTAGTGTATAATAATAGTAAAATAAAAGTACAACTAAAAAAAGGTCAAACATTAGTTTAATCTGTACCTCCTCCTTTTTTTAAATTGATTAAAAACGATTACAGAATTTGAAAATTTTATTATGTTTATTTTGCTGATTGTAATGGATAAATTGATTCTGTTCTTCAACAGTGATTCATAAGAGTATAAAATGATTCACAATGGTGGTTGTTTCGTTCCGCCCAATAAATTGTGTTAATTTGGGCGTTAAACCTGCCGACGAGTAAGATGTTTATGCTGGGTACTGGCTATTCCATAACAGGGTCATAGCACGAAGTTTATTGTTTTTTTATTCCAAATAACAGAAACTTTTTAATTGACTTTCAACTGGTGCACTATCGTTCATAGCTCATATACGCATACATTCTCACATCCACTCCCACACACACATATTTCGTTCTTTCTCAAACTTTTTTACTGTCTGTTAATACATAAATTTTAAAAAAGTATCTTCACGCCTGTATCCCCGAAGGAGTAGGCAGAGGTACAACAAGTGTACCCACGATTAGCCGAAGATACTTGGTCTCACAAATGTGATAGGTGGCAAGCCTTTCGCCAACTGGGCACTTTCCAATCCCGGGCAACTTAACAGAAAAGTGAAAAAACACTTTTTTTTATGTGCCCGACCCGGGAATCGAACCCAGGACCTCATGTGGTCAACGCCAACGCTGGACCACTAGACCACAGAGGCGATAAAATAATTAAAATAATTGACTTAAATTAATTAAAATAATTGACAACATTTAAATTACATGAAGCATTGATATTCAATGACATGAAGACACAATTAGTGGTTCTTGATACTAGAGTAAAACTGAAGCCCGTGTGTCTTTTTTTTTTCCTTGGGTGATTATAACACTGGTTGAATACACAAGAAGGTATTTTGATACATGTTTTAATGGTAAAAACAGACGGAAAATATAAGCGTATGGTATGATAACCCGCGTGTGATTGATTGCCACTGTGTCCACTATGTTTGTCACTATGTCGCTGGACCTAGTTTTGTAGGACCGGGCGCTGGACCTACTTAACGTATCCTCCTTTTTTATATCAATGAAAAAAAAATAGATCTCAAAGAGACTCGTTTATACGAGTAACCTAAATTAATATCGCTCCGTCGTTCGGAATCCTATGTGCCCGAGTCCGACTTGCGCTTGACAATTTGTTATACAATTAGGTAAAAAAATTATACTAAATTTACCTTCGGGATCCAGTAGCCTTGTGACTCCATACTCCTTCTCCACCACGTGGAATGCTGTTTCCAAACGTTCACGGACCTGTCTTGATCTGTAACAAACAAATGACAGTTGAGTCGCGCTATTCGTTAATAGTATTTGTTGAGGTAATCAATGTGACAATTTAGTCGGGGCTTGAAACAGTTTTTTTTATATCATAAGATAGCAAACAAGCAGATGGGTCTCCTGATGGAAAGAGTCAACCATCGCCTAGACACCAAAGATGTTAATGGTGCGTTGCTATTTTGCGGCGAGGGCGGTAAACTTATGCCACATGCATAAGTTTACCGGCTACCTTACCCTCCAAACCGGAACACGACAATGACAAGCGCTGACTCTATTGCGGCAGGAATAGGTAAGGCGATGGTACCAAACCCGGGCGGGACAATGCAGAACTCTACCACCTAGTAAAAAAATTTAATTTAATTTTAAAAGTTTAAAAATACCTATTAATAGAGGAATTAACTAGTTTTTAAAAAACGTTTCGCTCGGAGCGTATCTTAGATGAACCGTTTCTTAAACCTATATAAACCGGTTTAAGTCAAAACCGTGGAATAGTCCGTCACGCACAGTGGGGACAAATATTGGGAGCAGAGAACATCAAATAAATATTTTTGAAAAACCTCTATAAACCGTAAAATATATAAACGGGTCAAAAACGCGTACATATATAAAACTTACTTGCAAAGCTCGACGTTTCGGCCAAGTTACATTGACCGCGGTCATCGTGGTCGCTTTATATATTTTTAAAAATGATAGTAGAATGCGTTAGTTTAAAAACTCTATACACCGGTTTATTGATTCAAAACCCTTGTGATTTTGCTACCTAAGAAAATCTGAATTTTTAAGGTTAAGGTAGAGCCTAATCCTTTGATAATTTGCCCCTTATGTACTAGCGTAGAATTAGGTTTGAAAATTAACCGGTTAACAAGCCCTGGTTTAAGTGATAACCACTTCGTAACGGTTCTTGGGTTGCTTCTCCCCAAAATTATCTCAGTTTTTTTATAAATTCATCTAACGGGTTTTTATCTTACAACAATAAATAAACAGATTGCTTCTTTCGACTAATCGAGAAATATTTCGACACAATGGCGTAGAAATTTAATTAAATAAATAAACGTTTGATTCGCTTCACCTATACAAAACCCAAAAAAGTAGGTATATAAGTTTGATAGCGGTAGCATCTGATTCATAATTGATTTCATGACCCCCATGACTCCTTTTGAATCCGCCCTTGAGTCTAAAACAGCATTGATATACATACCTGATATTACGCCAGTCTATCAGATCAGGACGGTTCCTGTGTATGAGCGCGTTAAACGCCAGACCGTCTCGCCATGAAGACGTGAAGTCTGACACTCTGACGCCAGGGTATTTAGCGGTGGATCGGCGGGCCCAACTGAGCAGGGCTTCTCGGGCTGTCACGTTCGGCTCTTGGCCGACTACGATGTCAGATATCTGGAATAAAAGACATAAGTAAATTATTTAATTCATTTGTTATTACATTTGACATAGTACTATCTGATACAACAAAGTCGAAAGTGAATTTGTTACGCTTTCACGTCTTGACTATTTAACCAATCATCGTGTTATTTTGCATACACGTGTTAAGAGGTGGAGAAAAGGACAATATAGAAATTATGAAAAAAATTGTAAAGTGCGTGTCAGCCCACTCGCAATGTAGTGTTCCGAAGTTGCCCATCACAATAATGCGGACTAAAAAGAAGGCTTTTATAGTTTCATACTATCAGGCGCAGCAGACATACAATAATTATTATACGCGTACCATAATTTCATGATTTTTCAATCCTCAATCCTAAGCGTACAATCTTGACAAAAAGTACAATAATTTCGAGTGATAGCAATTTTCTATATAAAAAATGAAAAAACTACTTTTTTAAACATAATATATTAATGTTTCCTGTTATCGATCACTCTCTGACTCTTGCAATCCTGCCCCCCCCCCCCCCCCCCCCCTCCCGTTTAAACTTAGTTGTTTACTTACATTTACACATACATTTTCAATAAATAATGTCTTAAAATAGAAGTTAAATACAACTTTATTAATGTACAATAATTTTGTTTAAAGTACAATAATTTTACGGTTATGGCGGATCTGCCAACACTGCATACTGTGAAGATTTAAGCTATTCAACATCAATGACATAATATATCCGTGCTACATGTTTACAACCTATGAAAACTTCTCTAAGTACCTACATTTTACAAGTTGGTCGACTATTACTTATAAAACCTTCTAAGCAGTGACTTTTTTTTCCTTTTAACTTCATTATATTTACTAATACCATAACTGGTATTAGTAAATATAATGAAAAAAAAAGCCTGAAGAGGGGGTGACGGGGGGGGGGGGACTCTTGAGTCTAACAACAATTGGCACTTACAAGTTTAATATTTTACAAACGATTCCCCTAATCGAAAACTTGTTTTCACAAGCATACAATATTTTTTTAAAAGCCTATCCAAAGATACCCCACTCAAATGGGCACATTAGAAAAACATTAACTACGCCACTTTGCATGTAGGGGAGCAACCCTGAAAAAATATTTTTTAAGATTTTATGTTACCATTTTTGTTGATCTGACTAATATGTATATTTAACTAGCTGCTGCGTGCAGCCCGCTGCATTAGACATTTTCTTGGTTAATCCCGCGGGATTGCCTATTTTTTCCGGGATAAAAAGTAGCCTATGTGCTATTCCAGGTTATTATCTACCTGTGTGCCAAATTTCATTTAAATCTGTGCAGTAGTTTTTGCGTGATTAAGTAACAAACATCCGTCCAAACATCCAAACTTTCCCATTTATAATATTAAATTCACATTTATAATATTAAATTCGCATTTATAATATTAAATTCGCATTTATAATATTAAATTCGCATTTATATTATTAAATATATGCCAAATTACAGTTTTCTAGTACTAAAGATCTCTGAGATGTGCGGACGGACGGACGGACATACCGGAACTGTGTTCCTAGTTTACTTTGGAACCCTAAAAATACTGTTACCGAGGAATAACAAGTTAACTCTTGATGCGAGTGAAACCGTTAAAAAACTAGCAGCTTATAAAACAAGCTGAATATCGTTTAAGAAATTTATATATTATCTCCTAAGTATTTATATAATTATATACTATTGTATATACTAGCTGGCCTATGCAGTTTCGCCCGCATATAGGGTAACATGTCAATATTTTCATACAAACTTTCACCCTTAGGGGGTTGCTGTTTAAAAAAATACCTAAGGTAAAAATCGGTTCAGCTGTAAAAGTGTCACTGCAGCACGTCCGTTATAAACACACATTAGCATAATAACGTCTGTTCAGTTAAGCTGAGAGCTTTATAAGCTGCGGTTTTATAAGCTGTGATTTAACTGTAGCTGCTTAGAAATTATGATACATATTACATAATAGTATAATAATCATGGCATGATATGAAGCATAATAACGTCTGTTCAGTTAAGCTGAGAGCTTTATATGCTGCGGTTTTATTAGCTGTGATTTAACTGTAGCTGCTTAGAAATTATGATACATATTACATAATAGTATAATAATCATGGCATGATATTTAGCATACGAAAACCGAACTCTTAGCAGGTTACAGACACCTTTAAGACTTCACAGTCGAGCGAGTCAGCGTCCTTTCGCAGCATAATGAAAATATTTATTTCCTTGTCTGTCATTAATAATAATCTTTGGCAACTTATTGCTTGCACTTACAAGTATAATAAGTTAAAGTTGTACCACCAAAATATATAACGTGACTGAATAAATAATATAATCATTTTGACATGGTAAGAATTCAGCACAGAATTTTTTATATAAAACAGTTGTGTAGAACAATTAAACGAAATGTGCCCTCTATACATATTGCAATGCTTGATGAAGTCATAAGTACTTTTGTAATCTGGTAATTTGAACATGTATATTGTATAACGTTTAGTTTCAATAAATACTTTTGAATTTTAACGTGAAATATAATAGACATATTCCATATCTCAAGTAATAGCAGAATGCGGTACACGCATGGCTACAGATGACAGGGTCAAGGCAACAGCGTGTGAAGACGTTAATGTAAGCTGAGTGCTAAGTGTGAGTTTTTCTTTTCGCATTCGATCGTGAGCGTGTTTCGAGTTTACTAGGAATTTGTATGTGATTTGTACAGCGCCACCTAGTGGTAAACGTAAGAAACCAGTTTACCACTAGGTGGCGCTGTACAAATCACATACAAATTCCTGGTAAACTCCAAACGCGCTCACGATCGAATGCGAAAAGAAAAACTCACACTTAGCACTCAGATGACAGGGTCAAGGCAACAGCGTGTGAAGACGTTAACGTTAGATTATACAAACTTCACATATTAAACAGCACAGCAATGGCGAAACTTCCACCTGAGTGATGTCAAGTTGTCGTTGGTTTTTCATCAATTGCACAAGGCAAATAATTATTTTCGCTGCTTGGGTTGATAAGTACTTTACCGTTTTTTTATTTTTGACTAGCTGTTGCCAGCGACTTCGTCCGCGCGGACTTAGTTTACTCCGCATAGCCCCTTCCCCGTAGGTGGCAGCGTGATAATATGTAGCCTATATGTTGACCCGACCAATTAGTAATATTCATGCAAAATTTGAAGTAAATCCATACAGTACTTTTAGTGTTTACCCCGGACATACATACAGACAAACAGACAAAAATTCTAAAAACTTCGATATCGATTGTAGATCACGCCCCAAGTATTCTTTTAAAAAAATATTCAATGTACAGTTTTGACTTTCCTACGATTTTATTATATGTATAGATTTTCCCCCTTATTATTTGGAAAATTAGGGAAATTTGAAATTGAATGTACAAATATACTTCTGGTTCAACAAGATTTACTGCTTTAATGTATTTCTTTATTACTTTCACTTCTCTCTAAGAAGACAACGAATGAGTGAATAAAATCACTTTATTAACTAGAAATATTGTTTATATTAAATAAATTATATAATTACCCTTTACCAATATATTATGTTCCACAAAATAAATTTTATTACTATAGAAGTGTCTGTCAACCTTCAGCCAAAGGGAATATATGTAATTCCCGTCAGTATGTTGTACCGTCATAATAAATAATGTAATTGAATAAATGATATAATTAGTCATTTTTATATAGCAAGAATTCTGCCCAATAAGACAGCCCAATAAGATCTCTACAGATAAGCGAAGCCGGCGTGAAATAATATGTCAAATGCAGTTATAATAGAGATAGTATTAGCATGAAAGTAATTTATCTTCATCAATCATATCACTGGAAAGCAGCTATGGATTGGAGATGAAATAAAACCGAAGACATAATATAAAGATATACAGTTATAAAGTTTTCTGATGTATAATTAAAGGCATACAAAGATCAGAGACGCATTGATAGCTATTTAATGTGATTTCTGCATTCAATGCAAGACCCATGCAATATCAATATTTAAACAAACGTGGCGGAACTACAAGAATTACTTGTAGACTACGGAACCCTAAAAATTATAGATATTTACACACACACACACACACGACATACTGTTTTGTTTATGGATAAAATCTGTTGTCAAACTTAGAGATTTGTTATTTAATCTGTGGTCGAATTATTGAGAAATATTTTGTTTATCCTATATTTTATCTAAAAATATTTAACTAACGAATATAACTATAATAATTATGATTTTACTTCTTCGAAACAACTGGAAGTAATTTTTTTTTATAAAAAACTGGCTGTTACTTGCCATTTCGTTCGTGTGACCCAAAATCATTACTTCCTCATGTTTTATCCGTTAAAAATAGCTTTGTAATAATAAAAGATTTTTTTTGATCGGTCAAGTAGATTATAAGTTTATTTGTAACAAAAATCAAAATCAAATCTAATTTTGAAAAATTACAGCTTTCCAAATATTAAAATTACCTTGATTTAGCGGAAAGTTTTAGGGATGGCCTGTAGGGTCAAACATTTACACATTTTTTGATTGTGTATCAATTTTTGTCTATAATAATCATGTATAAAATAAATTTTCCTATCTGTACATAGCCACAGGTAACACAAGATGTTAACTTATTAAATTTGAACCAAGCGTCTAACCGCAGACGATATTATTCTATTATTAAAACTAGGTTTGTATCCTGGCGTGTATTTGGATGGCATCCAGCATCATTTAAGCGGAGTATGAGGAAGTGAGCAGCTGCTTTGCAGCAGACTAGCTAATTACAGGACTACAAACATATGATATAATTCAAAAATACGGGACAGTATTTTTCTAGTGGTTAGCTTATTTAGTTTGGATCATGAGGTTTTAGATTCAACTTTTAGATCCAGCAAACGGAAAGGGGAATTTCTGTTAAGAAAAAACTTAGTAAAAGCCTGGAATAGTGGCGGTAGTTAATTCCTTCGTGTCCCGGAAAATCATTTAGAGACATTTAGTCGCGGTTATCCCAAAAAAACAAGCGATATTCGTAGGTTAGTAAAAGTGGCGATTACAGATCACCACCAATCTTGCCGGGCGTTAAATCTGTTAATCTTGGTAAACAAGAACTTGTTTTTGCTCGTTTAGTTTCAGATTTCTCTTATTTTCCTTTTTTTTCTATAATATGTGGAAAAAAATCAAAAAATTAAAAAATCGCACGAGATACTCGTTTTTAAAGTTTTTTTTTTTTTTTTTTATATCATAAGATAGCAAACAAGCAGATGGGTCTCCTGATGGAAAGAGTCAACCATCGCCTATAGACACCAAAGATGTTAATGGTGCGTTACTATCTTGTGGCGAGGTCTAATGCCACATGCATAAGTTTACCGGCTACCTTACCCTCCAAACCGGAACACGACAGCGACAAGCACTGACGCTATTGCGGCAGGAATAGGTAAGGCGGTGGTACCAGACCCGGGCGAGACAATGCAGAACTCTACCACCTAGTAGCCACGATGGTAGTGACTCGATAGCCAATCGGTCGCCTTTTACGACCTGCCTGGCAGAACGGCAGTTGGCCTATTCTACAATGGAGGCCGGGACCAACACGGCGAAAAGTTCTCGCGAGACTAACGCACCGCAATTTATTAAACATATTTTATATTAATTTTATTTACATCTAATAGTCCAAGCGGCGACTGTCGTAAAAGCGTGGTGAACTAGTATAAGTAAAAAGATGGACCTTATTACTTTTTGGAATATTTGTCTACAAATAAACCACCGGCCTGGCGTACCTAATTTAATTAACATAAGACTAATTGTTTTAAATATTTTTTCTGAAATATCAAAATATCTAGTAACAGTAAAATCGACAAGAATATTGTTTCAAGATTCAGCACATCCTCCAAAGTTATTACCTCCATTATTAGTTATTACCATCATAATTCCAATAATATAAAAAAAATAGTAAATAATGGAAAATGAAAGGCGGTTGTACGAAAATTGCGCGAGACGCTGCAGAATTCTATCACCTGATAACCAAGATTTAACATTTGCAAGCATTACGAATTCTAACAAAACGGCCACTTATTCTATCAATTAATTGGACAGACAGATTGCAATTAAGTACAATAAACACACAATTAGCACTGCGAACACTTAAAGATAGTGTCAGTCATAATAATAAAGGTTTATAATAGCTCGTAATGTTACCGGGTTATTAAAACATAATGATCACACTTTTTATAACTCTTTATTGAACGAAGTACATTCGCGCGTTTGGCGGATGGGAGCTACATGGGAAAAGTGTTCGGCAAACACTTATGCTACGGCCTACAATGGGTTACAAATCAAAATCTTTAGACACTTTTGACGAGTCAACAATTATACTATTATAGGTAATATAAATAAAATAAATATAAATATAAATATACACGGGACAAATTACACTTACTGATCTAACCCCAAAATAAGCAAATTATTTGCTTGTGTTATGGGTGTTAGTCAACGATACTATTACATAGAAATACATATATAATTATTGTAACACATATAATAAATACCCAAACCCAATGCAAACATTTATACTCATCACACAAATGCTTGTCCCTGTTGGGAATCGAACCCTAGCCACATCGATTACGTAGACCAGTCCTGTCATTCGACCAACGGGGCGGGAATATCAATACTAATATTATAAATTGACCGCCCCGTTGGTCGAGTGGTTAGCGACGCAAGCAATGGGTCCGGGTTCGATTCCCGGCAGGGACAGGCATTTGTGTGATGAGCACAGATATTTGTATTTCTGGGTTTGGGTGTTTATTAAATATATTAGAGTATTTATATATGTATTTCTATGTATTAGTATCGTTGACTGACACCCATAACACAAGCATGTAATTTGCTTTACTACTATGTAATACTATTAATATCGTTGATAATCAGCCATAGAAAAGCAAATAATTTGCTTATTTTTGGGTAAGAAAATGTTATTTGTCCAGCTTTATTTATTTATTTTATTATTATTAATCTAACATTAATATCTAATTTCGATTCTCCTAATGGAAATAACCATTACCTACAGACATAATTCATGTTATTTATTGCTTATGTCGTTCACATCAATTTCCCCCGTGTTGGTCCCGGGCTCCTTTGAAAAATAGGCCAACTGCAATTCTGCAAGGCAGGTCGTAAAAGGCGACCGATTGGCTATACGAGCAACTACCATCGTGGCTACTAGGTGGTAGAGTACAGCATTGTCTTGCCCGGGTCTGGTACCACCGCCTCACCTATTCCTGCCGCAATAGCGTAAGTGCTTGTCGCTGCCGTGCTTCGGTTTGGAGGGTAAGGTAGCCAGTAATCTTATGTATTTGGCATTAGACCTCGCCACAACATAGCAACGCACCATTAACATCTTTGGTGTCTATAGGCAATGGTTGACTCCA